>JAEVLN010000023.1:125000-725000 GCA_018350325.1 Globodera rostochiensis
ATTTCCCGGTCCCGGTTTTTCAAAAGTGGAAATCCCGATCCCGGTTCGAGATGCTCGTCCCGATCCTGGTTTTTACCAAAAATCCCGCTACTCTAGTAATTTGTGGGCATCGAGTTTTTTAATTTAAAGGCAAACCGTCAATGCTAATTTTGAATAAACTGGCATTATTCACTAACAAAATCTCCAATTGCGGGATCCGCACTGATGAGAAAAAAATGCCAAAAATCGAATAAATCGGATAGCCCATTTGAATAAATTTTGTTAAAAATGTCTAAATGAGGAAAAATTGTTTGAATTTTAAAATTAATCATTTATTCACGGCACCCATTTTTGTTACATATCAATCGGCTATTAATTAATTAATTGTATCGCCATCCGGGCTTTCAGATGAACTTTTTCAAAAAAGCCCCTCAATTTTCGAAGCTCTCTCTGACATTTGGTTGCGACGAGAAGCCTGAAAATAGAAATATAAAAAGTGAAAAATAGGAAATGAGCATGGGTGGAATCGGGGAAGAAATGGAAGCTTGGGGAGAAGAATACGGCAAATCCCTTTTTAGCCTCACTCGACGCCGATGTCCCTGTCATTCAAGTTAATGGAGATGCGATTACACCGATAATACGATTCAATTGCTTCCTGCTCCCACTCGGCCCATTTGTCCTCGTCGCGCTCAATTGGACAGCGAACCAACAGCCTTTTGTTTTCGTCAATTCGTCGCAACTCCAATCGCTCCCCCGTCAATTGTTTTTTAGTTCAAATGGCACAATGTCCCAAGAACAATATTGCCGAAGACAGATGATGAAATTTATAGGATCGGTCGAATTGGCAAATTGCTAAAATGGAATAACGTTGGCGTAATCCAATTTGACATCTTTTTTGAGCAAATTCGAATCCTGAACCCGAATTCAAAATTTCCAAAAATTAATTTTGGCAATCGAAATCATTGAAAAAGCACAAAATTACAACGATATTGCTCATTATGATCGAATTCATATGCTTTTTGAATGGTTGTGGCAAAAATACACTTTTGGAATTTCGTTTGAGGTGTCGGCTCCCATCTCCCTGATACAAACTACCTAGACTAGCACCAAAAAGTCACCCCTTTGAGTCCTTCCATTTTTGCCAAACAATATCCGCATCGCAACATCGTCGGAAGGCCGTCCCCGCGGGGCGTATGTAACCATTTGGCCAAAGCTTGGGAAGAAGAAGCGCCGGCATTGTCATCGGCCGGGAACTCGGGAAAAACGAAATCTGATTTGATTGATCGGAGTTTTGGGCAATCGCGGAGAACGGTCGGAGAGAATTGGCGTAAACGGTCCAATTTAGAGGGAGACAAAAAAATGCCGCAAATGTTGTCTTTGATCAGAGGCCAAATCCGGCGCCAAATGATTTCCCAACTGCAGTTTTGGTTGTCGAATGTTGCGATGAAAAGATTGGTCCTGTTGGAGTCGAAAAGCGGACGAATGCTTTTGAGAAATTCGATAACACTTCGATCGATGTAACTAAAGCGGGATTAAGGACTTTAGCGATCGGACTCATTTTTAATGTTTATAAATGACCTTATTCTAAAGGGTTTGAATCCGATCACTTTGGGTGGCAGTGAATTTTGCGAAATTGACAGCCGACGCTGGATGTAGCCATTGATTTTGACAATTTCAGCGCCATTTCCGTTAGTTGAGCGACGAATTTCCAAACGATCCAACGGCCCTAAAAATATCCAAAATCGTCAATTACCTTTTTTAAATATAATTTTTTTAAGAACTGAGCTTTTTCAAATCTTAAAAGCTTGAAAACTTTCGACCTTTAAAGGGTATATTGGGCAAAAAAGGTCGATTATATATGGTGTACTTTCGCGTATCCGGTCCAAAGGTTGAAAGTTTTTTAACTTTTTTCAACATAAACGGATTAGGTCGAACATATACCAAATGAAAGCTTGTAATGAGTTAGGGTTATCATTAAGCTAAAGCTTTGCCTTTAGCATGCTTAAAATATGACTAAATAAGTGAAAAACTCCAAAATCGCCATTTTTGGAGGTTTTATGGCCATAACTTTTTCATAATTCTCAGATCGCTTAATTATTGCTTATTAATTGCTTCTACTCAACGAGTGCTTTCATTTGGTATAATGCTCGACCAAATAGGGACAAATAGCATTTATTCATTTCTAAGAGGTAATTTGGGTCGATAACACGAATATGGCATTCAATTTATCGGATTTTGCGTTTAAACGGGTTTTGGACCTCTTAAATTTTCGCAAAACCATAGGTGCCTCCTATTAATCAAAATTTATGTAAAATAGTTTTTGTAAAAATCGTCTAAAGAAAAGTTATTGATGAATTGAAATTTTTAAAGATTGAGCTCTTTCAAGGACAAATCTTATAAATAAGGACATCAAACCTTCCCCGAATGAAGTCTTGCACTTGCCAGCCATTGTTTCTTGATGCTTCAACATATCCAAAGTTTCGTAACTGGCAGCATTATGACAACCTCTGTGAATGTTTTTTGAAGAGTTTGACAAACTGAAAATTCGGGGTTTAAATGAGATGGAATGGGTGCCGTAAATAGACAATTCCCCGTTTTGTTAAAATTAGTCAAAAAAAGAGCAATCCGATGAGGGCGGAGGGATTCACCTGCAAAACTCACATTGATTTCAATTGTTTCTCCTCTTTCTTCGGATTGTCCGACATTTTTTGTTGTTGAAAATTCAAATGATTCTTATTGATTTCAATTAGCTAAAAACAAAAAGATGGCAGGCTCCTATGCTATATTTGAGTGAGAGATGTTTTCCGGGGAGCAGGTCGTTTGGGCCACGACGTTTGGGCCCCCAGTGAGCCGAAAAGAGAAAAAACTGAGGACGAGGGATTAGGAGGGAAATTTAAAATAAGAAAATAGAGAAATATTGAAATTGTTGCTTTTTTTCTTTGCAATATGAAAATTGACCTTTTTGGCACCAAAATGTTCGACAAACAAAATGAGAGAATAAAAAACATATAAAAAATTAAATATTTTTTTTAATCTTAAAAAGTTAAGTGAGAAAAATTTAATAAATAATTTACATCTCTGCTTTCTGCCTTTTCCGTTCCTTCGTGATTCCTATAGATAAATTCGACGGGATTTTTACGGGAACGGAAAATGACGGAAATCCCGTGCTGGATTCCCGTCCCGTTAAAATTTGAAAATCCCGGAGTTTTTATTTTACCAGACACATATTTAAGTGCTGTAATGTGAAAGCTCTCTTTTTAGTCCTTTTTTACCTAATTAATTATCCATTCATTTTATAAAATTGTAAATGGAAACTTTTGCTATAAAAAAAACAAGAAATTAGGATGTTTGGATTCCAGGGGTGCGGGTTCGTGGTACTTGTGGGTTATGTGGCCCAAAACGAAATTTTTTTAAAAGACGTTTCTGGGGGTTTCCAGTGTCGTAGAAACCCAAATCTGACCTTCATTTCGGCTCATTCCGAACCCCGAACCCGAATTCGAATAAATTTTCCAAAATTTTATTTTTCCCCCACAAATACGTTGTTGGTGTAGTAGACCTCGTTCTTGGAAAGAAAGCAATAGCCGAATCTTCATCGGGGACTTGAGCAATAAGGGCATCATAATTCTTGGCCATATTTGTGGGAAATGAGCAGTGGTGTTTCCACCTCCTTTCCGGTCATTTCATGTTTCCCTTATCAGAAAACCGCCACCCCATTTCCAGTGATTTCCCTTACATTTTAAACTCGGGAATTAAAGGTCATTTATGCCTGTTATCAATCGGGAGAACACATGCAAATTGGTGTGCAAATGGTGAAAGAGCAATCACATCGAATAATTACGATTATGCGGAAAAATAAAAATATTTTGAAAAATTTATTCGAATTCGGGGTTCGGAATGAGCCGAAATGGAGGTCAGATTTGGATTCTACGACACAGGAAACCCCCAGAAACAAGATGCAGAAAATTCAAAAATTTAAATCATAAAAAATGAATAAAAATCACAACGTCTCATAAATATTGAAGGAATGGGAATGCTACAGCGCCGCTGTTCCCCCATAAAATCAACCCTTTTTTCGAATACTCCATTTTTGATATTTCAAAAAAACGCTTTTCGACATAAAATACCTGGATTAATTTTGAGTCCCGGAAAATCGGTCACCGGAAAATTCATCACCGAGGATTTTCGGAAAATTGGTCACCGAAAATTGGTCACCAGGATATTTCGAGTTTTTTGTTCTAACTTTTTTCAAACAAATCTAAGAGCTTAGAAGCTTAGCGTTCTTTTGGAAAAAGCTTCTTCAGACTAAATGCTGTCGAATGGTATAAATTCATTATATTTAGACTATTAAAAAAGATGTAAGCGGAAAAGTGGTTCGCTTCCAAGAAAACTCGCAGTTTATACTAAGCCTAATTAGTTGCAATTAGTATCAATCAAAAGATATTCTCCTCTTTTTGTTGATCAATTCTTCATTTGGCACATTGTTTTTGAAACAAAAAGTTAATAGAAATTTATTGACCATCAGATGCGTTGGAGGTTGGGGAAGGCAAAGGCGATTCAGTCGTTTGGCAGCCACTGAATTGGACGGTCTGGATTAGAAGAACAACCAATACAGTGGCCAAGTTGAACAGGGTCAAATCAGAAGATGCCATTTATTTGGGGTCTTTTATTTGAGTGATTGGCACTGCAGAAAGGTACCAAATTAATCAAAAATGTTTAACAAAGATTGCCTCAACGCAATACAAGACCCCGTAAATGCTTGCTTGGGGCCTATGGGCTTATCCCTTAAGGTTGACGGTTGGGAGTAGAGCAGCGGGGGGATAGGCAAATTTAAAAACCTCAAAATCCTTCCGCAAAATCGAAAGGCCCGAAGTTTAAAATTCAAAAAAACACACGAAAGTTCCCAAATCCGGGCCCCAAACCGGATGGTATAGAACCAAGCATGTCCGCGGATATCCGCGTAATCCGGATATGGACGGATAGGGTACGGAAGATTAAAAATGGGACGGCGGATATAAAAAATCCACTTATCTGGATATATCCGCGGATGTCCGGATAACGGATATTCGGACACGGATTTAAAAAATTGTATCCATGGGCATCCCTGTAGAGAACCGGCATTTTTTGGCGCAGTTTTTTGGTTTGGGTTTGGTTAACCGGGAAATCCGGTTCGCTTCCAGACAACCTGAAATTCCAAATGAACCGACAACGCCCAAGTTGGGAGATAAAAGTTCTGAATTGATCGACCACAATAATTGGAGCGTAATGTTATGAAAAATATGTAAAGCAATTTTATTTTTTTGATGATGATTCACTCCGCTGATGGCTTTGCAGATTGTTCATCAGAGAAAAATTGTGATATCTCAAATATTTTTACGTTTATAAATTGAATTAAGTTTTAGCGCAAATTCTTAGGAAAAAGTTTTCCAGGACAAATTATTTTTAAAAAAATAAACCAATAATTATTATAAAAAAATGGTATATACCAGGGATCTACCGTCCTTCACTCAGCCCACTCTCTTTTCTTCCACTCGGCGACTGCTGCTCTCTTCACTGTCCGCACATTTTTCTTCCGCATTGAGCATCAATTCTCTTCCAATTTTCACATTTTCGATGACGGAAAAATTTGATGCCTTTATTTTGGGGTTTGATTCTTAAAACCACGGGGGGGGGGGATTCAAAAAATAAAATTTCAAGAAAGTAAACAAAACAATTTTTTGATGGGGTGCGTTTTGAGGCCCCGGAATTCCGGTGTTTTTTCTAATTTATACAATACTTTGGAAAGAATTCCATGAACCGTCTTCAATAAACGATTTAATATAATATATTGTTTT
Organism: Globodera rostochiensis; assembly: GCA_018350325.1. Classification (NCBI taxonomy): domain Eukaryota; kingdom Metazoa; phylum Nematoda; class Chromadorea; order Rhabditida; family Heteroderidae; genus Globodera; species Globodera rostochiensis. The sequence continues at coordinate 130,811 of JAEVLN010000023.1, forward strand.
TAAGGCTAGGTTGGCAAAGAAAGGCCCCATTGTCCGTGGAGTTTTGGAACATTTGGTGGAATTGTTAGTTTTTGCTATAGATTCGGAAAACCTTTCGAATTTTTTTTGTTTTCTTTCCATTTATGCCATTAAACTGATATTCTTTATTCTGCACAATGCAAATCAAAAAAAAAATTCAATGGAAACTGGATTCTACGCATGAATTCTAATTAAATCACATTTTCGAATTTGAAAAAAAGGTATTAGTAGTTTCCTAGAAGGGGCCATTGGTTACGGTAATGACAGAAATCAGATATCATATCGGTACAAATTTCTTTGCAGATTCGTGCTCAGCTCGATGCGAGAAATTGATGGCGTATGATTTGCCGAATTTCGAGTGTATTACCTAACCTCCAACAGCAGAAGAGTGAGGGAAGGAATCAAAATTCGAGAATCAATTAACACCAACTGCCGCTGTCATCAGCAAGAACATCAATGAGCTGCGAATAATTATGTCGAAATGGCGTGAATCACTCGCTAATGATTGAGCCATGTGCAACAAAAGGCCTCCAAAAGTGTTGAAGCAGCCGATTCACATAATGTAATTGACTAATTTCCGTAACAATAATTCCATTGCATTTTACACGGATCGGAGTGATGTACATAGAGATGTTGCTTTACCCATAATCAACAGCAACAGAATGTGTTGGTCGTTTTGTGTTCGTTTTCTTCGCACTATTTACATCTCAAAGATGTTAAGAATATGTTATTGTTGTTGTTTGTGTTCAATAATAATAATTGTTTGGATCATTCATTTCCGTCCGTCCACATCCCCTCCCCCCCTCCCCCCATCCACACAGTTTCTTCACTTTTAGCGCTTTGCTGTTTCTAAGGTTTGGCTCCGATGCCCACGAATTAAATTGCCAATAATCATTTGTTTTCAACAACAGAAATGGAAGCAGTGGCCGAATGGTTGCACACTCCCCTCGGGGATGGCCATCCGAAAGTGTTGGAATGCGACTTTTGTCCGACGGTATTGGAAGGACTCATAACCGTGAGCTCTTAGTATCCTGTATTTCCTACCACCGGAACCCAAATTTGCCACAATATTCAAAAACTGGATTCAATCATTATTAGCATTTTAGTTTTATTTAGTGCTTTTTGAATGATTCTGATAGCCAAAATTGATTTTTGGGAATGTTTAAATTGATTTGGTCGAAAAAGAGATCAATTTGGATTCTACGCCCGCCTACTTTATTCCACTTTAGGCATTTGCCACTGCGGCCGGTCCGGTCAATTTCATTGTCACTTTTTGCAATTGTTCTGATGGCATTGTGCCATTTGAATTGGAGAACACATTTACGGGAGAGCGTTTGAAGTTGAGACGCCTTGACGTGGACGAATGGCGCTTGGTTCGCTGTCCGAGTGAGCGCGACGAGGCCGAATGGGCCGAGTGGGAGCAGGAGGCGTCTGGGTGGGGGGATTGATTGCCCTTGGCAATGGAATCGACCGGCATTTTTTAATAGAAATTTTGGCGCAGACGAAGGCCCAGAAAATGAACGATGGACGAGGGAATTTGGATGAAAATCAATATGCTGACAAATGAACCTTTGATCAAGTTAAAGCTAACTGATTCGTCTTTTTAAAAAAAAGGCTTAAAACATGTGCAAATTGCCATTTTTTGTACCAACTTGAAGTGGTGGCGTCATAACTTTCTTTGTTAAATTCGAATCGCTTAGCTTTTGTCTTTGTAAGCTTCTACTCATCGCATGCTTTCGAATGATACCAAAAATTTTTGGTTTGGTCAAATAAACAAAAAGTTATAACGTTTCAAGCGCCGAATCAAGGTGTACAGCAAATTTTCAATAGAATAAGGTCATTTTATCAAAACGCCCTCTCAATACATTGGATCTATTTGATCATTTTTACGTTAATTTTGAGCACCGTGTGTAAACACAAAAAAATTGAGGTTGGGCAAAATTTAAAAGGACATCATCCCTTGCCTTTGTGCTTTTATGATAGCAATCGATTTTTGGAAAATTTTGAATATTCCACAAAATGTTTGAATTATTCATTTTGATTCAAATAAGTAAAAAAATGGCAGGTGACTATTCATTTTTCTGAATTTAATTCGATCCGTTTCAATCAGATTAGACGATATACTTTTCCCGATGCAATTATTCATTTTGATTCAAATAAGTAAAAAAATGGCTGGTCTCTATTCATTTTTCTGAATTTCAGATAATTCGATCCGTTTCAATCAGATTAGACGATAATTATTAAAAATAATTCTTTTCCCGATGCAATTAATCAGTTTGATTCAAATAAGTAAAAAAATGGCTGATCACTATTCATTTTTCTGAATTTCAGATAATTCGATCCATTTCAATCAGATTAGACGATAATTATTAAAAATAATTCTTTTCCCGATGCAATTAATCAGTTTGATTCAAATAAGTAAAAAAATGGCTGGTCACTATTCATTTTTCTGAATTTAATTCGATCCGTTTCAATCAGATTAGACGATAATTATTAAAAATAATACTTTTCCCGATGCAATTATTCATTTTGATTCAAATAAGTAAAAAATGGCTGTGTAATGCCTGAAGGAAGCGGCGTGCAGAGAGGGGCCTGCGTCTCTCTCAAAGTAACGAAGAGAGCCCTCTCCTCATCTATTGAGATAGGGGGGAGTGCAAAGGGTGCCCGCGTAGCTCAGTGGTGAGAGCATTCCACGGATTGGAAAGGCCGTGGGTTCGAGTCCTACCGCGGGTCGATCTCTTTTGCACTTTCGCAGCGGACCAAACAGAGCACTACGTGGCGCTCCTGGGTGGATCCCTACTGGCGGCAGGGACCTCTGAGTCCAGGTTCCATGTCCACCGGAGAAGAGTTAGAGAGAGAGCCCGAGGGACCGGGCTTCCGAGGGAGGTGGGATGTAATGCCTGAAGGAAGCGGCGTGCAGAGAGGGGCCTGCGTCTCTCTCAAAGTAACGAAGAGAGCCCTCTCCTCATCTATTGAGATAGGGGGGAGTACAAAGGGTGCCCGCGTAGCTCAGTGGTGAGAGCATTCCATGGATTGGAAAGGCCGTGGGTTCGAGTCCTACCGCGGGTCGATCTCTTTTGCACTTTCGCAGCGGACCAAACGGAGCACTACGGCTGGTCACTATTCATTTTTCTGAATTTCAGATAATTCGATCCGTTTCAATCAGATTAGAATAATTATTAAAAATAATTCTTTTCCCGATGCAATTAATCAGTTTGATTCAAATAAGTATAAAAATGGCAGGTGACTATTCATTTTTCTGAATTTCAGATAATTCGATCCGTTTCAATCAGATTAGACGATAATTATTAAAAATAATACTTTTCCCGATGCAATTAATCAGTTTGATTCAAATAAGTAAAAAAATGGCAGGTGACTATTCATTTTTCTGAATTTAATTCGATCCGTTTCAATCAGATTAGACGATAATTATTAAAAATAATACTTTTCCCGATGCAATTATTCATTTTGATTCAAATAAGTAAAAAAATGGCTGGTCACTATTCATTTTTCTGAATTTCAGATAATTCGATCCGTTTCAATCAGATTAGACGATAATTATTAAAAATAATTCTTTTCCCGATGCAATTAATCAGTTTTTCAAATAAGTAAAAAAATGGCTGTGTAATGCCTGAAGGAAGGGGCGTGCAGAGAGGGGCCTGCGTCTCTCTCAAAGTAACGAAGAGAGCCCTCTCCTCATCTATTGAGATAGGGGGGAGTGCAAAGGGTGCCCGCGTAGCTCAGTGGTGAGAGCCCCCCTCCCATTCTCCTATCGTTGGCGTTGATCCGTCATCAGTAAAGAAATGAAACACAATGGGATGGACGAACTCTGTCCAATTACTTCAAATAAACCCTCCATTCAAAAACTTGGGCCTTCCCTCGGACTTTTTGATGCACCAGACGAGGGGACGGACGCCTGCGAACATTTCTGATCAAAATAATTTAACGGATGTGAATAAAGGAGAAGGGAACGAATTAAAAATGTATTTGAATAAAACTGTTAAATGGATGGAAATACAGTATGCTTGTTCGGATGAGAAGGAAATGTTTTTTGGGATAGCCAATCCCAGGATTTTGTAAAGCCTTGGGGAATTCGGGAGTCAAAAAATGTTGCCATAAAACAAAAACGATTAATAAATGTCAAAAGACGGCACGGCCAAAATGGCACCGACATTTTCCTGGGATTAAGGCAATTTTAAAAACAGAAAAAAAGACATAAATCAAGAATTTTGCCCACCCCCAAAGGATCATAAATGGGCAGTATAAAAGCGAAGATAAGCAACCATCCCGAGGGGCACATTTTCTTAGCGGTATGGCCAGACCGCTGCTTTCATTGCTTTGTTACATAATCCTTAGGACACTCAAATACAGTATTTCAGCTCGGAAGTCTGCCAAAGAAGCCTTATTTTTGGGAATAATTAATCGAGAATCCCAAACCAAAAAAAAAAGTAATTATTTAGCTAAATATACTTGGTATTGCTTTTTGCTAAAATCATCCGAACAAAGCATTGAATCCAAAACATCCAACAGAGTTTCGAGAAAACAAAGCGAGACAACCGCTGATTGCAAGGAATCTTTCGCTGAACCGTTTCGTTCCCCTCCCCACAACACCAACCCGTCCCTCCCGGAACCTGCAGTTCACCGACTCTGGCGGCGACCAACACGGACCATATTCGAGACAGTTCAAAACCGGCTCGTTCGAACGAAGGAAACGGTACAATTTGACGTCTGGGCAAAGTAACAAAAATAAATGACGGACATAGACGATTTGAAAGGCTAAATGGGCGAGCTCAGCATAAAAATGGAAGTTAGCCCCCAAGCCCACTATCAGAATCACCCCTTTCCTGGGACTCCGGGACTCTCGGACAGTTAGCTCCTTTATAGGAAATTTAACAAATTGGCTACTGCCAACAATTGGACAGAAAAAGAGATGTTTCGTACCCTGCCAATTTATCTATCGAAAGAGGCACAGATCATTTATGATGGCCTCACAAAACAACAAAAAGTAGGCACCTTGAACAAATTTTTCTGGTTTTGTACCCAGCTTGAGGAGAGGAGTCAAATGGCATATATTTCATTCGGGATTGCGCCATTCCCGTGATGGAATATTGTTTTTGTTCAATTTGTATTTTAGATGTTGATTGAAATTAAACATTTGGTTGCACACAAAAACATGAGAAGAGTTTTGTCGAGCGCAATTTTGATTGGATTGCCGGGACAAGTACTGGCGCGGTGGGTGCAAGACTTATTTAAAAAATAATTTTCGTAAAAGAATAGTTTTTTCAGATTGTTGCGCTCGCCCTGGCTGACAAAACCGCACATCTTGAATGCCTTCGCTTGTACCTAAGCTTAAAGGACGAAATTTTTGGCGCAGAGGCGAAAGCCAGATTAGGAGGTTACAAGGCCGAAAACCTTGATCTGTTCCTGCAGGAACATTTTGGCAAATTCCGAACAATGGATCAATTGAAGTCCAGTGTCAAGTGAGTTTCCAGAAACGGGCACGATTGTTCATAGTTTTGGATCAGTTTTGCGGGGGGGGGGAGGGTGAGGATGGTGCGGCGCTGATAGGCACCCCGAGAACGTTTTCAATTTCTGACGCGATTTGTTAAGAAAAATCGTCTAATACTGCATCGAGTAAGTGCAAACTGTGCATTTTTCAACCCAGTAAAAATGGTACGTTTTGCCAACTCATCAAAAACTTAAATTTCAATCGATTTCGAACCCCGGACACCGAATTCGAAGGTTTTTCGATTTCAAAAATTTACGGCATCTTTTAAACATTCAAAAAAATGTTCAAATCAATACGAAAAACGCAAAGTTGGCAAAATGTACAGTTGGCAAAACGTACCGTTGGCACAACGTAAACGAGAAGAAAAATATAAATTTACATTTTTTTGCAGGGTTTTTGTTACAGCGACAAAAGCACGGAATATTCCTGTCAAGCTGGTCCTTTTCCGAAATTATGAGTCTGCATTTTCCAAAAAATCACCCAGTATTGTCCCCATTTGGAAAGCCACAAGATACTCGATCGCGGCCCCAACATACTTTCCAAGCTCCGACGGACTCATGGATGGCGGTAATAATAACAGCAATAATAGTCAGTGATAATTTTTAAGTTTAAGGATTAATTGCTAAAAAACCCAACGAATGAAAATAGAGGGTGGGTTACTATTTTTTCAACATAAATTTTCGAAAATTTACATTATTTGATAGTAAGCGCATTAGAGAATTGTCAAATCAAGAGGAACCACTTATCTCTTTGCGGTAACTGTACGTCAAGTCTCTAACTTTTCCATATTTTGATTCTCTGAAGTTGTAATTCCAGTTTTTTACAAATTAAACCAGTCTCGCCACAAAGAGAGCAGTTTTTGCTCTTGCGTCCGCCGACTTGCTTCCTTAATTGAATGGGATTTTGAAGTTGACGATTTACAATTTTTTTCTGTTGTAAACATTTTTTGAGATATTATCACGCTGTTGTTCTAACTCCTCATTAGAATCTTTGTACTCACAAAGCGCTAAATTTTATACGTAAACGGTTTCAAATAGGGGGGGGGGGTGTAACTATTTTTCAACCCCCCCCCCCCCCTCCCCTCCTCTAGGTGGAGGGGGGGGGGGGTTACAATTAGAAGGGGGGTTCAAATAAAGGGTGGGTTACTCGGTAATGTTTAATTTGTTCCTAAATTTCTTAAGACACAGGGAGGGCGCAAAGAGATCGGTTTTGTTTTGTCTCTTGGAACCGGAAAGTCGCAGAAACAAAAACTAGATGATGCTTCAGTCTTTGGAGCATATACAAACGCCAAAACAATAATTGTTAATCAGGTGGGCAACAGCAAATTAAAGGAGTTTTATTATAAATTAGAAAGTGTCATTTTTATGGCATCGAGGGGTCAAAATAGAGGCATTTTTCTGGCAGTTTTCTTGAGGAAATTTCAAAAAACTAGTTTTTTTGTTTGAAAATTTTACTTACTTCTGGATGGGGGGGGGAAGGTCGCGATTGGCGCCGCCGAGAAAATTTTGTATTTTTTCTCTTATTTGCTAAGAGATTTGCAATCAAATCAAAAGAGCACATTTGTTTCGGGAATCACAAATTGAACAAAGACAATATTCCATCACGGGAATGGCGCAATCCCGAATGAAATATATGCCATTTGACTTCTCTCCTCAAGCTGGGTACAAAACCAGAAAAATTTGTTCAAGGCGCATATGAGAGTACCGTCGGGAGACTGCCAATTTTAAATTTAGGTTGAAAACCTCATCAATTGTGTCAAAAATTCAAAATTTTCGTAGTCGGAAGCCATAAATTCTTTGGACGCTTAAACATCTTGGGAAGCGCAAAATCAACTAGAACCGATTTTTTTTCCGCATTTGTACTCAATTCAAGGAGAGAAGTCGAATAATATATAGTTAATTCCCGCAACTACCTGAATTAATACTAGACCACGCACACCACCGCCATCCAGGGAAAGTAATCGTAAAGAACGCTCATAATCAGTTTTTTTCGTTAAAAAGACATCGCAAATTTCTGTTTTTCGGTTTGAATGCACTCAACCACCGGACGTTTAGCCGTTTTGCTGCTGCTGTCAGATCGGGCCTTATTGCAAAAAACAATTAAACACATTATATGCACTTTTAACCAGTGTTTTCTTGTTCCAACAATTTTATATTGTTTAAAATCAAAAAGATTTTCTCGGCGGCATCTATCAGCACCGCCGACCCCTACAATTCCTATAAAACCATCAAAAAAGGCCAAGTTTTAAATTTTGGTTGAAAATCTCTTAACAATCGAGTCAAAATCGGCGCCAATTGACACCGCCGATAATGTTTACCGCATTTGTTGTTGTCTTCCGTTTGCGCAAACATGTTATGAGGTCGCGTATCTGTTTGTTTCTTAAATCAAATTTATGGTATTAGAACTATGAATCTCAAATATCGAATTTTTCGGAGTTTATTGCATTTTGTCAAGAATTTTACAAAAAATAACATATTATTGAGAATAGGCGCAAGAGCAAATTTTGAATTTCTATTTGTAAAAAGATTTGCAACGAATTTCAAAAATGCGAGCACCGATTTTTTGAATATCTAACGGATATTAAAATTAGTCAATAACCAACACAAACATGCCAAATTCTAAAAGAAATTCCATTTGAAAAGGCGAATTTAGGAAAGGGGAGATTGGTACTTGCCCATCATCCAAAATTAATTGGGAAAAAAGTTACCGTGTTTTTAAAATACTGATTACACTTAACAAACTAAGTTAAAATTCTTTCTCGTTTGTGTTTTCAATAATAAAATGTTTCTTAAATAACCAAAAAAACATTAAGCTTGATTATTATTGATTTTGCAAACTGACTCGCAATTAAGGCTGCAATCCAGATTATAATTGGCGCCAAAACACAGAAACAGTTTTACAATTAAGGCAGACTTTCCCTGCAAATTTATATACTATTGTCCGCTCTCGCTTATGCCCGAATTACGGCAAGGGCATGCTCAATTGGGGCGACATTATTTGAGTCTGAAAGGTGCACACTTTAGAGCCCCGTTGGTAGTTGGAATGCAACATTTGCACCAAAGTCAGACAATTTGCAACGGGTCCTTCTGTTTGCCGCGAACAAGCTGTTTCAGATACGTCTCCAACAGCAAAGGACGCGCATGGACAGTGCCAGCTAAAATAAAATAAAAAGTTTACTTTTATCCCTTAAATTGATCAATCCTGGCCAGAAAACTCCCCAATCACTTAACTAATAAAATATGAATCGTTCAATTTTAGTAACATTTGAAGCTCTTGTTTATCCAAACCTTCTTGTAACTAAGATCGAAACCGGGAGCTTTGGGAAAATCCGGAACCGGGATTAATTCCCCAAAAATTGGTGAAAAAACTGTAACATTTTCTCGTTAACTTCTTTCAATTGCTTCTCCCCTTTCTTGGATTGCCAGACATGCTAATCCAAATGATTTTAATGATTCCAAAGGAGATAAAACCTCGTTGGAGCTTCCGGTGGTTGTCGTGTTAACGAAAATGTCCCCACTGGAGACGAGGCAGCCAAGTCGTAAAGAGCCGCGAGCTGTTCGGGGGCTTCAACGAGGACCTTAAGTGGGGCAAGGGAAATAATTAATGACCACTCCAAATTCCTTCCCAATTCGACCTCCTCTAATGTGGCAGAGTCGAAATCAAATCCGGGCCCGGTCATACAGGTCGTGTTCAGCGACAAATGCGAGCTGGCCCTGGATTCGGAGTAGTGAACTCTTCGTTCCAGAAGGCTGAATGTACTTCAGCAGTTTGTTCTCATGCTAAAAGACAAGCAATTTGTTGCAGCTTAATGTTTTCTGTAGCGTAAACCGTCCAACAGGTTACCTGAAGTCTGTCTATATTCGACTTTTTAAGCAACTAAAAAACGTACTATTTTGAGATTTTTAGTAGTGATCGGCCAGAAGGTTCGGTCGGTACTTTTTGGTAAAATACCGATAAAGACCGGTACCGAATAGTACCTATAAAATTGTCGGTACTTTTTCGGTTTTCGGTACTAAAATTTTTTTGAGTAACTTTTTAACAAATTCGTTTATTTCGAAAATTTTGGCTTTATCAATATTTATAATTGAGTTTTGGGAGATAGCGGTTTAAAAAAAATCAGCATTTTGACCTGTTCCTGTCTAATGGAAAATATTTTAATAGTTTTTGGATCAGTTTGAAGGGGGATCAGGCACCGCCGAGAACTTTGGCATTTTTGATGGAATTTGTCAAGAAAAAGGGCCCAAAAAATGCATCGCGGAAGGGCGAAAAATGATAAAAAATTTACAAAATTTTCCGGACATTGAAATCCAGATTCCGAGTCTACTCGAGACTTTTAAAAAAATTATTTTAGGTTCAGAAAACTAGACGAAAATGTTAGTCGTTTTATTAAGGGTTTTTGTCGGTGATCGGTGATGCCAATAGGTTGGTTTTGCGTTTTGGTCCTGACTCTACTTAAAACCCGTTTTACAAAAATAATTATCCAATTTAGATTAAATTTTGGAATTCAAAATAAGGAAAATTAAAAGATGGGATTTGAAGGTGTTATGAAGAGAGTTTGCGTATTCGTGTCTTTTATTTATTGATGGCACAAATGTGCCAAAAAGTTTTCCTTTCTCTGCCTCTTCAGGAGAACTTTTATCGATTTTGTGTCTGCCCTCACCGATCCATCGCCCATAAATTGGGTGTTTCGCCTTCTCACACATTTGACACAATAATTCAACCCCCACCCCGTACCTTAATTCAGGCCTTTTGTAATTTTTCCATTTTTCATTTAAAAAAGAGGAGAAGTGCGCACGGAGGATTGCGCACCGTGGAGAATTGCGCACCAGCAAAAAAAAAAGAAGAGGAGAATTGCGCACTAACATGGAGAATTGCGCACCGCGGGTCAAAATTTTTGAAAATTTTTTTTATACAAAATTGTCTGAAAATTATGTTATTTGATACGCTAATTACGAATTCGTCAATTGAAAATTAAATTGAGAATTTAAAGTGGTTTAAACCACACTGGGTTGAGATTCGTTAGGCTTGGGCCTAAGCCACCCTGGCTTGGGGTTCGTTAGGCTTAGGCCTAAGCCACCCTGGGCTTAGGGATTCTATCGGCGCATACATCATAATTTTCAGACAATTTTATAAAAAAATTTTTCAAAAATTTGACCCGTGTTGCGCAATTCTCTGTGATAGTGCGCAATTTTTAGTGCGCAATTCTCCTCTTTTTTTTGCTGGTGCGCAATTCTCCACGGTGCGCAATCCTCCGTGCGCAATTCTCCAAAAACTGCCGGTGCGCAATTCTCCGTACCCCAGTGGGCCGGGCCTGCGGCGTTCGGATATGTTTTCCTCATGTTCTTTACCGTATGCCATTCATTTCTTGACTCAACATTTTGGGACTAATAAACTTTCGGAGACAGAGGATGTGAAGGTGTCGAATGGGTTGAGGGACAGGTGGTATGAATATTGAAGGGACGGGCATGGCGGAGAGACCCGGACCTCCCCCACCGATCTCGGGAAGGAGCCCCATCCCGAACCAGCCCTTACCAACCCCGGATGGTCATTACAAATTGGCGACCCTGGCAACTCGCCTCTCCCACCCCGAACAAAAAACAAAAGCAAAAAGTTTAACAACAGGGCAATAACAAGGAAACGGTGAATGACATTCCGAACGGAGAAAAAATCGACCACGCCGGCACGGAGGACATTTCTAAATAAACCTCAAAATTCCCTTTTTCTCCTCCCTCACAACCCAAAAGCGCACCAGACGCGGGACACCCGAACGGTCTTCGCGCGGAGAGTCCGTCCGGCGCCAACAGAAGTACCGAACTCACGGCAGTTAGACCCCCGCTGGCGACGACAAACACAAACACAAACAAAGAACCCAAAGGAGAGGAGAAGCAGGACGAAGACGAGGAGTACCGTGAGTACGCTAAAGAGGGGGTAAAGGAGTCGGGTAAGGAAGTTGGAGGATGACAAAGAATAAGCTCGTAGAAATTGGAAAGGTCTCGGTTGGGGGAAGGTCGGAATAAAGGAAACAGACCCGATGGGATGGAAGATCCCGCACGGCAAACAGTGGTTGGGGAATTAGAAAGCGTCCATCCCAAAAATAATTCAGCAGAGGAAATATTCATTTTAAAGAAAGTGTGTTAAAGGAATGAATGGGCCAGGTCCGGGGGCGCGATATTTCCCCTTCATTCCACCCCCCCCCCATTCTCCTATCGTTGGCGTTGATCCGTCATCAGTCATTGAATCCAAAACATCCAACAGAGTTTCGAGAAAACAAAGCGAGACAACCGCTGATTGCAATAAACCGTGATGGAATATTGTTTGTTCAATTTGTGTTTTAGATGTTGATTGAAATTAAACATTTGGTTGCACACAAAAACATGAGAAGAGTTTTGTCGAGCGCAATTTTGATTGGATTGCCGGGACAAGTACTGGCGCGGTGGGTGCAAGACTTATTTAAAAAATAATTTTCGTAAAAGAATAGTTTTTTCAGATTGTTGCGCTCGCCCTGGCTGACAAAACCGCATATCTTGAATGCCTTCGCTTGTACCTACGCTTAAAGGACGAAATTTTTGGCGCAGAGGCGAAAGCCAGATTAGGAGGTTACAAGGCCGAAAACCTTGATCTGTTCCTGCAGGAACATTTTGGCAAATTCCGAACAATGGATCAATTTTGAAGTTGACGATTACAATTTTTTTCTGTTGAAAACATTTTTTGAGATATTATCACGCTGTTGTTCTAACTCCTCATTAGAATCTTTGTACTCACAAAGCGCTAAATTTTATACGTAAACGGTTTCAAATAGGGGGGGGGGGTGTAACTATTTTTCAACCCCCCCCCCCCCCTCCCCACCTCTAGGTGGAGGGGGGGGGGGGGGGTTACAATTAGAAGGGGGGTTCAAATAAAGGGTGGGTTACTCGGTAATGTTTAATTTGTTCCTAAATTTCTTAAGACACAGGGAGGGCGCAAAGAGATCGGTTTTGTTTTGTCTCTTGGAACCGGAAAGTCGCAGAAACAAAAACTAGATGATGCTTCAGTCTTTGGAGCATATACAAACGCCAAAACAATAATTGTTAATCAGGTGGGCAACAGCAAATTAAAGGAGTTTTATTATAAATTAGAAAGTGTCATTTTTATGGCATCGAGGGGTCAAAATAGAGGCATTTTTCTGGCAGTTTTCTTGAGGAAATTTCAAAAAACTAGTTTTTTTGTTTGAAAATTTTACTTACTTCTGGATGGGGGGGGGGGGGAAGGTCGCGATTGGCGCCGCCGAGAAAATTTTGTATTTTTTCTCTTATTTGCTAAGAGATTTGCAATCAAATCAAAAGAGCACATTTGTTTCGGGAATCACAAATTGAACACAATATTCCATCACGGGAATGGCGCAATCCCGAATGAAATATATGCCATTTGACTTCTCTCCTCAAGCTGGGTACAAAACCAGAAAAATTTGTTCAAGGCGCATATGAGAGTACCGTCGGGAGACTGCCAATTTTAAATTTAGGTTGAAAACCTCATCAATTGTGTCAAAAATTCAAAATTTTCGTAGTCGGAAGCCATAAATTCTTTGGACGCTTAAACATCTTGGGAAGCGCAAAATCAACTAGAACCGATTTTTTTTCCGCATTTGTACTCAATTCAAGGAGAGAAGTCGAATAATATATAGTTAATTCCCGCAACTACCTGAATTAATACTAGACCACGCACACCACCGCCATCCAGGGAAAGTAATCGTAAAGAACGCTCATAATCAGTTTTTTTCGTTAAAAAGACATCGCAAATTTCTGTTTTTCGGTTTGAATGCACTCAACCACCGGACGTTTAGCCGTTTTGCTGCTGCTGTCAGATCGGGCCTTATTGCAAAAAACAATTAAACACATTATATGCACTTTTAACCAGTGTTTTCTTGTTCCAACAATTTTATATTGTTTAAAATCAAAAAGATTTTCTCGGCGGCATCTATCAGCACCGCCGACCCCTACAATTCCTATAAAACCATCAAAAAAGGCCAAGTTTTAAATTTTGGTTGAAAATCTCTTAACAATCGAGTCAAAATCGGCGCCAATTGACACCGCCGATAATGTTTACCGCATTTGTTGTTGTCTTCCGTTTGCGCAAACATGTTATGAGGTCGCGTATCTGTTTGTTTCTTAAATCAAATTTATGGTATTAGAACTATGAATCTCAAATATCGAATTTTTCGGAGTTTATTGCATTTTGTCAAGAATTTTACAAAAAATAACATATTATTGAGAATAGGCGCAAGAGCAAATTTTGAATTTCTATTTGTAAAAAGATTTGCAACGAATTTCAAAAATGCGAGCACCGATTTTTTGAATATCTAACGGATATTAAAATTAGTCAATAACCAACACAAACATGCCAAATTCTAAAAGAAATTCCATTTGAAAAGGCGAATTTAGGAAAGGGGAGATTGGTACTTGCCCATCATCCAAAATTAATTGGGAAAAAAGTTACCGTGTTTTTAAAATACTGATTACACTTAACAAACTAAGTTAAAATTCTTTCTCGTTTGTGTTTTCAATAATAAAATGTTTCTTAAATAACCAAAAAAACATTAAGCTTGATTATTATTGATTTTGCAAACTGACTCGCAATTAAGGCTGCAATCCAGATTATAATTGGCGCCAAAACACAGAAACAGTTTTACAATTAAGGCAGACTTTCCCTGCAAATTTATATACTATTGTCCGCTCTCGCTTATGCCCGAATTACGGCAAGGGCATGCTCAATTGGGGCGACATTATTTGAGTCTGAAAGGTGCACACTTTAGAGCCCCGTTGGTAGTTGGAATGCAACATTTGCACCAAAGTCAGACAATTTGCAACGGGTCCTTCTGTTTGCCGCGAACAAGCTGTTTCAGATACGTCTCCAACAGCAAAGGACGCGCATGGACAGTGCCAGCTAAAATAAAATAAAAAGTTTACTTTTATCCCTTAAATTGATCAATCCTGGCCAGAAAACTCCCCAATCACTTAACTAATAAAATATGAATCGTTCAATTTTAGTAACATTTGAAGCTCTTGTTTATCCAAACCTTCTTGTAACTAAGATCGAAACCGGGAGCTTTGGGAAAATCCGGAACCGGGATTAATTCCCCAAAAATTGGTGAAAAAACTGTAACATTTTCTCGTTAACTTCTTTCAATTGCTTCTCCCCTTTCTTGGATTGCCAGACATGCTAATCCAAATGATTTTAATGATTCCAAAGGAGATAAAACCTCGTTGGAGCTTCCGGTGGTTGTCGTGTTAACGAAAATGTCCCCACTGGAGACGAGGCAGCCAAGTCGTAAAGAGCCGCGAGCTGTTCGGGGGCTTCAACGAGGACCTTAAGTGGGGCAAGGGAAATAATTAATGACCACTCCAAATTCCTTCCCAATTCGACCTCCTCTAATGTGGCAGAGTCGAAATCAAATCCGGGCCCGGTCATACAGGTCGTGTTCAGCGACAAATGCGAGCTGGCCCTGGATTCGGAGTAGTGAACTCTTCGTTCCAGAAGGCTGAATGTACTTCAGCAGTTTGTTCTCATGCTAAAAGACAAGCAATTTGTTGCAGCTTAATGTTTTCTGTAGCGTAAACCGTCCAACAGGTTACCTGAAGTCTGTCTATATTCGACTTTTTAAGCAACTAAAAAACGTACTATTTTGAGATTTTTAGTAGTGATCGGCCAGAAGGTTCGGTCGGTACTTTTTGGTAAAATACCGATAAAGACCGGTACCGAATAGTACCTATAAAATTGTCGGTACTTTTTCGGTTTTCGGTACTAAAATTTTTTTGAGTAACTTTTTAACAAATTCGTTTATTTCGAAAATTTTGGCTTTATCAATATTTATAATTGAGTTTTGGGAGATAGCGGTTTAAAAAAAATCAGCATTTTGACCTGTTCCTGTCTAATGGAAAATATTTTAATAGTTTTTGGATCAGTTTGAAGGGGGATCAGGCACCGCCGAGAACTTTGGCATTTTTGATGGAATTTGTCAAGAAAAAGGGCCCAAAAAATGCATCGCGGAAGGGCGAAAAATGATAAAAAATTTACAAAATTTTCCGGACATTGAAATCCAGATTCCGAGTCTACTCGAGACTTTTAAAAAAATTATTTTAGGTTCAGAAAACTAGACGAAAATGTTAGTCGTTTTATTAAGGGTTTTTGTCGGTGATCGGTGATGCCAATAGGTTGGTTTTGCGTTTTGGTCCTGACTCTACTTAAAACCCGTTTTACAAAAATAATTATCCAATTTAGATTAAATTTTGGAATTCAAAATAAGGAAAATTAAAAGATGGGATTTGAAGGTGTTATGAAGAGAGTTTGCGTATTCGTGTCTTTTATTTATTGATGGCACAAATGTGCCAAAAAGTTTTCCTTTCTCTGCCTCTTCAGGAGAACTTTTATCGATTTTGTGTCTGCCCTCACCGATCCATCGCCCATAAATTGGGTGTTTCGCCTTCTCACACATTTGACACAATAATTCAACCCCCACCCCGTACCTTAATTCAGGCCTTTTGTAATTTTTCCATTTTTCATTTAAAAAAGAGGAGAAGTGCGCACGGAGGATTGCGCACCGTGGAGAATTGCGCACCAGCAAAAAAAAAAAGAAGAGGAGAATTGCGCACTAACATGGAGAATTGCGCACCGCGGGTCAAAATTTTTGAAAATTTTTTTTATACAAAATTGTCTGAAAATTATGTTATTTGATACGCTAATTACGAATTCGTCAATTGAAAATTAAATTGAGAATTTAAAGTGGTTTAAACCACACTGGGTTGAGATTCGTTAGGCTTGGGCCTAAGCCACCCTGGCTTGGGGTTCGTTAGGCTTAGGCCTAAGCCACCCTGGGCTTAGGGATTCTATCGGCGCATACATCATAATTTTCAGACTATTTTATAAAAAAATTTTTCAAAAATTTGACCCGTGTTGCGCAATTCTCTGTGATAGTGCGCAATTTTTAGTGCGCAATTCTCCTCTTTTTTTTGCTGGTGCGCAATTCTCCACGGTGCGCAATCCTCCGTGCGCAATTCTCCAAAAACTGCCGGTGCGCAATTCTCCGTACCCCAGTGGGCCGGGCCTGCGGCGTTCGGATATGTTTTCCTCATGTTCTTTACCGTATGCCATTCATTTCTTGACTCAACATTTTGGGACTAATAAACTTTCGGAGACAGAGGATGTGAAGGTGTCGAATGGGTTGAGGGACAGGTGGTATGAATATTGAAGGGACGGGCATGGCGGAGAGACCCGGACCTCCCCCACCGATCTCGGGAAGGAGCCCCATCCCGAACCAGCCCTTACCAACCCCGGATGGTCATTACAAATTGGCGACCCTGGCAACTCGCCTCTCCCACCCCGAACAAAAAACAAAAGCAAAAAGTTTAACAACAGGGCAATAACAAGGAAACGGTGAATGACATTCCGAACGGAGAAAAAATCGACCACGCCGGCACGGAGGACATTTCTAAATAAACCTCAAAATTCCCTTTTTCTCCTCCCTCACAACCCAAAAGCGCACCAGACGCGGGACACCCGAACGGTCTTCGCGCGGAGAGTCCGTCCGGCGCCAACAGAAGTACCGAACTCACGGCAGTTAGACCCCCGCTGGCGACGACAAACACAAACACAAACAAAGAACCCAAAGGAGAGGAGAAGCAGGACGAAGACGAGGAGTACCGTGAGTACGCTAAAGAGGGGGTAAAGGAGTCGGGTAAGGAAGTTGGAGGATGACAAAGAATAAGCTCGTAGAAATTGGAAAGGTCTCGGTTGGGGGAAGGTCGGAATAAAGGAAACAGACCCGATGGGATGGAAGATCCCGCACGGCAAACAGTGGTTGGGGAATTAGAAAGCGTCCATCCCAAAAATAATTCAGCAGAGGAAATATTCATTTTAAAGAAAGTGTGTTAAAGGAATGAATGGGCCAGGTCCGGGGGCGCGATATTTCCCCTTCATTCCACCCCCCCCCCCCATTCTCCTATCGTTGGCGTTGATCCGTCATCAGTCATTGAATCCAAAACATCCAACAGAGTTTCGAGAAAACAAAGCGAGACAACCGCTGATTGCAATAAACCGTGATGGAATATTGTTTGTTCAATTTGTGTTTTAGATGTTGATTGAAATTAAACATTTGGTTGCACACAAAAACATGAGAAGAGTTTTGTCGAGCGCAATTTTGATTGGATTGCCGGGACAAGTACTGGCGCGGTGGGTGCAAGACTTATTTAAAAAATAATTTTCGTAAAAGAATAGTTTTTTCAGATTGTTGCGCTCGCCCTGGCTGACAAAACCGCATATCTTGAATGCCTTCGCTTGTACCTACGCTTAAAGGACGAAATTTTTGGCGCAGAGGCGAAAGCCAGATTAGGAGGTTACAAGGCCGAAAACCTTGATCTGTTCCTGCAGGAACATTTTGGCAAATTCCGAACAATGGATCAATTTTGAAGTTGACGATTACAATTTTTTTCTGTTGAAAACATTTTTTGAGATATTATCACGCTGTTGTTCTAACTCCTCATTAGAATCTTTGTACTCACAAAGCGCTAAATTTTATACGTAAACGGTTTCAAATAGGGGGGGGGGGGTGTAACTATTTTTCAACCCCCCCCCCCTCCCCTCCTCTAGGTGGAGGGGGGGGGGGGGGTTACAATTAGAAGGGGGGTTCAAATAAAGGGTGGGTTACTCGGTAATGTTTAATTTGTTCCTAAATTTCTTAAGACACAGGGAGGGCGCAAAGAGATCGGTTTTGTTTTGTCTCTTGGAACCGGAAAGTCGCAGAAACAAAAACTAGATGATGCTTCAGTCTTTGGAGCATATACAAACGCCAAAACAATAATTGTTAATCAGGTGGGCAACAGCAAATTAAAGGAGTTTTATTATAAATTAGAAAGTGTCATTTTTATGGCATCGAGGGGTCAAAATAGAGGCATTTTTCTGGCAGTTTTCTTGAGGAAATTTCAAAAAACTAGTTTTTTTGTTTGAAAATTTTACTTACTTCTGGATGGGGGGGGGGGGGGAAGGTCGCGATTGGCGCCGCCGAGAAAATTTTGTATTTTTTCTCTTATTTGCTAAGAGATTTGCAATCAAATCAAAAGAGCACATTTGTTTCGGGAATCACAAATTGAACACAATATTCCATCACGGGAATGGCGCAATCCCGAATGAAATATATGCCATTTGACTTCTCTCCTCAAGCTGGATACAAAACCAGAAAAATTTGTTCAAGGCGCATATGAGAGTACCGTCGGGAGACTGCCAATTTTAAATTTAGGTTGAAAACCTCATCAATTGTGTCAAAAATTCAAAATTTTCGTAGTCGGAAGCCATAAATTCTTTGGACGCTTAAACATCTTGGGAAGCGCAAAATCAACTAGAACCGATTTTTTTTCCGCATTTGTACTCAATTCAAGGAGAGAAGTCGAATAATATATAGTTAATTCCCGAAACTACCTGAATTAATACTAGACCACGCACACCACCGCCATCCAGGGAAAGTAATCGTAAAGAACGCTCATAATCAGTTTTTTTCGTTAAAAAGACATCGCAAATTTCTGTTTTTCGGTTTGAATGCACTCAACCACCGGACGTTTAGCCGTTTTGCTGCTGCTGTCAGATCGGGCCTTATTGCAAAAAACAATTAAACACATTATATGCACTTTTAACCAGTGTTTTCTTGTTCCAACAATTTTATATTGTTTAAAATCAAAAAGATTTTCTCGGCGGCATCTATCAGCACCGCCGACCCCTACAATTCCTATAAAACCATCAAAAAAGGCCAAGTTTTAAATTTTGGTTGAAAATCTCTTAACAATCGAGTCAAAATCGGCGCCAATTGACACCGCCGATAATGTTTACCGCATTTGTTGTTGTCTTCCGTTTGCGCAAACATGTTATGAGGTCGCGTATCTGTTTGTTTCTTAAATCAAATTTATGTATTAGAACTATGAATCTCAAATATCGAATTTTTCGGAGTTTATTGCATTTTGTCAAGAATTTTACAAAAAATAACATATTATTGAGAATAGGCGCAAGAGCAAATTTTGAATTTCTATTTGTAAAAAGATTTGCAACGAATTTCAAAAATGCGAGCACCGATTTTTTGAATATCTAACGGATATTAAAATTAGTCAATAACCAACACAAACATGCCAAATTCTAAAAGAAATTCCATTTGAAAAGGCGAATTTAGGAAAGGGGAGATTGGTGAATACTTGCCCATCATCCAAAATTAATTGGGAAAAAAGTTACCGTGTTTTTAAAATACTGATTACACTTAACAAACTAAGTTAAAATTCTTTCTCGTTTGTGTTTTCAATAATAAAATGTTTCTTAAATAACCAAAAAAACATTAAGCTTGATTATTATTGATTTTGCAAACTGACTCGCAATTAAGGCTGCAATCCAGATTATAATTGGCGCCAAAACACAGAAACAGTTTTACAATTATGGCAGACTTTCCCTGCAAATTTATATACTATTTTCCGCTCTCGCTTATGCCCGAATTACGGCAAGGGCATGCTCAATTGGGGCGACATTATTTGAGTCTGAAAGGTGCACACTTTAGAGCCCGCCGGAAACCGGATTCCCGCGGGAAAAGTTAGGGATTCCCGTTCGTAAAAATTTTAAAGAAGTTATACTACAAAGTTAGCAAAGCCATAGGAAACCCTTTTCAAAATTTGTGGAAATTTTCCGCATCAAAATCAACAATGCGAAATTTTTTTACCCGGTTCCAAAACACTGGCCCCGAAAGAAAGAAGCTGGAGGCAAGCGTCCAAATCTTGGTGAAGAATTAAAAAAATGCAACTAAAAAATAACACCAACCATTTCTCTTCAGCGCGTTGATTAATAGAGTACTACCGCCTCTTTTTCTGTCAAGGTCTTCTCTTACGACGCCCTCTCTGGCCATTTCATTTTTAAGGAACTTAATTTTTTGTGTATTAAAGAAAATAAAAAGCCCCTACATCTCTGGTGAATCCTTCATACAAATTCTGATGATTGAAATGTTGTTCAGTCCTGCCCGTAATAATATTAAACAACTGTGTAACTAATTCCATTAAATCTTAATTTAATATTACGATCATTATTGATTGATATCTTAAATATTGATGTGTATTTGAAATATTTTTAACAAATGTTAGGAAAGTACGAATGGGTTTCAGTGAATGGAGCGTAGCGCGAACCATCTTTTTAAAAAGGGAATCGATGGGGAGAGGGTGAATAATCGCCTAAATAGTGGAGAGCACAGCAGCTTTGAAGATCCTAGAAATTTTTCGAGTTTAGAACCGAAGCGTTTCGGATATCCGAAACCAAACGACTTTTTTCTTGCCTTCGAACCGAAGTAGCCAAATCAGAGTGCCAATTCACCTCCCCTTCACTTTAGCCCCACTCCCCTCACGACGGCCGGTTCTGCTCGTTGTTGCCGGTCTCGTGCGCGACGTTGGCCTGTGCGTGATCGTTGGTAGTTGGAATGCAACATTTGCACCAAAGTCAGACAATTTGCAACGGGTCCTTCTGTTTGCCGCGAACAAGCTGTTTCAGATACGTCTCCAACAGCAAAGGACGCGCATGGACAGTGCCAGCTAAAATAAAATAAAAAGTTTACTTTTATCCCTTAAATTGATCAATCCTGGCCAGAAAACTCCCCAATCACTTAACTAATAAAATATGAATCGTTCAATTTTAGTAACATTTGAAGACTCTTGTTTATCCAAACCTTCTTGTAACTAAGATCGAAACCGGGAGCTTTGGGAAAATCCGGAACCGGGATTAATTCCCCAAAAATTGGTGAAAAAACTGTAACATTTTCTCGTTAACTTCTTTCAATTGCTTCTCCCCTTTCTTTGGATTGCCAGACATGCTAATCCAAATGATTTTAATGATTCCAAAGGAGATAAAACCTCGTTGGAGCTTCCGGTGGTTGTCGTGTTAACGAAAATGTCCCCACTGGAGACGAGGCAGCCAAGTCGTAAAGAGCCGCGAGCTGTTCGGGGGCTTCAACGAGGACCTTAAGTGGGGCAAGGGAAATAATTAATGACCACTCCAAATTCCTTCCCAATTCGACCTCCTCTAATGTGGCAGAGTCGAAATCAAATCCGGGCCCGGTCATACAGGTCGTGTTCAGCGACAAATGCGAGCTGGCCCTGGATTCGGAGTAGTGAACTCTTCGTTCCAGAAGGCTGAATGTACTTCAGCAGTTTGTTCTCATGCTAAAAGACAAGCAATTTGTTGCAGCTTAATGTTTTCTGTAGCGTAAACCGTCCAACAGGTTACCTGAAGTCTGTTGACAGTCTGCCGGAGGATGTCGATTCCTTGGCCTTGTCCAGTGCGTCCAACTGCACGTCCGTCAGTGCGAACTCTCTGTTTTCTAACTCTCGCTGCAACAATGCCATTTCCACCGGACTCAACTCCTCGGAATGTGCCTTAGTTAAGACCATTTTGGAGGTCATCGAAGAGGAGGACGAATGTTGTTGTTTGCCAGGTTGAGGAAGGATGAAAGGAAGGAGCTGTGCGTGTTGTCGGTGGTATCCTTCAGAGGCTGCAGCTGTTGCTGCTTGCTCTTCTTGGTACCCTTGTGGAAAGCTCAGTTGAACGAACTTCGAATCTGCAGATAAATCACAACATACAGTTGCCGTTTCATACTTTCATGGACGGACATGACCATAAGGGCAATTTATTTTAGCAGAATTAAATGTTGCAACAAATCACAACGACACCAAATAAAATACTATTTAAAATGTTTAAACATGCACAAAGACAAGTACCACCAATTGGATAAACAAGAGCTTCAAATGTTACTAAAATTGAACTATTCATATTCTATTAGTTGGGGAGTTTTCTGGCCAAAATTGATACAATTTAAGGGATAAACGAGAACTTTTTATTTTAAAATTTTAGCTGGCACTGTCCATGCGCTTCCTTTGCTGTTGGAGAGGTATCTGAAACAGCAGTTGAGCTTTGGTGCAAGTGTTGCATTCCAACTACCAACGATCACGCACAGACCAACGAAAGCGCAAAGGTGGGGCAGCCCAGAGACAAAAATCTGAACAAAAAATCGAATATATTTTTTAACACTAATTTTCCTTCAATTTTTTTGATAGGCTGCGGCAATGACACCACCTGATGCTTGATCAGATCATTGGCTGAAAAAAGAAAATGCAGCAAAAATGAGAGAGAGGCACTGATTTGTGGAGGGTAATCAACGATTGTTCAGATCGAAGAGCATTATGAGTGGGAGATCGGCAAGTTGCAAAACGAATGGAATCCTACCGGACGCATATGCAGCTGCTGAGCCAGAAGAACAGCGGGTTCAACTGCGTGATTTTAAAAAACTACGCACCATGCTTGGCACACCGGCCTTCATGGCACCGTAATTTTTTTGCTTAATAAAAAACAATTTTTTTGTATCAATTTAATGAAATGGATTTTCAGCGGAGTTTTTTGGCAGATTCCATTTTTATTTCTAATCAAATGTTCAAAAAAGAAAGTTTAATGAAAATTCTTTTGATAAAAACTAATATTTGGGTTTACCAAGCTAGGGGCTATTATATATTTTTTTGTTGATTATTTGGTAAGCGTTTTGTATTTTGATGGGACTCAAATGTCCGTCTCCCAACTTTCTCACTGTTTCAGCGAAGTCCGGGCCGGCAAGTATACAATGGCCGCTGACGTGTTCTCCCTGGGCGCCATCTTTTACTTGTTTGACACGCAAATATTTGCCGGGTGTTGCGACGACTGATCAACAGCAACAACAACGGAAGCAGCAGCAACAGATTGGTTGGACTAAAAAATTAAAACAAAATTTTAGGGTTCCAAAAATATTTTTTGTTGTTAACCCCCCCCCCCCCCCATTAGACTCAGGAGGCCATCATCATCAGCAACACGTCCAGCTGCAACAACAGCAGCATTTGGATTTAGATGGCATTTTGGGCATTGTGTGGAAGCTGAACGAATCGGTGCGCGCGCTTTCGGCCGATGTGCACGCCTCCCTTAAGTCTTTCCTGTTCGGCCTGCTGTACCGTGAGGACATCCGCATAATGCTGGACGGTCGGACTGCCTTTTTTGGGGGGAGGGGATGTACTGCTCGCCGTCGATAGAACTCAAACCCTTCAATACACACGGCACACAAATTTTGGAGTCCTCTCTGCCAGTCAATTTATGTAAATCTGCGTTTAAACGAAATCCCAAAGTTGGGGTTAGAATTAAAACCGAACCAAAAAAAAAGAAGTCGGGTTTTACTCTTGGCTCGCCTGTCGTCGGTGGGGTAAAATATTGACTCATTCCCCACCAACTTGTCATACGACTTGTTGCCTTTTTATCGACTCGTTCCCCTGATTAAAAAGGACAACAAACCTCAAAAATCGTAAAAACTCTTGCGCAAACACATTGAACAATTGGTCTAAAAAAACTTTTTCAAAAGAAAATTTTTTTAGTCATTAAAAAATGATTGATATGGGTTTTTGGGGTCCCAGAGTTACATTTCATCGTGTTTCGAACCCAGGCTCGCGAATTCGAGAACGAGTCATACTATTTTAAGCTTTTCGAACGGCTCGGCGTTGCCCTAGGTGCGCCAAGAAAAATGAATTTTTTGTTTGAATTTGGATGAAAAATTTGCCGGGGAACGAATTTTTCTTCCATTCCATGACGCGCCTATTTTTTGCAGAGATTGATCACTGCGATTACATCATTTGGTACCGCATGAATCGCAAGCTGTTGCTGCAGCAGTACTTTTTGACATCAACAATTTGGCATCGGCATTGCGGCGGACGACGACGGCGGTGGCACGCTGTCCGTGGCCATTGCCCAGCGCTTTGCATCTCCAGAACTATGTGGGCGTCAACGAGTTTGCAAGGGTGCGCGAAAAAACAAAATTTTTTATTTTTGTTTTTGGATTAATTATTTAAATCAATTAAAGTGCTATTTTTAAAAAATTAATTAAATTTAATCTATCAAATGTTCATTTTATCATTTTTTAAATTTGTTTAACTTTATTTTCCTAAATTCAGTATCGCCTGAGCGAGCCGATCAGCAGGTACACTCCATGTCCAGCCAGAGGCGATCTATTTGTGAAGAAGAACAGCCGTGCCGAACTGTTGACCAGAATACGAAGGTGTGGCCCTATTGCGAGAAGGTAGGGAAGGGACGGCGCTTGGGGACACTGATCAAATTCACGAATTTTGTAATACGATCAATATGAGCAATTCCGATAAAACAATAGCCTCTCCTCCGTCCCCCCTCCCCTCCTCGTCGTCGTCGTCAGGCTGACAAAAAGAAAGCCACCGGGGGGGGGGGGGGTGGGGTGGATGGGATTGAATAAATAAATATGTTGGCCGGGGGCCGGAGGCGAGGCGGGGACAGGCAACTCAACACCCACACGCATTTGACAACGGAGCCGGACGGGGGAAGCTGCGCTGGCAGCAGCAGCAAAAAAAACAACAACAGACGTTGGCGGCACAGCAGCAGGTAAGCTCAGCCCTTTTAAAGTTATAAATCATCTAATTTCCGCTTTTTCAGCAAGGAAGTCAATCCACTGCCGAGAACATAAAAACTTAAGCCGAGTTTGAGGACTACCGACTCCGGCTGTCGCCCTTTAGCAGATGAATATCTGCTGGAAACCGACGTGTTTGAACATGCACGTTTGAGATCTAAGAATTGTTTTAATGGTGTGATTTGCTTATTGCTAATTGATTATTAAATTTTTGATAAATTTTAGGGGTCTTTCGCGGCGCCAATTCTCTTTTCGAGATTGGGAAGAGAACAATGGGATTTAAAATGAACATACTTTTATTAAATTCTACAGGATCTGAACAACAAGTTGCTGAACTGTGCACTGATGAGCGCCTCCGCCGGCACGGCACCGGTGATCACGGAATGCTCGGACGTGGTGGTGGACAACAACTAAGTGGTTGCTGTGGCAATTCTGGCGGTGGCGGAAACGGCGCAGCAAGTTGATACGTCGCCCGGCGGTGGTGAGACTGGCGGGCCCTCGGGCAGTGCCAGTGGTGGCGGCGGCGACGGGCGGCGAGGCGGAGGCGGGCGGAGACAACCCTTACACGCGGTCGACAACGGCGCCGGATGGGGGAAGCTGCGCTGGCAGCAGCAGCAAGAAAAACAACAACAGACATTGGCGGCACAGCAGCAGGTAAGTTCAGGCGTTTTAAAGTTAAAATAATCTCATTTCCGCTTTTTCAGCAGACCTCCGAACGCACGGAGCCCTACTATGCGGTAGGATTTACCTTTTGATCAAAATTTGATGAAAATTGTGCTAATAATTTTGAAATCTTCTCTTTTTAAATGTAATATTTAAAACGCAAACTGTTTTGGGTGATTTTTTGATTTTTTTTTTCATCGAATTGTTGTTTCTTTCATTTGCACGATCAAACAACCCAAACCAGTTGGTGACTTTTGAGCAATTTAGATGAGCAAAAATAGAGCGATTTCAATGTTTTTTTGGCAGTATTTTCGGCAAAAAAAAAGAACAAAAAGCATTAACAAAGGCAAGTTTTGCGCGGAGTTTCCAAAAAAATCAGATTTCGTTAGGCGCTGGTACAAAAAGAATTTTTAACCAATCAAATTTGCGCCCGTTTGTTTTGATCTGTTCTTTGCTAACTGCTCAAAATGGAGCAAAAATTTTAATTTGTTACTTTTGTTGTTGAAAAGAATTTAAATTGAGCTCCTCCAAGAAAAAGCTTTCTTTTATAAAATTTCATTGAAATTGACCACTTGGACAAATTGGACGAACGTACCAAAATGTTGGGGCCGGAGCAAAAGGTCGTCGTTTGTCTTAGTTGAGTGTGGTCACTGGGCGGGGTCTTTCATTGGTCACGATTTTTTTTAAAAGAAAGTTTTTTGCTTTTTGTGAAATACTCGGGGGTTGTCGAGGTCGCTCTGATCACAAATATGAAATTAGATTGATTCATTTCACATCTTTTTTGATTTTTTTATACGTTGTCTAGGGGTTTAAGAAGCCGTAGAATCCGAATCTGACCTCCCAAAATTCGGACCCCGAATTATCTCAAAATAAATAATATTTTTTGATGTATTTTAAGATTTTACGAAATATTAGCCCGATTTAGGAAATTCTGGATTCTGATTTATGGTATAGTAAGGGGGTACGAGGGGGGGGGCGGGGGGGGGGGGGTCGGCGGTGCCGATAAGCGCCGTCGGAATGGCCACTATCCAGGAATTGAATGGGTAAATGGGGAGCATTTTTCTCATCAAAGCTGACACAACTTTTGGCCGTTGTTTGACCGCGCACAATTTGCTTTCATCCGGCGCCAGCGGCATTACTTTGGTCGGCATTTGGTCCAGTCTCAAAGCGCTTTGGTACCACCGGAATTTTTTTCCTTTTTTTGCTCTTTGGCCACCCCAACATCCACATTTCCAACAATCAATTTTGGCCTCGAAATCTCCAAAAAACACAATTTTACAATAAAAAAACAATTAATGATTGAATTCATGCTTTTCGAAGGATTTTGAAGTCAAAATTGATTTTTCTGGGACGTTATACCATTGTTTCTATGTTAAACAAACTATTCGAAGGCATTTAAACACAAAAACAAATAGCAATGACGACAGAATGCCAAATTTTATCAAATGAAAAAATAAGGACAAATCATAAAAAAAGGACAGGCAGATAACTTTTAAACTAAGCTTTTTATCAAAATTTCTTTCCATCCAAATTCCGTTCGACTCATTCACTTTTTGCCTTTTTTTTTTTGCTCATTCGGGAAGCATTCGTTTCAAAAAATCAAAGTCGCCACTTGGAAGCTAATGTTGATGCGATTCCAATAACGCCATTCCCACTCAACCGCCTCCTTTTCCCACTCGGCCCATTTGTCTTCCTCGCGCTTAATTGGACAGCGAACCAAAAGGCAAAACTTTTCGTTAAATCGTCGCAACTCCAATCGCTCCCTTGTCAAATTGTTCCTCAATTCGAATGGCACAATGCCCTTATCCAGGGGGATGATGATGAAATTGACTGGCTTTGTCGAACTGGCAAATTCCTTAAATGAAAATATAGGAAATCAAACGAAAAAGTTCAATAACAAAAAATCACCAATTTGTATCCTGGCATTCTTTCCGACTTAAGCCGCATCGCAACATTTTCGGAAGGCCATCCCCGCGGGGCGTGTGCAACCATTTGGCCAAAGCTTGTTTAGCAGAAGCGTCGGCGCTGTCATCGGCCGGGAACTCGGGGTACGAACCATAGGATTGGATCAGTCGGAGCTTCGGGCAATTGCGGAGAACGGCCGGAGAGAATTGGCGCAAACGGTCGAGTTCAGAGGAATGCAAGCGAGATCCACAAATGTTGTCTTTGAACAAAGGCCAAATCTTCTGCCAAATGATTTCCCAGCTGCGGAGTTCGATGCCGCATGTTCCGATGGAAAGATTGGTCCCGTTGGAATCGAAAAGTCGGCGAATGCTTTGGAGAAATTCGATGACACTTCGGTCGATGTAACTAAAAATAGGAAGAAAATTGAACAAAAAACATTTAAGGAGATGACTTTTAAGGGCTTTCAAACAATTTAAACCGACAATTACCTTATTTTAAGGAGTTCAAATCCGATCACTTTGTCTGGGAGCGGCTCTTGCGGAAATGGCAGCCGACGTACAACTTCACCGTCAACAAGTTTGACAATTTCAGCACCATTTCCTTTCTTTGCGCGACAAATTTCCAATTCTCCCAACGACCATTCCTTCGATTTGAAATGCGCGTCCACCAAAAGGTCAAATCGATCGCTGAGAAGCGCCACTTCAAACGCAACTTTGGCATGCCTCAGAAACGGAAAGATGTCGAGCCAAACATCACCACAAATGAAGCTGAAATTCAAAAAATTACAAAAAAATGTTTAGGTAAACCAAAAGAAACCCTCACATTTTCTTGGTCCTATTTTTATGGGCAAGGCGCGCACTTCGGCGTGTACCAGCTGCTGAAGTGATCAGAGATCGGGATAGTGCCAGTGATTGGCAATGAGTAACGGAAGAATTGGCCTTCTTTTTCTTCGCTGGTGGTGCCATATTCTTTTGTCTCAAAAAAAATAAAAGATTATTGTAAGGAAGTGAGTGTTCCGCTGGTTGGAAGTGGACGGTTAAAATGCCTAGGGCGGAGGCAAAAGAACACGCATAAAGAAGAAATCAATTGGGCGACCACTGTAGCTCAGTTGGAAGAGCTGCGCACGAATTGGGTGGAGGACGTGGGTTCGAGTCCCACCCGGGGTTACACCGATATTTTATCGAAATATCGTATCGAAGAGTTAAATCGATTAACCTTTTAATTACCAATTTCTAATTCGGCAACGCCCATCGTTGGTTGGCAGGAAAAATCGGGGTTTGCCTTTAGGCAGGTGAGGACTAAAAGCAAAACAAAAATGGGAATTTTTTATTTTGCCCTAAGCGGTGGCCCAATCAAAAACAGGGAAATTCAAAAGTTTGTAGAAGAGAAAAAGGAGGCAAAAATACGCGGGAGAAAATCGGGATTTTTAGGCGCATTACAAGCGCGTAAAAGACGCAATTCTTTAGATGGATCCGAATTGGCAAAGTGGGATAAATTGATTAAAATGTAAAAAATTTGAAAAGAAATGAAGCAAATGTATTGAAAAATGTTGAAGGTACAGTAGAAGATTTTTTAATAAGATTTCAAAGAAAATAAATGCAAATACCTAAGTAGAAATTTTTTGAAAAATTGGAATAAAATATAAAGAAAATGTGGAGTAATTATCCAAAAAAAGGTTGATAAAATGTTGAAGTAAATTTGAGCTAAAATGTTAGAAATTTCGATAAGAATGAGCAAATATTGTTACAAGTAATTCAATTATTTCCCGCATTTTAGAATTTCAGAATGTTTACTGTAAATTTTACTTATGAAGAAATAGCATTGGAAAAAGAGAGAGTCAAACGTCGAAAGTGATTAAGCTAATCAACGCTTTTTGTTGTTAGTTCAAATAAGTATGTATTTCGACTTTGCACAAAAGCTGATCAAGAAATTTGGAATTGTTTGACCGAAAGGAGGGACTTAAATTTAACCAATCACATAAAAAACCTTCCTGCAGCAAGCAATTCAAGCAGTTTTTTGGTCTCGAATTTCAGGGGTGCATTTTTTCGTAAATTTGGAAACGTTGATTTTTTAGGGGTACATTTTGGAAAATCGTTGAAATTATTATTAATTGGAAATCAATATAACTCTGGGGGTTTCCCTTTAATTATTAAATTAATTGTAATTCAATTAATTTTTGTCTCGTTCTTTGCAACAAATTCATTCGAAAAAGCCGAATCCGTAAAAGTAAAAAAAGGAGGAAACGCCATTCAAAACATTTGATGAAATATTCGGAGGCGGGTGGTGCGACAAACGTGAAGTCGATCGAAGATTTGAAAAGGCGGGCTCCAAAAAACATTGGACAAAATGCCAATCACCAAATTGACCGCCAGCTTGGACAAATTGAACCCAATTCAACTGATCAGAATCCCCCTCTCACGGGGTCTGATCACTCTGCACAAATTGAACCCAATGCAAATGATCAGAATCCTCCTCTCGCAGAGTCTGATCACTCTGGGCAAATTGGACCCAATGCAAGAAGTGTTACACGACGAATCCCGCCCCAAATTCGCCCCGAATCCCTTCCCCACCGCCCGCCCCAAATTCGCCCCGAATCCCTTCCCCACCGCCCGCCCCAAATTCGCCCCGAATCCCTTCCCCACCGCCCGCCCCAAATCCCGCCCCCCAAAATCCCGACCCGTTGTCCGTATAAAACTATAAAAACAATCGGTATCCTCGAGAAAAGAAGCTTTTTAAACCAACAATATGGGCAAGGCTATAGATAAAATTTTATCAAAAGTTTATTACGATCTCAAATCTCCGGCGAGTTTTGCAGGAATAAATAAAATTTTAGACGAAGCAAGGAAGGTAAATCCAAAAATTAAAATGGAGCACGTTAGCAATTTTCTCGAAAAACAGAAAACTTACACACTCCATAAACCTATTAGAAAACCAAAACCCAGGTTAAAGACAGTCCCTAGTGGGTTTCATACCGATTGGCAATGCGACCTTTGTATTTTTGACCAATTAAAACAATATAACAACGGGTATAAATATCTATTAGTCTGCATAGAGGTTCTGAGCCGAATGCTTTTTGTTGCCCCGGTGAAGTCAAAAAGAAGTGAGGATGTGATAGAGGCCTTTGAAAAAGTCTTCAAAAAATCAAATATACTCCCAAATAAGCTGTATAGCGACAGCGGGCTTGAATTTCAGGCAAATAAAATGAAAAAATATTTCAAAGTCAAAACCATAATAAAACATGTCATGTATAGCCAAAAAAAAAAAAAAAAAAAAAAAAAAAAAAAAAAAAAAAAAAAAAAAAAAAAAAAAAAAAAAAAAAAAAAAAAAAAAAAAAAAAAAAAAAAAAAAAAAAAAAAAAAAAAAAAAAAAAAAAAAAAAAAAAAAAAAAAAAAAAAAAAAAAAAAAAAAAAAAAAAAAAAAAAAAAAAAAAAAAAAAAAAAAAAAAAAAAAAAAAAAAAAAAAAAAAAAAAAAAAAAAAAAAAAAAAAAAAAAAAAAAAAAAAAAAAAAAAAAAAAAAAAAAAAAAAAAAAAAAAAAAAAAAAAAAAAAAAAAAAAAAAAAAAAAAAAAAAAAAAAAAAAAAAAAAAAAAAAAAAAAAAAAAAAAAAAAAAAAAAAAAAAAAAAAAAAAAAAAAAAAAAAAAAAAAAAAAAAAAAAAAAAAAAAAAAAAAAAAAAAAAAAAAAAAAAAAAAAAAAAAAAAAAAAAAAAAAAAAAAAAAAA
This sequence comes from Globodera rostochiensis, assembly GCA_018350325.1. Classification (NCBI taxonomy): domain Eukaryota; kingdom Metazoa; phylum Nematoda; class Chromadorea; order Rhabditida; family Heteroderidae; genus Globodera; species Globodera rostochiensis. The sequence continues at coordinate 162,102 of JAEVLN010000023.1, forward strand.
AAAAAAAAAAAAAAAAAAAAAAAAAAAAAAAAAAAAAAAAAAAAAAAAAAAAAAAAAAAAAAAAAAAAAAAAAAAAAAAAAAAAAAAAAAAAAAAAAAAAAAAAAAAAAAAAAAAAAAAAAAAAAAAAAAAAAAAAAAAAAAAAAAAAAAAAAAAAAAAAAAAAAAAAAAAAAAAAAAAAAAAAAAAAAAAAAAAAAAAAAAAAAAAAAAAAAAAAAAAAAAAAAAAAAAAAAAAAAAAAAAAAAAAAAAAAAAAAAAAAAAAAAAAAAAAAAAAAAAAAAAAAAAAAAAAAAAAAAAAAAAAAAAAAAAAAAAAAAAAAAAAAAAAAAAAAAAAAAAAAAAAAAAAAAAAAAAAAAAAAAAAAAAAAAAAAAAAAAAAAAAAAAAAAAAAAAAAAAAAAAAAAAAAAAAAAAAAAAAAAAAAAAAAAAAAAAAAAAAAAAAAAAAAAAAAAAAAAAAAAAAAAAAAAAAAAAAAAAAAAAAAAAAAAAAAAAAAAAAAAAAAAAAAAAAAAAAAAAAAAAAAAAAAAAAAAAAAAAAAAAAAAAAAAAAAAAAAAAAAAAAAAAAAAAAAAAAAAAAAAAAAAAAAAAAAAAAAAAAAAAAAAAAAAAAAAAAAAAAAAAAAAAAAAAAAAAAAAAAAAAAAAAAAAAAAAAAAAAAAAAAAAAAAAAAAAAAAAAAAAAAAAAAAAAAAAAAAAAAAAAAAAAAAAAAAAAAAAAAAAAAAAAAAAAAAAAAAAAAAAAAAAAAAAAAAAAAAAAAAAAAAAAAAAAAAAAAAAAAAAAAAAAAAAAAAAAAAAAAAAAAAAAAAAAAAAAAAAAAAAAAAAAAAAAAAAAAAAAAAAAAAAAAAAAAAAAAAAAAAAAAAAAAAAAAAAAAAAAAAAAAAAAAAAAAAAAAAAAAAAAAAAAAAAAAAAAAAAAAAAAAAAAAAAAAAAAAAAAAAAAAAAAAAAAAAAAAAAAAAAAAAAAAAAAAAAAAAAAAAAAAAAAAAAAAAAAAAAAAAAAAAAAAAAAAAAAAAAAAAAAAAAAAAAAAAAAAAAAAAAAAAAAAAAAAAAAAAAAAAAAAAAAAAAAAAAAAAAAAAAAAAAAAAAAAAAAAAAAAAAAAAAAAAAAAAAAAAAAAAAAAAAAAAAAAAAAAAAAAAAAAAAAAAAAAAAAAAAAAAAAAAAAAAAAAAAAAAAAAAAAAAAAAAAAAAAAAAAAAAAAAAAAAAAAAAAAAAAAAAAAAAAAAAAAAAAAAAAAAAAAAAAAAAAAAAAAAAAAAAAAAAAAAAAAAAAAAAAAAAAAAAAAAAAAAAAAAAAAAAAAAAAAAAAAAAAAAAAAAAAAAAAAAAAAAAAAAAAAAAAAAAAAAAAAAAAAAAAAAAAAAAAAAAAAAAAAAAAAAAAAAAAAAAAAAAAAAAAAAAAAAAAAAAAAAAAAAAAAAAAAAAAAAAAAAAAAAAAAAAAAAAAAAAAAAAAAAAAAAAAAAAAAAAAAAAAAAAAAAAAAAAAAAAAAAAAAAAAAAAAAAAAAAAAAAAAAAAAAAAAAAAAAAAAAAAAAAAAAAAAAAAAAAAAAAAAAAAAAAAAAAAAAAAAAAAAAAAAAAAAAAAAAAAAAAAAAAAAAAAAAAAAAAAAAAAAAAAAAAAAAAAAAAAAAAAAAAAAAAAAAAAAAAAAAAAAAAAAAAAAAAAAAAAAAAAAAAAAAAAAAAAAAAAAAAAAAAAAAAAAAAAAAAAAAAAAAAAAAAAAAAAAAAAAAAAAAAAAAAAAAAAAAAAAAAAAAAAAAAAAAAAAAAAAAAAAAAAAAAAAAAAAAAAAAAAAAAAAAAAAAAAAAAAAAAAAAAAAAAAAAAAAAAAAAAAAAAAAAAAAAAAAAAAAAAAAAAAAAAAAAAAAAAAAAAAAAAAAAAAAAAAAAAAAAAAAAAAAAAAAAAAAAAAAAAAAAAAAAAAAAAAAAAAAAAAAAAAAAAAAAAAAAAAAAAAAAAAAAAAAAAAAAAAAAAAAAAAAAAAAAAAAAAAAAAAAAAAAAAAAAAAAAAAAAAAAAAAAAAAAAAAAAAAAAAAAAAAAAAAAAAAAAAAAAAAAAAAAAAAAAAAAAAAAAAAAAAAAAAAAAAAAAAAAAAAAAAAAAAAAAAAAAAAAAAAAAAAAAAAAAAAAAAAAAAAAAAAAAAAAAAAAAAAAAAAAAAAAAAAAAAAAAAAAAAAAAAAAAAAAAAAAAAAAAAAAAAAAAAAAAAAAAAAAAAAAAAAAAAAAAAAAAAAAAAAAAAAAAAAAAAAAAAAAAAAAAAAAAAAAAAAAAAAAAAAAAAAAAAAAAAAAAAAAAAAAAAAAAAAAAAAAAAAAAAAAAAAAAAAAAAAAAAAAAAAAAAAAAAAAAAAAAAAAAAAAAAAAAAAAAAAAAAAAAAAAAAAAAAAAAAAAAAAAAAAAAAAAAAAAAAAAAAAAAAAAAAAAAAAAAAAAAAAAAAAAAAAAAAAAAAAAAAAAAAAAAAAAAAAAAAAAAAAAAAAAAAAAAAAAAAAAAAAAAAAAAAAAAAAAAAAAAAAAAAAAAAAAAAAAAAAAAAAAAAAAAAAAAAAAAAAAAAAAAAAAAAAAAAAAAAAAAAAAAAAAAAAAAAAAAAAAAAAAAAAAAAAAAAAAAAAAAAAAAAAAAAAAAAAAAAAAAAAAAAAAAAAAAAAAAAAAAAAAAAAAAAAAAAAAAAAAAAAAAAAAAAAAAAAAAAAAAAAAAAAAAAAAAAAAAAAAAAAAAAAAAAAAAAAAAAAAAAAAAAAAAAAAAAAAAAAAAAAAAAAAAAAAAAAAAAAAAAAAAAAAAAAAAAAAAAAAAAAAAAAAAAAAAAAAAAAAAAAAAAAAAAAAAAAAAAAAAAAAAAAAAAAAAAAAAAAAAAAAAAAAAAAAAAAAAAAAAAAAAAAAAAAAAAAAAAAAAAAAAAAAAAAAAAAAAAAAAAAAAAAAAAAAAAAAAAAAAAAAAAAAAAAAAAAAAAAAAAAAAAAAAAAAAAAAAAAAAAAAAAAAAAAAAAAAAAAAAAAAAAAAAAAAAAAAAAAAAAAAAAAAAAAAAAAAAAAAAAAAAAAAAAAAAAAAAAAAAAAAAAAAAAAAAAAAAAAAAAAAAAAAAAAAAAAAAAAAAAAAAAAAAAAAAAAAAAAAAAAAAAAAAAAAAAAAAAAAAAAAAAAAAAAAAAAAAAAAAAAAAAAAAAAAAAAAAAAAAAAAAAAAAAAAAAAAAAAAAAAAAAAAAAAAAAAAAAAAAAAAAAAAAAAAAAAAAAAAAAAAAAAAAAAAAAAAAAAAAAAAAAAAAAAAAAAAAAAAAAAAAAAAAAAAAAAAAAAAAAAAAAAAAAAAAAAAAAAAAAAAAAAAAAAAAAAAAAAAAAAAAAAAAAAAAAAAAAAAAAAAAAAAAAAAAAAAAAAAAAAAAAAAAAAAAAAAAAAAAAAAAAAAAAAAAAAAAAAAAAAAAAAAAAAAAAAAAAAAAAAAAAAAAAAAAAAAAAAAAAAAAAAAAAAAAAAAAAAAAAAAAAAAAAAAAAAAAAAAAAAAAAAAAAAAAAAAAAAAAAAAAAAAAAAAAAAAAAAAAAAAAAAAAAAAAAAAAAAAAAAAAAAAAAAAAAAAAAAAAAAAAAAAAAAAAAAAAAAAAAAAAAAAAAAAAAAAAAAAAAAAAAAAAAAAAAAAAAAAAAAAAAAAAAAAAAAAAAAAAAAAAAAAAAAAAAAAAAAAAAAAAAAAAAAAAAAAAAAAAAAAAAAAAAAAAAAAAAAAAAAAAAAAAAAAAAAAAAAAAAAAAAAAAAAAAAAAAAAAAAAAAAAAAAAAAAAAAAAAAAAAAAAAAAAAAAAAAAAAAAAAAAAAAAAAAAAAAAAAAAAAAAAAAAAAAAAAAAAAAAAAAAAAAAAAAAAAAAAAAAAAAAAAAAAAAAAAAAAAAAAAAAAAAAAAAAAAAAAAAAAAAAAAAAAAAAAAAAAAAAAAAAAAAAAAAAAAAAAAAAAAAAAAAAAAAAAAAAAAAAAAAAAAAAAAAAAAAAAAAAAAAAAAAAAAAAAAAAAAAAAAAAAAAAAAAAAAAAAAAAAAAAAAAAAAAAAAAAAAAAAAAAAAAAAAAAAAAAAAAAAAAAAAAAAAAAAAAAAAAAAAAAAAAAAAAAAAAAAAAAAAAAAAAAAAAAAAAAAAAAAAAAAAAAAAAAAAAAAAAAAAAAAAAAAAAAAAAAAAAAAAAAAAAAAAAAAAAAAAAAAAAAAAAAAAAAAAAAAAAAAAAAAAAAAAAAAAAAAAAAAAAAAAAAAAAAAAAAAAAAAAAAAAAAAAAAAAAAAAAAAAAAAAAAAAAAAAAAAAAAAAAAAAAAAAAAAAAAAAAAAAAAAAAAAAAAAAAAAAAAAAAAAAAAAAAAAAAAAAAAAAAAAAAAAAAAAAAAAAAAAAAAAAAAAAAAAAAAAAAAAAAAAAAAAAAAAAAAAAAAAAAAAAAAAAAAAAAAAAAAAAAAAAAAAAAAAAAAAAAAAAAAAAAAAAAAAAAAAAAAAAAAAAAAAAAAAAAAAAAAAAAAAAAAAAAAAAAAAAAAAAAAAAAAAAAAAAAAAAAAAAAAAAAAAAAAAAAAAAAAAAAAAAAAAAAAAAAAAAAAAAAAAAAAAAAAAAAAAAAAAAAAAAAAAAAAAAAAAAAAAAAAAAAAAAAAAAAAAAAAAAAAAAAAAAAAAAAAAAAAAAAAAAAAAAAAAAAAAAAAAAAAAAAAAAAAAAAAAAAAAAAAAAAAAAAAAAAAAAAAAAAAAAAAAAAAAAAAAAAAAAAAAAAAAAAAAAAAAAAAAAAAAAAAAAAAAAAAAAAAAAAAAAAAAAAAAAAAAAAAAAAAAAAAAAAAAAAAAAAAAAAAAAAAAAAAAAAAAAAAAAAAAAAAAAAAAAAAAAAAAAAAAAAAAAAAAAAAAAAAAAAAAAAAAAAAAAAAAAAAAAAAAAAAAAAAAAAAAAAAAAAAAAAAAAAAAAAAAAAAAAAAAAAAAAAAAAAAAAAAAAAAAAAAAAAAAAAAAAAAAAAAAAAAAAAAAAAAAAAAAAAAAAAAAAAAAAAAAAAAAAAAAAAAAAAAAAAAAAAAAAAAAAAAAAAAAAAAAAAAAAAAAAAAAAAAAAAAAAAAAAAAAAAAAAAAAAAAAAAAAAAAAAAAAAAAAAAAAAAAAAAAAAAAAAAAAAAAAAAAAAAAAAAAAAAAAAAAAAAAAAAAAAAAAAAAAAAAAAAAAAAAAAAAAAAAAAAAAAAAAAAAAAAAAAAAAAAAAAAAAAAAAAAAAAAAAAAAAAAAAAAAAAAAAAAAAAAAAAAAAAAAAAAAAAAAAAAAAAAAAAAAAAAAAAAAAAAAAAAAAAAAAAAAAAAAAAAAAAAAAAAAAAAAAAAAAAAAAAAAAAAAAAAAAAAAAAAAAAAAAAAAAAAAAAAAAAAAAAAAAAAAAAAAAAAAAAAAAAAAAAAAAAAAAAAAAAAAAAAAAAAAAAAAAAAAAAAAAAAAAAAAAAAAAAAAAAAAAAAAAAAAAAAAAAAAAAAAAAAAAAAAAAAAAAAAAAAAAAAAAAAAAAAAAAAAAAAAAAAAAAAAAAAAAAAAAAAAAAAAAAAAAAAAAAAAAAAAAAAAAAAAAAAAAAAAAAAAAAAAAAAAAAAAAAAAAAAAAAAAAAAAAAAAAAAAAAAAAAAAAAAAAAAAAAAAAAAAAAAAAAAAAAAAAAAAAAAAAAAAAAAAAAAAAAAAAAAAAAAAAAAAAAAAAAAAAAAAAAAAAAAAAAAAAAAAAAAAAAAAAAAAAAAAAAAAAAAAAAAAAAAAAAAAAAAAAAAAAAAAAAAAAAAAAAAAAAAAAAAAAAAAAAAAAAAAAAAAAAAAAAAAAAAAAAAAAAAAAAAAAAAAAAAAAAAAAAAAAAAAAAAAAAAAAAAAAAAAAAAAAAAAAAAAAAAAAAAAAAAAAAAAAAAAAAAAAAAAAAAAAAAAAAAAAAAAAAAAAAAAAAAAAAAAAAAAAAAAAAAAAAAAAAAAAAAAAAAAAAAAAAAAAAAAAAAAAAAAAAAAAAAAAAAAAAAAAAAAAAAAAAAAAAAAAAAAAAAAAAAAAAAAAAAAAAAAAAAAAAAAAAAAAAAAAAAAAAAAAAAAAAAAAAAAAAAAAAAAAAAAAAAAAAAAAAAAAAAAAAAAAAAAAAAAAAAAAAAAAAAAAAAAAAAAAAAAAAAAAAAAAAAAAAAAAAAAAAAAAAAAAAAAAAAAAAAAAAAAAAAAAAAAAAAAAAAAAAAAAAAAAAAAAAAAAAAAAAAAAAAAAAAAAAAAAAAAAAAAAAAAAAAAAAAAAAAAAAAAAAAAAAAAAAAAAAAAAAAAAAAAAAAAAAAAAAAAAAAAAAAAAAAAAAAAAAAAAAAAAAAAAAAAAAAAAAAAAAAAAAAAAAAAAAAAAAAAAAAAAAAAAAAAAAAAAAAAAAAAAAAAAAAAAAAAAAAAAAAAAAAAAAAAAAAAAAAAAAAAAAAAAAAAAAAAAAAAAAAAAAAAAAAAAAAAAAAAAAAAAAAAAAAAAAAAAAAAAAAAAAAAAAAAAAAAAAAAAAAAAAAAAAAAAAAAAAAAAAAAAAAAAAAAAAAAAAAAAAAAAAAAAAAAAAAAAAAAAAAAAAAAAAAAAAAAAAAAAAAAAAAAAAAAAAAAAAAAAAAAAAAAAAAAAAAAAAAAAAAAAAAAAAAAAAAAAAAAAAAAAAAAAAAAAAAAAAAAAAAAAAAAAAAAAAAAAAAAAAAAAAAAAAAAAAAAAAAAAAAAAAAAAAAAAAAAAAAAAAAAAAAAAAAAAAAAAAAAAAAAAAAAAAAAAAAAAAAAAAAAAAAAAAAAAAAAAAAAAAAAAAAAAAAAAAAAAAAAAAAAAAAAAAAAAAAAAAAAAAAAAAAAAAAAAAAAAAAAAAAAAAAAAAAAAAAAAAAAAAAAAAAAAAAAAAAAAAAAAAAAAAAAAAAAAAAAAAAAAAAAAAAAAAAAAAAAAAAAAAAAAAAAAAAAAAAAAAAAAAAAAAAAAAAAAAAAAAAAAAAAAAAAAAAAAAAAAAAAAAAAAAAAAAAAAAAAAAAAAAAAAAAAAAAAAAAAAAAAAAAAAAAAAAAAAAAAAAAAAAAAAAAAAAAAAAAAAAAAAAAAAAAAAAAAAAAAAAAAAAAAAAAAAAAAAAAAAAAAAAAAAAAAAAAAAAAAAAAAAAAAAAAAAAAAAAAAAAAAAAAAAAAAAAAAAAAAAAAAAAAAAAAAAAAAAAAAAAAAAAAAAAAAAAAAAAAAAAAAAAAAAAAAAAAAAAAAAAAAAAAAAAAAAAAAAAAAAAAAAAAAAAAAAAAAAAAAAAAAAAAAAAAAAAAAAAAAAAAAAAAAAAAAAAAAAAAAAAAAAAAAAAAAAAAAAAAAAAAAAAAAAAAAAAAAAAAAAAAAAAAAAAAAAAAAAAAAAAAAAAAAAAAAAAAAAAAAAAAAAAAAAAAAAAAAAAAAAAAAAAAAAAAAAAAAAAAAAAAAAAAAAAAAAAAAAAAAAAAAAAAAAAAAAAAAAAAAAAAAAAAAAAAAAAAAAAAAAAAAAAAAAAAAAAAAAAAAAAAAAAAAAAAAAAAAAAAAAAAAAAAAAAAAAAAAAAAAAAAAAAAAAAAAAAAAAAAAAAAAAAAAAAAAAAAAAAAAAAAAAAAAAAAAAAAAAAAAAAAAAAAAAAAAAAAAAAAAAAAAAAAAAAAAAAAAAAAAAAAAAAAAAAAAAAAAAAAAAAAAAAAAAAAAAAAAAAAAAAAAAAAAAAAAAAAAAAAAAAAAAAAAAAAAAAAAAAAAAAAAAAAAAAAAAAAAAAAAAAAAAAAAAAAAAAAAAAAAAAAAAAAAAAAAAAAAAAAAAAAAAAAAAAAAAAAAAAAAAAAAAAAAAAAAAAAAAAAAAAAAAAAAAAAAAAAAAAAAAAAAAAAAAAAAAAAAAAAAAAAAAAAAAAAAAAAAAAAAAAAAAAAAAAAAAAAAAAAAAAAAAAAAAAAAAAAAAAAAAAAAAAAAAAAAAAAAAAAAAAAAAAAAAAAAAAAAAAAAAAAAAAAAAAAAAAAAAAAAAAAAAAAAAAAAAAAAAAAAAAAAAAAAAAAAAAAAAAAAAAAAAAAAAAAAAAAAAAAAAAAAAAAAAAAAAAAAAAAAAAAAAAAAAAAAAAAAAAAAAAAAAAAAAAAAAAAAAAAAAAAAAAAAAAAAAAAAAAAAAAAAAAAAAAAAAAAAAAAAAAAAAAAAAAAAAAAAAAAAAAAAAAAAAAAAAAAAAAAAAAAAAAAAAAAAAAAAAAAAAAAAAAAAAAAAAAAAAAAAAAAAAAAAAAAAAAAAAAAAAAAAAAAAAAAAAAAAAAAAAAAAAAAAAAAAAAAAAAAAAAAAAAAAAAAAAAAAAAAAAAAAAAAAAAAAAAAAAAAAAAAAAAAAAAAAAAAAAAAAAAAAAAAAAAAAAAAAAAAAAAAAAAAAAAAAAAAAAAAAAAAAAAAAAAAAAAAAAAAAAAAAAAAAAAAAAAAAAAAAAAAAAAAAAAAAAAAAAAAAAAAAAAAAAAAAAAAAAAAAAAAAAAAAAAAAAAAAAAAAAAAAAAAAAAAAAAAAAAAAAAAAAAAAAAAAAAAAAAAAAAAAAAAAAAAAAAAAAAAAAAAAAAAAAAAAAAAAAAAAAAAAAAAAAAAAAAAAAAAAAAAAAAAAAAAAAAAAAAAAAAAAAAAAAAAAAAAAAAAAAAAAAAAAAAAAAAAAAAAAAAAAAAAAAAAAAAAAAAAAAAAAAAAAAAAAAAAAAAAAAAAAAAAAAAAAAAAAAAAAAAAAAAAAAAAAAAAAAAAAAAAAAAAAAAAAAAAAAAAAAAAAAAAAAAAAAAAAAAAAAAAAAAAAAAAAAAAAAAAAAAAAAAAAAAAAAAAAAAAAAAAAAAAAAAAAAAAAAAAAAAAAAAAAAAAAAAAAAAAAAAAAAAAAAAAAAAAAAAAAAAAAAAAAAAAAAAAAAAAAAAAAAAAAAAAAAAAAAAAAAAAAAAAAAAAAAAAAAAAAAAAAAAAAAAAAAAAAAAAAAAAAAAAAAAAAAAAAAAAAAAAAAAAAAAAAAAAAAAAAAAAAAAAAAAAAAAAAAAAAAAAAAAAAAAAAAAAAAAAAAAAAAAAAAAAAAAAAAAAAAAAAAAAAAAAAAAAAAAAAAAAAAAAAAAAAAAAAAAAAAAAAAAAAAAAAAAAAAAAAAAAAAAAAAAAAAAAAAAAAAAAAAAAAAAAAAAAAAAAAAAAAAAAAAAAAAAAAAAAAAAAAAAAAAAAAAAAAAAAAAAAAAAAAAAAAAAAAAAAAAAAAAAAAAAAAAAAAAAAAAAAAAAAAAAAAAAAAAAAAAAAAAAAAAAAAAAAAAAAAAAAAAAAAAAAAAAAAAAAAAAAAAAAAAAAAAAAAAAAAAAAAAAAAAAAAAAAAAAAAAAAAAAAAAAAAAAAAAAAAAAAAAAAAAAAAAAAAAAAAAAAAAAAAAAAAAAAAAAAAAAAAAAAAAAAAAAAAAAAAAAAAAAAAAAAAAAAAAAAAAAAAAAAAAAAAAAAAAAAAAAAAAAAAAAAAAAAAAAAAAAAAAAAAAAAAAAAAAAAAAAAAAAAAAAAAAAAAAAAAAAAAAAAAAAAAAAAAAAAAAAAAAAAAAAAAAAAAAAAAAAAAAAAAAAAAAAAAAAAAAAAAAAAAAAAAAAAAAAAAAAAAAAAAAAAAAAAAAAAAAAAAAAAAAAAAAAAAAAAAAAAAAAAAAAAAAAAAAAAAAAAAAAAAAAAAAAAAAAAAAAAAAAAAAAAAAAAAAAAAAAAAAAAAAAAAAAAAAAAAAAAAAAAAAAAAAAAAAAAAAAAAAAAAAAAAAAAAAAAAAAAAAAAAAAAAAAAAAAAAAAAAAAAAAAAAAAAAAAAAAAAAAAAAAAAAAAAAAAAAAAAAAAAAAAAAAAAAAAAAAAAAAAAAAAAAAAAAAAAAAAAAAAAAAAAAAAAAAAAAAAAAAAAAAAAAAAAAAAAAAAAAAAAAAAAAAAAAAAAAAAAAAAAAAAAAAAAAAAAAAAAAAAAAAAAAAAAAAAAAAAAAAAAAAAAAAAAAAAAAAAAAAAAAAAAAAAAAAAAAAAAAAAAAAAAAAAAAAAAAAAAAAAAAAAAAAAAAAAAAAAAAAAAAAAAAAAAAAAAAAAAAAAAAAAAAAAAAAAAAAAAAAAAAAAAAAAAAAAAAAAAAAAAAAAAAAAAAAAAAAAAAAAAAAAAAAAAAAAAAAAAAAAAAAAAAAAAAAAAAAAAAAAAAAAAAAAAAAAAAAAAAAAAAAAAAAAAAAAAAAAAAAAAAAAAAAAAAAAAAAAAAAAAAAAAAAAAAAAAAAAAAAAAAAAAAAAAAAAAAAAAAAAAAAAAAAAAAAAAAAAAAAAAAAAAAAAAAAAAAAAAAAAAAAAAAAAAAAAAAAAAAAAAAAAAAAAAAAAAAAAAAAAAAAAAAAAAAAAAAAAAAAAAAAAAAAAAAAAAAAAAAAAAAAAAAAAAAAAAAAAAAAAAAAAAAAAAAAAAAAAAAAAAAAAAAAAAAAAAAAAAAAAAAAAAAAAAAAAAAAAAAAAAAAAAAAAAAAAAAAAAAAAAAAAAAAAAAAAAAAAAAAAAAAAAAAAAAAAAAAAAAAAAAAAAAAAAAAAAAAAAAAAAAAAAAAAAAAAAAAAAAAAAAAAAAAAAAAAAAAAAAAAAAAAAAAAAAAAAAAAAAAAAAAAAAAAAAAAAAAAAAAAAAAAAAAAAAAAAAAAAAAAAAAAAAAAAAAAAAAAAAAAAAAAAAAAAAAAAAAAAAAAAAAAAAAAAAAAAAAAAAAAAAAAAAAAAAAAAAAAAAAAAAAAAAAAAAAAAAAAAAAAAAAAAAAAAAAAAAAAAAAAAAAAAAAAAAAAAAAAAAAAAAAAAAAAAAAAAAAAAAAAAAAAAAAAAAAAAAAAAAAAAAAAAAAAAAAAAAAAAAAAAAAAAAAAAAAAAAAAAAAAAAAAAAAAAAAAAAAAAAAAAAAAAAAAAAAAAAAAAAAAAAAAAAAAAAAAAAAAAAAAAAAAAAAAAAAAAAAAAAAAAAAAAAAAAAAAAAAAAAAAAAAAAAAAAAAAAAAAAAAAAAAAAAAAAAAAAAAAAAAAAAAAAAAAAAAAAAAAAAAAAAAAAAAAAAAAAAAAAAAAAAAAAAAAAAAAAAAAAAAAAAAAAAAAAAAAAAAAAAAAAAAAAAAAAAAAAAAAGAATAAACGAGCTGAAAAAAACAAGAGGAAGCGTGGAAGAAGGATGAAAGAGAGGACCCAGACCGGTACCAAATGATCTGGGGCAAAAATGGTCTGGGGGGAAATTGATCTGGGGGGAATTGATCTGGGGGGGGGATGATTGGGAGGTGATTGACCTTTTTTTGTTGTTGTTGGAATAAAAATTTGTGTTTTTACTATGTTAATTACTTTTGACCAAAAAAATATTGCAAGATTCAAGTTATTAACCTCTTCCCAAAATAATGCTGCCCACCCTCTAAACTCAACGAAAAAAATCTTCAGTGCAAACATTTATAATCCTTTCGTATCGCCAATTGCCCAATTGTCCAATTCCCAAATTTCTCCATCACTGAACCACTCGATTCCCCAAACCAATCTCGAAGGCATCTTGCGTCTTCTACAACCCGCCACTTTGTCTCGCTGAACTAATCACCACTTCTCTTTAGCTCAACCCCTTTTTGATCGTCATTATTTAAGCCTATCGGAATCCCTCCATTTAGACGCGGATTAAAAAACAACTGGTTATTGCGAATTTGACAACCCCGACTAAGTCAAATCGAATTTATTCAATTTAATTTATTGATGGATTTTTTTAAAAACGGATGTGAAATGTGCGAAATCAAAAAAAACATTTAACAATGTTTGAATTGTGTCAAATTGATTTGATGGCAAAAAAAATTTTTTAGAAGCAAATGTGAAAAGGGTGAATTCAAAAAAAAGCATATGGCAAGATAGTCGTCCATTAAAATTATAAAATACTAAAATTCAATCAGTTGAACAAAGGCCCAGCTAGTTCTCTATCAAAATTATAAAAAATCATTCAGTCGATCAAAGGTCCAGATAATCGTCTATCAAAGTTCCAATCATATTCATTCGCATACGCTTGAATACCAATTAATTTCAGAAGAACCTGAATATTTATTTATTGACAAAATTTAATAGAAATGCACCCCAAACACTTATGGGGTCATACAGTCACGTATGAACTTTGGCAAAGCGTCGATTGCCTTAAAGGAGTAAATAAATAAATTTAAAAATAAAACCCCACTTTTTTTTGCAAAGCTATTGCTGTGTTAGGACAAAAAGTAACGTTGAATTCGGTAATATGCAAGTGGTCACCGATTCCAAAGAGTTGGCAAACTAAATTATTTTTCTTCAAAAATTTTTATTTTGCAAAAAATATTACCTTCCAAGTACTTAGGGTTGTTACGGAGTTCCGCCGCCAAAGATTCACTTATTTCATTCCCAAGAAACGCGTCCAGGCAGCCCTCTACGGATGATTTGTTGCAAAAGTTCGCGATAAATTCTGTCGCGTCAGTATCTTCGCTAAGGGTCCATGATTGGGCGCCTCTATACCCTAAAATCAAAAAAAATGATTCAGCGATATATTATTTTAATTAATTTTAGTTAAATTGCATGAGAGTGATGAGACTGAAGCGAAGTTATATAAAATAACTCGGCCAAAGTCTCGACTTCTTCCCTGGCAGCGGGTCTATACAAGATAGACCGGCTGCCAGGGAAGCAGAGATGACAAAAGAATTTTGAAAGAAAATTTATTTATTAATAATTTTATTAGTTTTAAATCGGACCTAACCAATTAACGTAATATGCCTTGCGGCCATTACGTTCAAATGATGCCAGGATGCTTTCGACTTCGTAGCTTTGAGTTCTCGGGTTGAGTTGCACTGATTTTGGGACGTATTTCGCACTTGCACTGACCGCTATCTTACAAAGGTTTACATTAATTATTTTTATTTTTTAATAGTCAGATTCGGATTCTAAGCCCCAAATCCATTAGAAATGACAATGAAAACATTTATTTATTTAAAAATTTCAGATGTTCGAATATTTGAATAATGCAATAAATCTGTTGGCATATTCGTGATCAGCGACCTTCAATACCCCTAGTTACTTCACAGAATTATGTAAAACCATCATAGACCCTTTTCTCTTACAAATATTTTACATTAATTATCATTTTAAATAGTCAGATTCAGATTCTACGCCCCCCAGCATACCATTAGAAACACCTTTTTTTAGTGACTTTGATTTTTTCAAAAAATTTTAATGTCCAAATAATAGATTAGTTGCAGAAATACAATAAATCTGCTGTCATATTCGTGATTAGCGACCCTCGATAATCCCAGAGTACTTCTCAGAATTGTGTAAACCCCTCTTAAACCTTTTTTTTGTATACCAAATACTTACTGGAATCCGGCGTTTTTTGTTCCAATTTTTTGCTTGGCGTCGTTTCGCCTTTGCAGTAACAGCAGCAGCCTTTCTGGTGCGATCGTGAGATGCTTGCGGTTGTTGTTCCGGTTGAAGAAGACTTCCGTCCTGTTGTTGTTGTTGTTGCTTATCACCATTGCCTGCCTCATCGACGGGCATTTCTTCTTCACCCCTTATCAGTGATGCTGTTATTGACGGGGTTGGAGCAACCGCGGAGGGCGATTGCGGAGTACAATGTGTGTCCGTAGCAGAAGCAGCAGCAGCAGCAGCAGCAGCAGCAGCGGTGATTGTATTTGACGGTGTATCCGCAGCAACAGCAGCAGCAGCAGCGGTGATTGATTGTGGAGGCGGAGAACTTGCAGCAAAAGCGTTGGGTGGTTGCGGAGGTAGCGATGAGTGTCTGTGTGTTGGCGGTGTCGTGTCCTTGCTAAAAGAAAGTTTAGAAATACTGCTCACTTAGAAGTTAATAAACCAAAAAAATAAAATTTTTTTGAATTTATACAAAATTTCTACCCATTCGCGGTGTTCTTTTGTGCTTCAATTCTATTCGAACGACGTGGCTGCCACTTGTTAAGTTGCTAAAACGAAACAGATAATAAATATTTTATTATTATTATTATTATTATCATTACCGTATTCACTCTTGTAATTCCACATGTGGAATTATTTTTCAACCTCCTCAGAAAGGGCGGAATTATTAGAGAGTGTGGAATTATCAGAGAGTGTGGAATTATTTTTCAACTGTTTGGCGATATGTTCATCTACCACGAAAATTCTCCACTTTTTCCATACTTTAAGAAAAAACCATAAAATGACCCCTTTGTTTTGAAAATTTGTAGTTTTTGGACCAATTTTCTTTACAAATTCCTTTAAAAAACACAAAAAAAATTTGACCTCTAAAACTGATTTTGGAAAAAACTTTCTCTGAAAAAATTCCCTTAGAAAAAAGGCAATAAACTCCAAAATTGCACCCCCTAAAGATTGAGATTTCAAATTTTTAAAAATGCACCCCTAAAATCCAACTTTTTTCCGAAAAAATTCCTTAAGAAAAATGCAATAAACTCCAAAATTGCACCCCCTAAAGGTTGAGATTTTAAATTTTCAAAAATGCACCCCTAAGATTCAACTTTTTCCGAAAAAATTCCTTAAGAAAAATGCAATAAACTCCAAAATTGCACCCCCTAAAGATTGAGATTTCAAATTTTCAAAAAATGCACCCCTAAAATCCAACTTTTCCGAAAAAATTCCTTAAGAAAGCATGAGGAAGAAGCGGGATTATCCGAAGATGAGAATAATTTGGAGCTTGGCGGTGTTGGCGAAGATGATTAATTATTTTTCGAAATTTAGAACATCATAGTTTTATCCTTATTCCTTTCCCGTTACATCTCGTCAGATTTTACCCAGTGGAAAAGGTGATAAAATTGGATTCAAATCTTAAATGGGGGGGGAATTATTAGAGAGGCGGGATGTGCGGAATTATTAGAGAGTGTGGTATTATTTTTCAACCTTCTCAGAAAGTGCGTCTTTATCAGACAGTGTGGAATTATCAGAGAGTGTGGAATTACAAGAGTGAATACGGTAATTCAAAATTTTAAAGTTAAAACCAACGTTTGGTCGCCCGCTCATGATGGATGCTGAGAGGAGATGATCACCCGTTTTCTGTAGTAGGCCAAATAAAACACTTCAGAAAATGTTTTTTATGAAAAAACAACCAAATTTAAATTTAAATTTTATACAAAATTAATTAATGATCATTGATTTATTTAAATAATAAAGAAGTAATTTTTTTTGCCTATCACATTTTTTCGCGAGCGCGACCGTCTCTTCTACTTTTGATTTAAAAGCACTGAAAATAAAACGCTTGCAGCAGATGTGTGAGGAAGATTATATAAAAAAAGAAAAAATTGAAGAGAGGGGAGTGTTGCGCAGTTGCGCAGCCGATCAATGAAACATTATCGGGAGGTGAGGGGGTGGGCTGAACGAAAAGAAAGAAGTTACAAAGAGAAGTGGCTGGATTTGGGGGGGGGGGGCTGAACGAAAAGAAAGAAGTTACAAAGAGAAGTGGCTGGATTGGGGGGGGGGGGGTTGACGGGTCGAGATTTTACACCGGGATTTGGGGTGATAATGGGGCGGGATTTAGAGTGATAATGGGGCGGGATTTAGAGTGATAATTGGGAGGGGGGGGGGGTCGGGAAGTTGGAGCGGGTAGTGGGGAAGGGATTCGGGGCGGATTTGGGGCGGGCGGTGGGGAAGGGATTCGGGGCGGATTTGGGGCGGGCGGTGGGGAAGGGATTCGGGGCGAATTTGGGGCGGGATTCGTCGTGTAACACTTCTCATACTTAACAATATATACTTAATTTATATTAAAAAATATAAACATCGTAAAAATAAATATCAAATAAAGCATATTAAAATTTCAAATACACATAATATAAAATAAAGCAGTAAAATAAAAAAATTATTTAACAATAAAGAATATTGTAAATTAAATTGAACAGGGCCAAGAATAAATATAATTTAAAAAAATCATTTAGTATCCAATCAACCATCTTTTGAATAGTTATACAACATAATTTAATCGAGGTTGCATGCATTAATTTCCAAATACGGTGATCGCTATTTAATTGGAAATGAATTCGCAGAAGTGAATGCCAATATTGTATGCTAATCGAAATAAACATTAAAATGATTTAAGAAATATTATAATCATTTATATATAAATAGCTTTTTAAATCTATTAATTTTATTTAAACTTGTGTATTGTTCATTTCATGGATTAAATAGAACAACTAAAATAAGTACAAAATATGTTTACTTCAAAATATAAAATCTTTCGAAATACTGTATAAAATAATTCAGCATGCCGATCACCAACAGCATTAGAGAAGGATACATGAATTGGAATCAAATATATACCATTTGAACGCAAGTTTTGTCTAGTTGTGCCCTTTCTCCAAAGGCAAAGCACGCAAAACATGCTTTAAAACACTTATGCCCCTCCAACTGCAACATGGTCGCCAAAAAAGGGCTGCGATTTTGGGGCGGTTAGACTTTTCGACCGTTGCCGAGCAAGTTATGGGGGGAAATGCAAAATATGGATCAAATATGGACAAAAATTTCAAAAAAAGGACGAAATATGGATAAAATTTTTTTCAAATATAGCAAAAAATGGGCAAGTTTTTTCTAATTGAAGGAATAAGAGAAATTAAAATTTTTATATGCAAATTAAAGGCATTTCAGACAATTTTTTGAAAATAAGCAGAATTTTAAAAATTTTCATTTTTTGGTGGCAGAATTTTTAGTCGTGAAAAAGTCCATTTTTAGGGGTGCATTTTTTGAAAATTTTAAAAAGTCTATTCTTAGGGGTGTATTTTTCGTTTTTATTGCATTTTTGTTAAGTTGGACTTTGAGTGTTTAAAAATTAGTGTAGGTATGTTGTTTATTAACGCTTTAATTTATTAATTCAATAACGCAGCGTTTTTTTTTTGCTTTATAATGTTATCGTTCTTTCGGCCATTTCTCGTTTTAGTCAGTTTAATATGTTTTTAAAAAATTGTCTGTTAGCAAAACAAATAAAACAGAATAAGACAAATAAAACGCAAAACTTTTCATGGGATTTATCTTTTTCCATTGTAAAAGAATAATTTTAAAAATTAAATTTTGATTCATTGCAAATTCTGTAACTGCTGACTATGTTATGAATTTTTGATTATTTTTTATTAACATTTTTTTGTTGCTTCTAGCTTATTCATTTTATTTCAAATTATAAATTTAACAAAAAGTTTGGCGAATGCATTGGAAGACAAAATCAAGTTAATTTTTACTCGGTGTCTTCGATCGCTTCTCCATTTGAGAACTTGGCCGACTTTTGTTTGCCGTTAAATCAGTAAATAATTGAATTAACAATTATATTAACAAGAAGCCATCATTTATTTTCGCCTCACTGCTTTCTTCATCTGTCAAGCGCTTACGAATATTTTTCTTAATTCTTATTTTGTCAAGTTTAATTTTTATACTCCTTTTCCTCTTTTGCTCTGTCGCGATAATAGAGCAATATTTTTTTTTATATTTTAAATTAAAATAATTATTCGATCGGCCGGATTCACTTTCTGCCTTGATGATTGAATAGGGCAGCATATTTCTGTTAGAGTTAATCGTTTCAAATTCATATTAATTTTAAGCTAACCCAATTCTTTATGAAATATTTATTTTAAAGATTAATTTAATTTCTATTATTTTTTAAAATTAATACAGAACATTTTGTAAAATATAATTTGTCTTCTGGTCTATTTGTTTTATGGCTTTATTTTGTAAAAAATACACATAAAACATTAGTGATGTATTGAATACACATTTTTCTTTCACTATAAGAAAAAAAATCTAAATTTTCATTACATTAGTTTGGTATCTTTCATGCAACAATGCCGTCGCGCTTGCAGCAAGCAGCCTGCCGTGTTCCATGCATTTATAGTTTCATTGTGTAAATATTTAACAAAACTCATGCTCTGGTGTACTTTTGTTCATATGGTTTTAATTTTATGCTTTAGGTTTGTTTTTTTCAATGTTACGTAAATATCGAATTAAAATAGAAAAATGGAAAAACGCGTTTTAATACCTTTTAATTGATTTATTAAAGTTTTTTTGAGTTTCCTTTTTTTGTTATTTGTTAATAATTTACTGAAAGAATTTCTAAAATAAATTTCTTAACGATTTCTTCATTGCATTCGCTCTGCAAAGACTATGGCTTTTGACGTTAAAAGTTATAGCCCCTTAAGGGCCAAAAACGTTACGAGGGTAAATTTGGATAAATGGCCAATTTTAACAAATTAAAGGACCATCTTAATAAATTCAAAAATTTTATTTAAAGGCGCTTAAAAACGAATTTTTGAATGAATTAAACAAATCTTTCTGATTTTTTGCTTCATGTTCATAACCAAAATGCGGATTTTTGAAAAAATTTTCCCGGCAGTCTAAAATGGCACTCTTGTGAAAAAATGTATTTACCTTACGGGACATTGAAATTTAGCAGGCACTTTGCCACAACTGTTCTTTTTTCAACAATTTATAGAATAAAAATTATTTTCCACAAATTCCCTCCTTTGAGAAGCCATAACTTTTTTCGGAGTTGAGACCCGCAAATTTTTTTTTCAGATTCTTGCTTTAACCGAGCGGAGTCGATTGCAAAATGATTTGTAGTTTGGAGTCTGGCGAGTTTTTTTGGAATCCTCCAATGTAATAAAATGAAACTAACATAACCAAAAAGATATAAACCATATTTAATCAGAAATAAAACCAAAATGTCAATTTCTTTAAAATGTTCCACTGATACTAATAAAAATAGAATAATTCGAGAATCTTCATTGCCGTGAATATTCTCAAAACAAAATTTTAAACGTAAACTTAAACATACAATATTATTAAAGAGCTTCAAATTTATGTATTTTAGCTCATTTGATTTCTTTGTGATTTGGAATGTTAAAATTTAGTTTTTTAGATGCTGAATACAAGTACGATTTGTCTTATATTTAATTTTATAATCAGATAATTTATATCAATTTTTAATTTATCGGTAAAAATAAATATTAGTTCTGAAATTCGGCGCTAACTTTCAAATTTTGTGTGAATTCTATTTTCTTTTATTTTTGATCAATTTGTTTTATCTTTTCTATTCGTTGCTTTGAGTTCCAGATTAATTGGTCATAAGTTGCAACATGCAAAGTTTCTTTTTATGAATTTATATTTTTAGGCTATGCGGATGCGCATGGCACTATTCTCCCGCACCCGCACTCATAACGAGTTTATTTTATTAACAAATACGGCAGCAGGCTTTCATTGGCGTTTTAGTTTTTTTGATTTTTGCTATATTAATATTTTTACCTTAAATTATAGAAATCTTTTTCAATAGTTCAATTTATTGTTCTAAAATCAAATATATTCTAGAAGCGTTAACTGAATATTCTTCAGGTAGACTTTTGACAAAGTAATACCTTTGAAAATTAAAAATTTGAATTACATTGAATCGCTTCCCTCCTTGAAACGTCGATACAATGGTTGTACGTCATAGTTATTTTTGTATGTTTCAGTTATTTTGAGTAAAAGTGTAAGAGCTTGATTTTTTTCTAATGTTAATTCATAGTTTTCCTTACAAATTAAAAAATGTATGGGGTTTCTGGTTTTTTATATATTTTGAATCAAATTTTTATTTATAAGGTTTACAACCAAAGAATTAATTTATTACATTACAATTAGATTAAGATTCAAGCCATACGAACTCACACAGTTAGTTTTTTATAATTCCATTCCACTGAGTATCACCTCCAAAAGTTTATCAAATTTTAAAATAAGACAAACTTTTTTTTGTTAAATTTGCTGGAATTTTTTGATATAAAAATAAAATTATACTACTTTTGTATTTTTTTATCTTTTTTTTAGTTTATCTAAATTCTATTTAAGGAATGAACGATTAATTATGACTCTTGCAATTGGTTCCTTATCCTCCTCAATGCTTTTACAATTGTAAAACATTTAATGAAGCGATATTTTTTTGGTGCTAATCGGATAGTTCTTAAGCCGTTTTAACATAAAAATCTAATATTTAGCATTAAGTTGAGATGTGTTTGATGCTTGCATCCATTTTAACATTATACTGAATTCATTCTTGCCTCAACTGAATTTCAATTTAATGAAAATAATTATTTATTTTCATAACAAAAAGAACATTTTGCTAGGTTAAAATTATTTATCCATTTTGATTTGTTTATTTATTTTGTTTTTTATATTTATTCTTTCAATATATTTATTCGACTTTTATGGTTTTTATTTGGGGAATTGGTGGTTTTAATCTTTTCGCAACCGCAGAGACATTATGCGTAACTTTTTCTTATATTCTATTCTATGTTCTCTATAGCAAAAATAATATTGTTAGGGTTGTTTCATCTATAAGTCTCTGATGAGTGTAATAAAATTATTTATAGTATTTTTTATAATTATAATATTATATTTTTATAAGTAACAACTCATTTGTCTGAAGCAAAGTTTAATCTATAAATGTGTAAAGAAATATAGTTATTATATTTAATTTAGATAAATAGCTTATGATAATTAAATCCTTTTTTATATTAGTATTCATTTAACAAATAAGTAAATAGGTTAACGTATCAAAAGTGAACCGTACTGACCCATTTTATCCTTAAGCGCAAAGACTTGCAGTTAATGTGGTTGTTGCGTCTTTGCTTTGTTTTCGCTATTTGTATAATTGTAATACATCTAAGCATATCATTTAAATTTTAATTAGCTAATTTTTAATCCAAAAGTCGCGCTTGTTGTTTGGTTGTCAGAGATTATTTACTTTGTATTTTCTGTTATCTTAATTTTATCGTTAGATTTGATTTTAACTAATTCATGCGTGACCTTCTCCAATAGTAAAATTTAATTTTTTGATGTCTAACAATGAATAGAATTTAAATGTGATTGATTATTTAGTTAGTTAAAGAAACGATTTTAATGAATCATTTTACATTTTTAAATAACTACATATAATGCTTATTTATATGTAAGGAAAGATAGTTTATTTGCCGCTTCTTTGACTTTTAATATTTGAGTTTTTTTTTTTTGATTTGTTATGTATAATTTTATATAATAAATACTCAATTTTCAATGTTTTTTACCTTATTGAACAAACATAATTCTTTTGAAGAAATAAAGAAAATCTTGAATATTTACTTATTTTATTAATGCAACAGTAATAAGTTCAAAGTTTAAACATTCTATCATTTTATTGTCATAATTGTCAAAATCTTTGCAAATTAATAATATCTTTTTATGTCTTTAGAGTAAAATATAATGTTGAATAGCGGAAATTGTTTTTAGTTTGATATTTTAATATATTTTCAAAAATATTTAATTTAGTATTGTGAATCATTTGCTTAAATTGCCAACAAATTCTTTTTAGCTTTTAAGCTAACATTTAATCTAGTAATTGAAAATATTTTATTTTGCTACACATATTTTTTTAAACAAATACTTTCTATAAATTTGTATATTTTTCAATTATATATTTGATTCCTTACTGTGAGTTGGAGCGTGTGCGCTCGCTGTCGTATTTTAATTCGTTGGTAAAATATGATGACAAATTATTTTTATTTACATTCCTCACAATTTTTTTTATTTTGACTTTTAAAATATTTTCCAGAGTAGAAAAAATTATTATTTAATATAACGTATAGATTTTTATTTTAATTTGAATATTTTGCTTATTGAGTGTTTATTTTGTTCTTTGTTGTTGGCGGCCTATTTCTTCTAAAACTATTTGAACATTTTGTTTATCTGTTAAATATATAAATTTTTTTAATTAACGAACTTACAAATTCAACTGCCCGACCTTACCAAATAGATTTTCCAATCTTTAAATTCAGATGCACTAGTCTCTGCGAGCAGCCTGGTCGTTTTTGTTAAAACGCAGATTTTTTATGTGGTTTAAATACATAATTTGATAAATTCACTAATAAATATATTTCTTGATATTATCAAGATATTTAAATTTTAATGTTACACATAATCATTGTTGGATTGTTTTTTTATTTCTTTATAAAAGTATTTATTTTATTAATTAATTAACAAAAACTTTAAAATAATTTGCTGCATAAAACAGAGAAAAAAAGAATATGAGATAATGATTGTTGTCCACTCACAAGTACTTTGAACCAAATATGAATATGTAATTCTTTCTTGCAAAAACGGAATCATTTGCATATAAAGAAAGTTTAGTTCTATTTATTGTACCTTTATTTCGTTATATTGTATTTTCACAAATATTAAGCCGCCTTTTTTTCCCATACGCCTTGACTTTTCAACACTTCGACTCCCTGCTTTCCATCAGCCCTTAATATTTTCCATAATCACTTTGATATGAAGTTGTATTATTATGCTCGTTTATGTTTATTTGCACCCTTAAAATTGTTTAGCGCTTTAAAATGTTTGGTCTTTGATTTAACTTTATTCTTAATTTTTTTGGTCGGCGAAATTTTACGATTTTTATTTTATCGTTCTACCGAAATTAGATCAAATATTCTTGAACAGCTATTTTCTTTTTATATTTAAATAAATTTGTGTATATTTTCATATCAGTCAAATATGTTACAATAAAGGCCGGCAGCAACAAACTTAATTTATTTGTTTGAAATTTAATTTTGCTTTACAATAATATCTTTGAACAGGAGAAAGAGTTTTTAAGCAGTTTTATATTTTAAGATTTATTATTATTATTTTTTTTAAACAATCAACATGTGACTTTTAGTAAGCTTCGTAAAAAGGATTTGGTGTTTACATATTAAATATTTTGATAGATTTTTAAATATTCATTAGACAAAAACAAATCGAAGCGTGTTCCAGGCGTTTTTGCATTGCCCCGCCTGTTGCCCAATTTATTTTGCATTATTTTGCCCATTTTTAATAAATATTTTAAATTTTATTAATTAAAAGCATAAATCAGGTTATCATTAGAAAATAATGTTTTCCTTAAACACATAATCTCATATTTTAACTCCATTATATATTGTTAATTGTACGAACTATTGATATAAATTGATCATTAGAATTAATGAATTCTACAATCATTTGATAAATATTTCCCGTACAGTTTAAATTTTCAGTTTAAAGATTTTAACATTTTTTCATAAAATTTGATTCTAATTTAATTTTTGGAAGATTGGTATAATTTTATGTGCTTTATGTTATGTAATTTATTAATACAATTCCGAAATCTTCCAAGGTCTTCAACGTATCTTGGTTTTTCATGAGTTTTATTTTGATTTCATAGCAAATATGTGATTACATATTGATTTATATCTATTTTGTCGACTATTTAAGAAATAGTTAGTTGTTTATTACCCATTTTAGTTCAATGAAAGGCATTAACAAAGCCTTTATTCTTTATTTACACTTTTTAAAAACTTTAAACTCCAGTAAACAACGAATTGTTACTATGTAGAAGTTTGCTTTAATGTACTTACAGTGTGTAACAAAAGAATAGGGTCAAGCGATTTTTTAGTGGTTTGAATACTCAGACTGAACCGATCGAGCTGAAATTTTTACCACTGGTGGCCTATACATATATATATTAAGGTTCACGCAAGAAAATTGGAAAGTGTTGAAGAAAATTTTTTGTTAGAATTTTTTTTTGTTTTTTTTTCGAAAAACAGGGTGTAACAAAAGAATTGGGTCAGATTTTGTAAAGACTAGAACTTTTTTTATAGGCATTTCAAAATTTCGAAAAAATTCATGTAAGCACAACTTTTGATACTGATCAAAAAAGATCAGCAACTTGATCAGACACCTCCCTCATGGAGATCTGAAACCCCCCAGGACTGTTACGCTTCCCGTAGTTCTCAGGATCCGTTAAAAGAATGGGTTGTCTTCGATTACAACATTTATGAAGTCTGGACTTAAATACTTTCTTAGAGTTTTTTTCTCTGCTAACGGCAGGTAGTAGAATACAACGGCGTATCCGCCTTCATGGAACGCAGTGTTTCGCTTTCAGCGGCTTTCGCGCCCTTTAAAATAGATTACTCTACCTCAAATTTGTGTTAAAATAAAGAAGTCTAATATTTGAAAACATTTTTCAATCATTCAGTTTTTATTACTTTATTTGTTAACAGCGATGGATTTTTCGTCAAATTTTGTTTATATTTATTTAGCACTTTTATTATTTTCTAAAATTATTAGCTTTATTTTTATTCAGAATCTTTTTAAATAATTTGATTTTAATTTTAATTATTATTTAATTATAGTATACGTAACAAAATATCAATTCAAAAAAATTAATTTCATTATGCAAGTCAAAAATAATGTCGAACGTCCCTGTTGTGCGTCTCATTTTGATGCGTTTCGGCTATGAAAGTTAGAATTTCACAGAGCAATAATTTTAATATTCTTCAATATATTTTGAACTTTCAGATTTAAAACGAGATCGGAGCCTTCCATTTCATCACTTGTAAAATATGCACAGTTTACGATAAATAATTGCTAAAATTTAGTTTTTATTATTACATAGTTAAATTTGTCATAAAACTATCCAGTAAATAAAATGTTTTCATTTTTTTATTCAAGTCTATTTTGGTTTTCATTTGGCCTCTATTTTGTCATCAATAGATATTAATACTTTATGTTTAACTTATTTAATTTAAATGTTATTGTTAGCTTCAATATCGACTTATTTAACAATTTTTTAATCAATATTTATTGCTTTTTCTTAAATTTGTATTTCATTTTAACTTTTAATGACCTTTGGCAGCCGCACATTGTAGCGCGGGAAAGCCTTCAAATTTAAATTTTAAAAGTAAAGAATTAAAAATATTTGATTTATAAAGTGCCAGCAAAATTCTTTAAACGGCATTTTCTGCTCATTTCCCTCACAGTCACTTCGTGTACTCTTATCTGTTTTTTAGATTTTATTTTTAATTTTTTCTTCTCTTTTATCGTTATCAATAAGTTAAGAAACGATGCGATGTGTGGCAACGTAAATGGACTCCATCCATCTGCAGCATTAAAACGTGCATTTGTGTGGTTGTTAAAGTTACCACTGGTGAATTAGTAATTTTGTTTAGCTTAAAAATAATCAGCAAGCTGTAAAATCTAGTAAGTTAAATTTAATTTGATAATGTATTTTATGCTGGCTGATGTATTAATAGTTTTTAACAAAATTTGTTGAGTTAAAATATTTTAATTATAATATAACAGTAATAAGATATTTTTAATTATAATATAACAGTAATCTAAATACGTTCTTATTAAAAATAATTTCAATCAAAGCCTTTTTTGATTATTAATTTTTTTTAAGTGTTTAGCATCTATGCAATAATTACTTCAACATCGGGCAGGTGCGACCGACCATATCGTTTGTCATCCCAAGTGTTTGTCGTTTAATAAATACCCACGATTTTTTAAATTTAAATAAATAATTTAGTTTTACTTACTTTTACACATTAATCTATTGCCAACTGAACGCGTGTGTGATGTATAACGTACTAGTGTTGACGATTTCCATCGGTCGCAGCTTTGCCCGCCAGACTACGTGAAGCAATTTAGATTTTTTCAATGTGTAATTACTATTTATTATTTATTTATTTAAATGTTTTAAAAATTTTCACCAAAGTGTTTTTTTCAAATGAACCTTTAATGGATTTGTATTTAATTTTTAATCCCTTTCATCATGCATTGAACGCCTTATTCTTTCTTAAGTGGATTGCCAGTTTCAAGTTGGATTTTTTCAATGTGTAAATTACTATTTATTATTTATTTATTTAAATGTTTTAAATTGCGGATGTTAACCATTGTGGAGGCTTTTTTGTACAACATTGTTTGTTTTATTATTTATTTAATTTATCTAAAGTCGCATAAATGAAAATTTCTTAAGTGAGAAAAATAACAATTGTTAATATTTTTAATGAATTATTTATTACGAACCGTCTGTCAAAATTTACATTTATTTAAATACAAATTATTTACTTTTCTCTTCGCTTATTTAAATTTATTTTTGAGATTTTAGAGTAATATTGAAGTCTTTTATTATTCCAAACCAATTAATGAGTTATTTATTTTTTTGCCGATATCTAATTTTTTGCCCGTTTTTAATAAATATTTTAAAAATCAGCTTTTTATGCTGCTTCTAATTATTTATGAATTTTGCGGCGGCGTTCGTATCGAGGCAGTAGTTGAAAATTTACTTTTATCTTCCTTGATACATTTAATTTTTTACATTTAATTTTAAAAATTTAACTTTATGAATTTGGTATTATTTATAAATGTTCAACCGCTCAAATTTAAGATGCTTAAAATTGATTTTCTTTATTGGTAAATGCGCCCGAAAAACTTTTTCCTCTTTGTTATCAACTCACACCAATCGAAGCTGTCTTTGATTCACAATTTATGATCACCTTGATTCACAACATAGTGGATAGATAGTATTGGAAATCATTTGTCTGTCGCAGTCGGCACAAGACCATGTACGTGTTTAGCATAGAGCGGCGTAATTCGCGTATAAATCGTTTTTTGTTTATAGTATTATTCTTTAATTATCATTTTATTTTAAATTGATGTAATTAACCAATATTAGTTCGCGTCAAAATTACATAGTTTTATATTTGATCCCTTTTTGATTTTATAGTGTATTTTGTGACAAAACATGTCTCAGTTTCATAAGATTTTGCGCTAAATCTTTTTATATTTAATTTGTAATATGTCGAGTCAAATTTGTTTACTTAATTATATCTGTTCAGAACGATTCACGTCGCAAACTAAAAAATTATAAAGAATTTGAATAAGGAGAAGAAAGATTAAATTGTAGGTCGAAAATGAATGAATTAAAAATATCAAATCGATGAAAAATTACTAAACAAAAACTTTGAGAGGTTGGCAAGCAAGTTGACATCTATAAAATACTATTTTCCTATATGATTAAAATGATATTTAGAAAATAAATAAAAATGAGTATATAGCGAGATAAATGCAAAAACTAAACTACCAAAATGTTAAACGAAAGAATCCATATAAAAGCCATTAGGTTTCCGACAATTTCAGGTCACTTAGATAATATTGAATGTTTATAAAATATACATTTACGCAATTGCTACCGGTTCGTCTAAAGCGGTTCTTCCTTCTTGTTCGGCATTACGATGTATAAAAAAAAAAATTCATTCTCCGTGCCCCACGCCAATAGCTCTATTAATCAGGATCATTAGTTCAATCTCTCTGTTTAAATGCTATTATTATTCAATCTATACTAAAAATTATTTAGGGCGCGGTTGCGATCCAGAGAAAAATTTTTTTGTTGGTTTAATAGCTTTTCTAAAATGCATAGTTTACTTATATTTTTAAATAAATATTTATCAAATAAAATAAAATTCCATTGCACACGCATTGTGTGTAATAATATGTAAATTTTAATTTTCATACAATTTTTGATATTTTTTCGTTATTTAAATATTGATGTGATAATTTTTTTTGTCATCATTGCTAAAAATTAATTTATTTACAAAGAAAACAATGCATTTCTTATTTTTGAAAAACTCAAAAAATCGACTGACCATTATGTTCGTCAAATTACTTTGCGTTTCTCGCTAGAACTTCCATATCGCGTTTGCCTTGATCACATCCAATGGAATTTGTCTTGAAAGGTTTATTTTTTATAACATTATATCGCTTTAGACAACTATTGCAATTAGAGAACGGCTACTAAACGGTAAAATTTATTGTTTCTGTTTAAATTTTTTAAAAGAATGTTGTAATACAAATTGTGTGGATCATCGCAACTGACGCCAGCTGATTCGCATTCAGCTGCTTTCTTTAACAGCCACATGTTTGAAGCTAGAATTTGTTACATTTCATTAATTAAAATATGAATTATTGTAAGAACATTTTTTTATTAATCGTTCGCACTCTTTTGTTAAAAGTATATTCATTCAGCTTGAAGTAAGGGGTTTTGTAAATTATATTTTGTCTTACTTTACACATTAATAATTTTATTTAATACTTTCGGAGGTTTTCTAATATTAATTTTTAGTTATGCTTTTAGAAAGCGGATTTCAGACAAATTAATTAAATTTATTTCAGCACCATTCCTTGAATTTTGTTAATATATGCCATTCTGCGAAGATGGTTAAAATTTATGAGTCCAGCAAGTTTTGCTTTTTTTTTAAGGATTTATTTGTCTACGCCTTTATAATTTAATAGATGTAAAATGGGATTAATTCAAATTATTAATTTCAATTATGAAGCTAGATTTTTTGTACTTAATGAA
Source organism: Globodera rostochiensis (assembly GCA_018350325.1). Taxonomy (NCBI): domain Eukaryota; kingdom Metazoa; phylum Nematoda; class Chromadorea; order Rhabditida; family Heteroderidae; genus Globodera; species Globodera rostochiensis. The sequence goes on from JAEVLN010000023.1 coordinate 190,179, forward strand.
AGCAACCAAAAATAAGTCAACTGGTTTTAAAATTAAAATCTCTGATTATATCAATTTTATTAAAAACATTCTTTCCGTGACCTCCTTATGCAATGTTTCCTGACCACCAATAAATAAATTGCATTGTTGTGTCAAGTGGTAGCTTTGATGGATCAAGCCAGTTTTCTGTTCGCACTCCTTTTGGCTTTTTATTTATGTCATGTTGAGAATAATTATATTAAGAAAAATTGTTGCTCGGAGTATCATCTGGTATTCGTACCGGTGGCATCGAAGTGGAACTGAGCATCAATTACAATTTACATATTATAAATGATTTTATTTTCACTTTATTTCAAAATGCAATTTTTGTGTCCATTTATGTTTTCAATTTACTTTATATTATTTATTAATTTTTGAATAAAGAGTTATTTTGTTTGTAAAATCTTATCTAGCAAAAATCAGAGCTTTTTAACTTTTCTCGAAATTTTATATTTTTCCATAACTTGAATTGTATATATATATTACATAAAATTAGCTCACCATGACGACCTAGGAGGATTTGTTTATTGCATCTTTGCCTTGAGTAAGCAACTTTAGCCATGCTAAAAATGTTTTAATATAAATGATCTCACCATAGGCTCTTTTTATATGTTTATCATTTTTTATTTACTTTTTAATTGGAGAATTTCTTTATAGCAATATTTTTTGGTGTATATTGAATTTGTTTAATTGATTCAATTAATAATTTGTTAATTATAGATGGTAATGCCCAAACTTAGGTTGAATGAAAATTTGAATGAATTTATTTTTATAAAATATTTGGGGCATTGCTCGTGTACATGAACTTTCAAGACTTATTTGCAATTCATTATGAATAAAGACAATGTGTCTTACTATTATAATTTGACTATTATTTTATTGACTATAACTTCATACTATTTTTCGATATTTACATAGATTACTCATTATATTATTCAATATAAAAATTTTATGTTTTGTAATTTTTATGCAGTTATTGTAGCAGAAGACAAATTAATGCACTTATCAGCAGTAAAATGTTCATGCCGAATATGTGCGTTGTTTTAGATATTATTTTTAGAAAAGAAATTAGTTATGTTGATTTTAAATAAATAATCGGCGTATTTTTTAAATTATTTTTGTAATTTTCAATATCAAATGAATGCAATTAGTTCTAATTTAATTGGATATCAAAACATGGTTTAGTATATATTTTGTTGACTTTGTCAGAAGGTGTACAAAGGTATAAATTTGTTCAATTGTTTTTGGGTTTAAAAATCCATGGGGCGTCAGTAAAGTTGGTTTGTCAACAACATAAACACGAATTTATAAGGGGCTTATTTATTTATAATTGAATTTTTTAACATTTATAACATTTTTTAAATGCAAGTATCCAATTAGAGGTTTTTTTTCATTGAAACCCACAATAAAAATCATTTAATTTGAACACAGATTTATTTTTAAATTGTGTTTTATGTTTTCGATCATTTATGAACTATTGTTCCAATGTCCTTTGTTAATTTGTCCGTGACTTCAATGTAAATTATACTTGCTCCTCCTTAAATAAATGCATATACTATAACTCATCACCGTTTTGAATTTTTTCTAAAAAATAAATCGATTTATTATATTCATGAATTGTTGTTTAATGTAATTGAGATAAAATAATGAAGCTAAGTTAAAATTTTATGTTTTATTTTTAATAAACTATGATGGTTATTAAGAGTAATTAATTTATTCGTTGAAAATTATTGTCTTAGGTTTATCATTGTAAAAAAAGCTCATTTCGGTATGACAAATCGTTAAAACAAATTATTATGTTTATTTTATGCGCATGATTAACCACATATGACAATTGCGTGCTCTAAAAACTTTCTCCTTTTCTACATTAAATAATATCTTAATTTTTATTATTGCCTCGTAATTAAAGGATCTACTAATTTTCACATTGTCCTTTATATTATTTAATTATTATATCTTTTCCGCCGTCGCCATCAATCTGAAATTCTCAGTATTTTTTATTTTAAACTAGGTAATGGGTATCTTTAAAAATACAGCCCGATGAGAATACTTATTCATTAACTGGTTGGTCACTTTAATGTCATTGTTATATTTGTTTAATCATTATCATGATAGAATGATTAAATTATATTATTATTAATATTTGAGTAAATAAGAATTTATTATAAATGCTCCATCCATACATAAATAAACATCACCATACGAACCACATAAATCCTTCAAATTTTTGGTTGATAAAAATAAAGGCATGCTGTTTATGGTTTATTTTTACATTTTTTATCAATGTTGATGAATTACAATAGTATATTTTATTACGAATTAATTCTGAAAACGAAAATTTATGTTCTGCTGTTGATTTATCTTAATATTTTTATACCTTTTTTCGAGTTATTGTAGAACGATTTCATAAGTCAAATATGATTATTGCAATTTACACTACAATTGTTTACATTTGTTGGAAATCAGTAATTTTTCAGTTTTTTTAAATTCTTGCTTCTCAGTACAATTATTTCTTAATCAAATGGTTTCACGATCAAAGCGCGTGCTTTCCTAAACTCTAAAGCTTTTTGAACAAAACCGAAGGAATCAATTAAATTTTAAAATTCATAAAAACTAAAGAAAATTTTTACAGATTCTCACACATCTATGCTTTAGAAGAAGATGATGAGAATGAAATGTTTGCTTAAAAATTGGTCGGCCGCGTAACTTGTTCAATTGATTTAAACAGAATTGAGAATTAATTGATAAAATCCATCCAACAACTGCGTATCGACTAAGATTTTAGTCCGAAATATTATATACCTAGTTATTTTAATAAATAATTTTATTTTCCTATTAATATAAAGAATATTGCAGTGTATAGCTTAAGTTTTTAGGTTTAATATTGATTAGTAATAATTTAAAAAAACTAAAAAATTTATTTATACAAACAAAGAACAAAAAAATTTGATTGTTCGACCACGTCGTTTAAGTAGACGATTCAAGACATCATGAGAAAGCAAATATTAAAAATAAAACAAAAAAATAACTGGTAAATGATGTGGAATGAGCAGCATTTTTTATTTAATTTTAATCTATTCTTGAAGATTAGCATGTGACGAGCAGAAACAAAAATCTTCAACTTGAATTTTACCATTGCCTATGTTTATTATACCGGATTTTCTAAGATGACGTCGATTATTTTATTTAAATTTAAAATAAATGCACATATTATGAAGTGCTGTAATAAATTAAGCAATGATTTAAAATAAAAGAGATTAAATGAAACATGCCATAGAAATATTAGATAATTAAATATTTAATTTATATATTATAAATACAAATCTTAAGTGTATTATGGAAAGGGAATATTAAAAGTGGTTATACATATACAACTCGACATTAGCCCGGAGGCCCGTACACCAATAATATTAAATGCGACAGCTTTTGACAAGAAGATAATTTGAACCCCCTGTTTGATGAACCATCTGCGCAAAACTAGTTTAGACGGGAAACTTAATTTATTACTAGTTTGACTAAAATAACATTTAAAATCCTATTTAAAACAATTGCAAATTTATTAACCAATATAAAATAAATAAATTTAATTGACAGATTGCTGCTTTTTAAAACCAATCTAACTAAAAAAATACGTATGAAAATGTAAATAAGATTTTTGTTAAAAACAAATAAAAGCAAAATATTCTACTTTAATCACAACAAAAACCCGATTACGTGAGCAGGTGCCAGACTTCTTATTTTGTTAACTTATTTTTAGCTTTTATTTTAATTTTCAATTTCTCGATTTTGAAATTACTGAAGTTTTTTTCAACAAGAAAGGGTTAGCTATTTAATTTATTAATAGCGGTTAACAAATATAAATATAAAATGTATTTGAGAAGAATAATAGTAATTGGGAAAATAATATTATTATTATTGTAAATTATCGCTCCATTTTAAGCTCAAAATCAAATAATTCGTGTGTGTCGAAACTGTTCTTGTTTTTTAAATTTTATGTTATCGTATATTTTAACATTTTAGAAAGAATCAGCGCTAGGAAAAGACAGATTCAACTATCATTTTTCATTTATTGTTAAAATCTTTTGTAAATTTGTGTTTAATTCATTAAATAATTAATAGTAAATTAAGTGTGTGACCCATTTGCTTCGAGATATTATTTTTAGCGAATGCATTGGCAAGCGGAGTTTAAATCATTTAAATTTTACTATGTTTTTAATATTAATTAAAATCTCTCCACGGGCCGTACACTTTGTGTACTGTTTTTATGATTTCCTCCCTGCTTTTTTATGCTTTCCCAGCGTAGGGTTAGTTCGTTCCATCACATCAATCGTTTTTTTGTGGGGTCTTTCATACTTTATTTTTTGGTATAAAAAAATAGGCTTTGTATTTAACTATAAATTCTATTAATCGATTTATTGTGAGTTGAAATAATTATATTATTAATGAATTTTTTATTTTGTAATTTACATATTTAAACCTTCAATTTATTTTTATAAGGGCAAGATTTTTTAATTACTTATTTATTCATCGCAATTTTGTGATTCCTTTATTCAGTAGATAGGCCCCTGCACTTGTTGCATGAACATCTTCAATTTACTAAAACAGTCGAACAAAAAATTCATTTATATATAAACAGAAGTTTATAAGTATATATAGTGCGATCCAACTTTTTTCCTTGTGTTGAGTTCAATTTTTTTACATAATGCCATATATGGTTTTACTTAATAGTTTTTGCACAGACAATGTTAGATATTTAATTTTTTTTTATACATTAGCAGCCATCAATTAATAGTATTTTTTAATATTTCTTTTTTGTAAGAGTTTTATTGTACAATTTTAGAGTTCTTTATTTTATTAATTAAAAGTTATAAATTTTTATAACCCGTGTTGTTACATAATCGGGAGGACCTCTGTATTTCAATGAATTTATTCAATAATTTTGATTTTGTGCTCATTCCATTAGCGAATCAATTTTGCATTAATGAGGAATATGCGTTTTTGTGTCAGCGCGCGGGACCTCTTATTTGTAGTGATTTTTAATTATGATTAGCAATGGGTTTTTTTTGAGAAATTTATTCTAGAAAACTTGCACAAAACAATAAAAGCTTAAATCAAATGATCGTTATATCTTTCAATATTAGATAACAATTAAAGAACACACAGTAAAACATAAAAAAAGCTTTTAAGTTCGAAATGTCAATTAAAATTGCACTCTGCCCGTCATCGCCACTCCAAAGTCGGGAGAGGACATCTTCAGCTTGCCAAATGGCAACAAGGCGTATTAGGGTAATTAGAAAATACGAATTTTTAGGGATACTAAAAGTTTGTATATAAATATTAAATTTAATTTAAATATATTGAAAATCATATAACCTTTTACGGTTCATTTTTGTAAAAGTGACCAAATTAATTTTTTCAATTAAATCATTTAAAATTATATTACTAATCAAAGTTGGCAAACCCAAACCGACATGCAGTTTAAAGATGGGATTATTTTATAATTAAAAATAGACAGAAATTTATAAGCTGAGAGTTGTGTTACGAAAAGTTCCCTAAATTGGGAAATTAGTAGTTTGAAAATGTTTTTAAAAAATGTTGAAGACCATATTAATAAAGTCCAATTAAATTAAATAAAAAACACAATTCAACATGTATAATTATTAAACAAAAGGTTAGTAAAAAAATATTAAATAGCAATTAAATTTTGTTTATTTAAATAACAAAGTAAAAATTAATACCAAGCATTTAGATTATGATAAAAAAATGTATAAATAATCATCTAACATTTTTTTCGCCGATGGGTATTTGCCGATACAGGGGAAAATTTTTTGTTATTAATAAATGAAAAATGAGACTTTGTAAAATCAACATCAAAACTAATAACTAATTATACAAACATTACACTTCGTGACCCTGAATTAATTTATTGTAAATTTTTTTTTAAAAAAAAGATAGGCAGAAAATTTTATATGTCTAAAAATGATAAGCAACTGCTGCTAAAGGATTAAAATTCAAAACAAAATTTAAAAAATGCGTTACTTCAAAAACGAATCGAAAAGCAACGAAAATTACCAAATCGTTATCTTTACAATGGTTCTAAGACAGTTGTATCAATTAATTTGTAAACATTTATATCATTTAAACAATCTAAACCTTACTATGTTTGCTAAATAATTGTAAATGTAAATTAATTTAATTATAATTTCTTTTATAAAATATAAATATTGAATAATTTAGCCAAAGAAATGTTTGGATTTAGGCAATGACTCAGCGATGTGGGATTATTCATCCTTTAATAAATAGTAATATTGTCTTCATCTTTTTAAATTTATAACAAAAATATTATGTTTTTTGATGAGATTTTAGAAAATTGTATCATCTTTTGTACAATTATAATTTAAGGTCAATGTAATTGATTACATATTTATTTACAAAATTGTGTTGTTTTTATTAAATTTTTATGAAATGAAGAAGTAAAAATTTAATTTTTTTTATAATTTATCTTATTTTACATCGTCCGACTTGTATAATCGTTATTGTTCCAATTAAAGCATTCGCCGATTTTTAATTTTGTTGTGTTATTTTTGCATCTTCAAATTGTATGTAGAGGATTAATAAATTTCTATTAAAAAAGCCATACATGCTGCTGCTCGTCAAATTGTATGTATGGCCATGCTTCAATAAAAAAACATCATTTGTGAGTTTTGGTTATTCGATCGTACAGACTCAATGCCTTTGTATTTTTGATTTTATTATGGTTTTATATAATACAAAATATTTTAATTTACAGGGTGACACAAAAGTCCTGCACCACTTTTGAAATTTATTTACTCATGTAAATCTTAACCAAATTTTATGATTTTATACTCATTGTAATTGAATTGAATGAAATCTCTTTGAGTAAAAAAAAAATAAAGCTCCAAAAGGCTTTTTTTATTTTTAACATAAATACCCAATGAATAAAGTTAAAACCAAATTTAAATATTAATATAATTGTTTTAATTATATTTTTAAAATTTAAATTTAAAACGTATAATAATTCTGCAGCTGCAGCTAATAAATTGCATTGATTGCCCGTAAAATTTTTAGTCTTAAATTTAATAATTTGAGTCATTTTAGCATATTAAAAAATTTAGACAATTTTTGTCTAAACCTAAACATTTATATTGCTTAGCTTTTAGATTAAATAAAAATGAATCAGTGACCTCTTGTCAAGGCAGCTCATTAACTGGCGCGGAGTTGGTGTCCAGTTCTCCCATTTTCAAACCAATTCAATAGTTCATATTTAATTAATAACAAACTCAATTAATCTTTTGTTTCGTATACATACAATGGTATTAAAATTATAACCGAGGTTTCAATGAAGTATATGATTAAATTTAAATAAAAATTTTTAATACTCAAGTTGTAATTAACCCAATTAAATTTTGCTATTTAAAAAAGTAGTAAAAACTTTTTTTCCAATGCAATTTTGAATTCGCATGAAATTTGTTTGAAATCGTTAAACATTTTTGTTCAAATAAAAGAAATCAGTTTACACTTTATAGAATTATTTACTGTTTTGGTTGTAAGTTTTCTGGTAAGCAATTTAATGGCATATATAATTTTTATAAAATACACATTTATTGGTAAAGGCTTCAGTATTTTAACAATACTTGAATCAAGGCAATTGCCGGAGGCGGACAAACATAAAAAATAATCAAAATACAAATAATAAGTAAGCGCCAAACAAAACGAATTTTATGCACATTTTCAATGAAGCAAATTTATGAAAAATTTAGAATTTATTTTTTATTTTTCATCATAAAATAAATAATTAAGGCTGTGTCAGTGCCACGCTTTAAATGTGAGTTATAAACAAATGAACGTTATAATATATCAAAAAGTGCTTGAAATAAGTAAATATTCAAGATTAAAAATTACGTAAATAAAAGGCTTTAAGACTGCAGCTTCGGCATAACGTGCATAGTGCAAATGGGTCACACACTTAATTTACTATTAATTATTTAATGAATTAAACACAAATTTACAAAAGATTTTAACAATAAATGAAAAATGATAGTTGAATCTGTCTTTTCCTAGCGCTGATTCTTTCTAAAATGTTAAAATATACGAGGCAGCAGATTTTACGTTCGGCACAGTACATCGGCTGACGTGCCGATTAGTATGCCATAATTTTTAAACTCCAAAAAACTAACATAAAATTTAAAAAACAAGAACAGTTTCGACACACACGAATTATTTGATTTTGAGCTTAAAATGGAGCGATAATTTACAATAATAATAATATTATTTTCCCAATTACTATTATTCTTCTCAAATACATTTTATATTTATATTTGTTAACCGCTATTAATAAATTAAATAGCTAACCCTTTCTTGTTGAAAAAAACTTCAGTAATTTCAAAATCGAGAAATTGAAAATTAAAATAAAAGCTAAAAATAAGTTAACAAAATAAGAAGTCTGGCACCTGCTCACGTAATCGGGTTTTTGTTGTGATTAAAGTAGAATATTTTGCTTTTATTTGTTTTTAACAAAAATCTTATTTACATTTTCATACGTATTTTTTTAGTTAGATTGGTTTTAAAAAGCAGCAATCTGTCAATTAAATTTATTTATTTTATATTGGTTAATAAATTTGCAATTGTTTTAAATAGGATTTTAAATGTTATTTTAGTCAAACTAGTAATAAATTAAGTTTCCCGTCTAAACTAGTTTTGCGCAGATGGTTCATCAAACAGGGGGTTCAAATTATCTTCTTGTCAAAAGCTGTCGCATTTAATATTATTGGTGTACGGGCCTCCGGGCTAATGTCGAGTTGTATATGTATAACCACTTTTAATATTCCCTTTCCATAATACACTTAAGATTTGTATTTATAATATATAAAATTTACATATTTAATTATCTACTATTTCTATGGCATGTTTCATTTAATCTCTTTTATTTTAAATCATTGTTTAATTTATTACAGCACTTCATGTGAATTTATTTTAAATTGAATTAAATCATCAACGTCATCTCTTCGTTTTGTTAGCTGATGCATTTAATTAACTGTATTTTGTATTGTCGTACAATACATTGTTAAATACAGAAGAATACAATTGCAAAAAGTTGCCATATTCGAATTGGCAAAAGACTAGAAATCAACCGCTCATATATATTATTTTTTATTTTTAGAAATGATTTTACGTTAAATTAAAAGTAATTGTAAAATTTTTTTATTGACTTATATTTGATAAGTATGTCATTTTCTTCGCTTTTATAGTCTCTATTTTAATATTAATTTGATCTCGCGCCAAAACTTTAACGTACACCCTCTGTCTAGCAACTGCTCCCGTAGCGGCCCCATGTTAGTCCTTGGGCTCCCCATACTGGAATGTGGACCCAGTCGTGGTAAACGGGCTATTTTTCGTTTTATATGGTTTTAATTATTTTGTATTATTATATGTTTTAGTAACCTTGATAAATAATTGGATTTTATTTTGTATATTTTGTTTTATTTTGTTGTTATGTCATATTTGTTCTTTTAATAATGATAATTTTCTCTAAATTTCTATTGATTGATTTGATTTGCAAGAGTTATTAAAGAAAATATAAGCTTTTTAGTAAATTTAGTTATCAAGTTATTGTTGCAAAATAATTTAGTTTAAATCTTTTATGAACCAATTGCTCAACACTATTAATTTTTTCTTCATTTTAAATGTCTCGCTGGTAGATCTCGGCAGCTTTTTCCAGCCAACTAGAAATTTCGATAGAAAATAAGAAGCAAATCCAGCATAGTCTTTTATTTTATACAAATAATTTTGTGTTAAAACATTTGTTATCTTTTCATATTGGTAATTTATAAATCATTTTTAAAGTTTTTAGCTGTTTAAATAAAATTTTTTTATTAATAAATTAGCTTAGATTTAATTATTTATATAAAAATATTTATGCAAATGATATGTTTAAATTAATAATGAGTTTATTTTTTGATAACCAATAATTTTTTATTCTTAAGCAAATAAATTAATTTTTTAAAACAGCGACTTTTAACTTCTTATGGAAATAACTTTTTCACGACTCTCTAATTGTTTAGATTGGCTTAGCTCTTAAAAGCCCAAAATTTTTAAATAATAATTTTTGTTTGATTTGAAAAATCGTTAATTTTAGTCCGTAATTAAAATTCCAGAATTAGCCGAATTTCAAAATTAACCGTAACATATGACTCGATGATGCATTTCCTTCCAATCTGTCTTTGTTTGTAACAAATCAATGTTTTCTAAAACTTTTTGATGAAATCATTATCAAAACAAATGTTCATTTAATTTCTTTAATAATATTGAATTTTTAAATTATTATATGTAAACTTGTTATCTTATTGCTAGAACCCTAAGTCCGAGTCGCTTGTCGATGCAGATTTGTTATCACTCTCTACCTCTGATGTGTCTGCCATAATCTCTTAATTTAGCGCACTGTTTCGGGGCAATGGATATTCAAATAGAAACATAATCAGCTATTTTATTTTATGCATTGTAACAAATAATAATTAAAATTTTACATCACAAATGAAAATCTACGTTCCGCATCCGAGCTAAAATTGCTGACAATGGTTTATCACGGAAAAAAGATTCTGGTATGGTATTGAACCCCAACCACTCAAAAATTATGCAACGCAGCTTTAAAATAAAATTGTTACGAATAATTTGATAATGTAAAAATTTTGTTTACTAAGCATTAACAAATGTTTTGTACAAATAATACATCACAAAATAATAAACAAGGCGAAAAACAATATATTAATTGAATAAATTTACAAAAAAGAAAAAACAGAGAGGCGAGGCGAGGCTACTAATAAAATTAAAATACTCAATGTAGAAACAAAGAATCGCCGATGGGCCAAATTTTACCGCGTTAGAGCATTTCTTAAAAATTAATTTAATTCCAACTTCAAATCTTATAAAAAAATAGATTAATCCAAAGCACACAAATAAATTAACAACAAAATATTGATTTCTAATAAACCAAAATCGGTGCCAGTTGTGCCGGGAGCGCTCAATCTCAGCGCAAAAAGATTTTATAATTATTAAAAAATTCTTTTATTTATTAAGTTCAAGATAACCAAATTACAGTAAAATAAATTATGAAGATAAAACGCTAAACGCGAACTCAAAAAAAGGGCCGAGCTCATAAAAATTAATTAAATTACCTAGCTAAAAACACATTGAAATAAATTTAAAATGTTCTTTATCATATTCAAAAAACACTAACATTGGCAACATGTTAAACTCATTAAAATGACAACAAATAAGAATAATTTGCTGGACATTAAAATGAAAAATGGAAATGATCATCTTCTGTGAAAGGTGAGCATGCAACGAGAAGAGTTTAGAATATAACCAACGCAAAAAAGCCAGAGAGTGTAGACGTTACCTGTCTAAATTTTACCATCTAAATAATAATAATAAAAGTACCTAAGAAATATTTTTATTAAATAAATTAATTAAAATGAAATTATTGTATTTATTACGAAAAGCAATTCGTTACCTAGGTATATTTAAAACTAAAATTCTTTGTGATCAAAGCCAACAACAAAATGAAACCTGAGTATTAGCCACGATTATAGTGATCCATTGAAACAAAATTTATTTATAAGTTATATTACTTAAAATTCATTAAAATTTACAAAAATGTATACTATTGAAATATATCGGATGAATTGAAAAAATTTATAAAAAAAAAATTCGAGGGGTTATAAAAAATCGCATGAAACCTATTAGCAAATAAAAAATATTTTAATTTTGAGTTGTTTAACAAAAAATAATTAATATTCAGATTTTTTAAATGGAATTCAGCAACAAAATCGTTGAAAATGTTTGAATAATAACGCTTTTCATGTAAAAACATAACAAAAAAGCGAGTCAAAATCTATTACCAAGAATATTTAACAATAACTCAAATAATAAAAATTTTAAATTATATAAACTTTCTTTATAAAATTTAGCATAATAAAAAATCACAATGATAGTCCTCGAATCAAGCCAATCAACAATTGTTAAACGATAAAAAAAACAATCACTTTCTCTGGTTTACTTCATGAAGTTGACTCATTTCAATTTTATCATAATTTCCCTAAAGAAGCGTCAAATAATCGCGGATACTTTAAATCCTAATATAATTAATTAAAAATTAAATATGATTTTAGGCAGAAAAATAGACTAAAGTTTTAGTTATATTTAGAAAACAAAAGCAAGGCTTTAGCGTAATGCCTGCAACTTTACAAAAACGTAATTTATTAAAAAATCAAAAATTGAAAACAATACGTGAAAAATAAACAAAGTTAAAAATTTAAATTTAATTTAACACCAATTAATTACTTTTGGAATAGTCAAAGACGAACGCCGACGAACAGTTATATTTAGAAAACAAAAGCAAGGCTTTAGCGTAATGGCTGCAACTTTACAAAAACGTAATTTATTAAAAAATCAAAAATTGAAAACAATACGTGAAAAATTAACAAAGTTAAAAATTTAAATTTAAATTAACACCAATTACTTACTTTTGGAATAGTCAAAGACGAACGCCGACGAACAACAAGTGGGTTTTTTTCAACGACGACCTAACTTTTGGGTTCGGCACGATGACCTAATTTTGAAACATTAATAAAAGAAATAAATTAAATAGTTACTAATATTAAACCAACTAATTGCTAACTAATTTTAAAAGTGTAAGGCGAAACAATTGTAGAAAAACAATAAAATTAAGCTAAGAAACTTTTGACTTAATTCGTGAATATTTGTAATAAACTTATAAAAATGAGTTTTGGATCGATTATAAAATACTTTTTTTTTGGTAAACAATATTCAACGGCCTAAAATTATAAAAAAATAAATCTAAAAAATTGTGTAATTAATACATATTATACATAGTTTTAAATCATTAAATTTAAAAGGATTGATGTAAATGTTTGGCGCGTTTTTCCACACTTTAAAGGTCCCTTTCATAATGAAGCTAATTCCAATATAATTTAATTCATTAAATTCATTGATGAGTAAATATAAGAAAATTTATTCAAAATATTTGATTATAAACACAACAGTATTTGTGATACTTAAATTATTAGAATTCAATTTAAAATAATAAATCGCATTTAATTAATACAATAAAATTTTAATGAATACAGAGATGTTAATTTGTATTAAATTTTTAATCTTGGATATATTTTCAAAATGAAATAATGCTTTAAAAAATGTATACTACCAAGAATATGGTATATGCAAAATACAAATCTTACACTAAAACATAGTTTGGGCCCGAGTTAGAATATAACCAACATTACATACAGATTAATATAATGGGGCCATGACATATGAAAACTAGGGATGCGTGACGAAAACCAAATAATCGACGTGTTATCATTATTGAAAAAAGTCCTCTAGCGAACCCAAAATAAATAACTAAAACGACAAGCAAGAAAAGGTAAGAAGCCAAAGACGCAGAAACAAGGCTATTCTAGAAACCGTTACCCATAAAAAAGCGACAAAAATATAAAAAAATATAATCAAGTCTTGAAGACTAATCAAATTCCTGAAAAATATCATATAAAAAACGTTAACAATTGAAGGAAAATAAAAATAAATGCCAAATAAATTTAATTAAACAATTATCATTATTCGGATGATAAAAAAATGTACAGGCTAATAATTAATGGAGTTTAATTTTCATATAAAAAAAGTTCATAAAGCTGCAAATATGTTAAACATAAAAATGCTTAAACCGCATTTAGAGTAGGGAGCAAAAATATTTGCTGAAAAGAATGAATCAATTTCAACATACCGGAAAATTCACAATTTATTGCAATAAAATTTAATCGTTTAATAAAAAGTACCATAAATTTATGAGAACCAAATATTTAAAAGAATAATAAAAATAATGTTTGATGGGTTTTCTATGGTTATAAGAAGTTAATATTTTAGAATTATGCAAAAATTACAAACTTTAGTTTATGACGAATATCTTTTGTTGTTTCTATGACCTTTTCGCTTTTACTGATTGTGTAATGAATTTGTTTCTGCACGAAACGGACAGTCCGTTGCTTTTTTTTGTTAGTTATTAAGTACCACTCGGTGGAAGCTGAAATTGCGTTGGTTGGTTGAGAAGCGCAGAGATGGTTGCCGAAGGAGGAAAATTCGGAATAATTGTTTTACTATTTATTTATAATTGTGTTTCACTTTATTTACATAAATTTTAATAATAAATTTACATTATATTTTAAAGATATTTGTATGTTTTTGTAACATTTATAATGGTGCGTATATTATTTTTAATGCAAACTATACATACAATAGATAGATTATTTCGATATCATTGTTTCTTAAAGTGAGTTTCTTTTTGACCGTAACAAAAAATGGCATTTTATCTCAGAGACTTTATAAAAATTTTTGGTAGCATAACAGCTTTTTTTTGATCGCCATCATACCTGTCTATCAATTTCTTTAAAAAACTATTTTATAAATTTTGAAATCGTGCTCAAACAAACTGGATTTTGATTGGTTTCATTGGATATTAAGTTATTTATTAATAAATGTTTTTTTTAATTTTCACAACATTATCTAATTTGTTTAACAATCTTTTAATTTGAGTATTTTGTGTGTGATTGATTACGTTTTCGCTTTCAAAGCAACGAGAAAAAATTTCACAATCATTCCTAGGGTTTCGATCATTAACCAAATGGTGCCCAAAAAAAATTTTAGAATGTTTACTTTTAACAAATATTAATAGTATTGTATTTTTAATTATGTTTAAATTCATTAACTTTTTTAATAAATAAATTTGTTGGGGTTTTCATCCATCTTTATAAATTCTTTTTTCTTTAAAGGTTTTTCAAAAATGATTTAATTTTAGTTTACTTTTACTTTCAACTCATCGACCTTGCCGCACGATTTCGAAATATACATTTTCAAATTATTCTTGACTTCTTGCTAAATAAATGAAGAAGAAGCCAAAAAACTAAAAACTTAAAAAAATGCGAAAATTTTAAAATATTCTACAATCTGAAATGTTTAATTACCCAATCACAAAAATTTTGTAAATGAAATTAACAATTTTTAGTTAATAAATATAATAAATCTATAAATAAAAAATATTTAATTATCAACAGAATATAAAATAATAATATCAAAAAAACACGCAATATCGTAAAACAAAATCTTTCGTTTGTCTTAAATCTTTTTGAATTTGATTTTAATAAATTACCATTTGTTTTCCTAAGACTAATGACATTTTTTAATTTTTATAAATAAAAGCATTTAAGGCTAAATATTCTTTAAATGTGCTAAAAATCATTTTAAATACACTGTTTGGTTCCTGTTCCCCAAAATAAACTCGAGACAAACTACGACTTTAAAATTAACAAAGTGAAAGGCAAAAATTTAAAAAATTTAATATTTGGGTTGCATTAAAATAATACTCGTTGTAAATTGTATCTGCTTTCATACAGGTTCAGTCAGCTTTAAAAAAATTGCTTTATTTATTTTAAATATTGTTCGGATTAAAAATAGTTCGATTTAATATCTATTTTGCCTTCTGGTACTTCAATTGTTTAACTTCGTTAATTAAAATATGTGACGATGTTAAGCATTCCCATAAATATATTTAATATTTTGAACTTTAATATTCCGTTAACACTTCAAACCCAAAAAAAAAACAAAAAAGAAATTTATTAGAGGTCAATTTTGTACCTGTATACAAAATTTGACCATGCCTGTATTTCTGCAAATATTTTTCCGTAAATTTGGTTTTGTTTCAAACGTTATGAATAAAATTAGGTAACTTAACAAAAAATAAAATAAAGGTGATTTGAAAAATGAGTTTGTAAGGCAAGCGTGGGCGTTTCGTAAAAAAAGGCAAATGGTGCGCTTTTTTAAAGTTTTTTTTTTCAAAGCTAACCAAATCAAACAATTTTTGATATCATTCGAAAGCATGCAATGGGTAGAAGCTTTTAAACGCAACAGTTAAGCTATAGGACAATTCTCAAAAAAGTTGTGACCAAAAAGCGTTTTCTGGCCATAGCTTTTTAAAGATTTGGCCAATAGCTTAGCTTGTCCTTGCTAATAGCTTCTCCTCCTCCTAAGCTTTCGAATAATACTAAAATTGCTTGATTGGTTAGTTTTGAAAGAAGTTATAACAAAAAACTTAAAAAAAGCGCCCCATTTGCCTTTTTTACAAAACGCCCCCGCTTGCCTTTTTTACGAAACGACCCAGCACGTAATAAATACATGTTACTTATTAAACTGCAAGTCTCAAATTAGACTGTGATTGCAAAGTTATTATAAAATGGATCGACTAATTAAAATGGTACAATGTAAAATATTTTGTCATAACAATTTACAATAATAAATCTTTTTAATAAAACCTTTTAAAAATATAAAATCTAACAAAAAACCAATAAAATTATGTTTCCAGAAAATGCAAAAAATTGTAAATAACTATTATAAAATGTCTTAATTAGATTGCAAATAAATGTTATATATTTAGAAACACAGCCTTCTTGCAAAATGAACTGCACTTCGAACGGTACAATTATTATAAGTTTATTAACTTGAAATCAAATAATATTTTTGAAATCTATTAAAAATAATGTTTAAAATAAATCTAAAAATATTACTATACCTAGAAAGGCCAATCGCTAAAACCTTCTCAACTTTTAATAAGCATTTTGGTTTGCAAACAAGAACTATTTTTTTAGAAATAAATTGGTAACTAAAGAGAAAAATACTAATAAAAATAAAAATATTATTTATTCAAATCGTCTGCTATCTTCAGTTTGTCTTTTCTACTTTAATAAAATTTTTTGAATTTGTTTTAGAAGAAAATTATAAGGAAAATTTGTAACATGTTTGTTTTGTTCGCATGATTTACAAAAAAAAACGTCAATTACTAAATAAAAAACATAATTCAATAATTTAAAGTTTATTTGAATTAAATATATACTAGATTATGATTCAAATATTTATTGGTAGAAAAACTTAGTCCGGCGTAAAGAAATGCAAAGTGTAATTTTAGACTATTAAAAGAAAACATTAACGAAAGTTATTTAAACATTATACGGTGATAATTTTAAGGCAGAAATTTTGATTAGACATTTTTTTCATTAAACGCGAATCTATTTAATAATTCAACTATTTTTAATGTTTTGCTATAAATCAACTTTTTTGTAATATATATCTGAATATTGGTTAAATAAACAATTCTAAATTTATTTATATTACAATTTACTTGTTACTTTTGTTTCAATTATTGATGGTCAAAAGTGGGATTATTTTATTTGCTAATTTTGATTATTTTTAATATTCTAATTAAATTATCGCAATGTTAAAAAGCTTTTATAATTTGTTAAGTTTTATGTTCAAAATTAGAACCCCCAAATTTAAACAATGTGGTTTAATCTTTCGGTATCAAGTCATTATTAAATACAAAAATTTATTTCTTCACATTAAACTAGTATATTTATTTATTGTTAAAATCAACAATTATGATTGGTAAACATTCGACCAAATATGTGCTCTGTTTATATTTAATCAATATTTTTTATATTCGTTAATTTTCTTGTTAAAACAAATTCATTTGTGCTGTTTCTTTTTATGACTTTTAGCAGCAAAATGTAATATTTTTCTTGCTTAAAATTAATAATTTTATTTTTTTGTTTATATAGATTTTTTTATAACTAAAAAAATTGTAATTTTTTAATTGTAACAAAGTCATATTTTATTATTTCCTGTTCTTTTGAAGTTTTGCCCTCCGATATTTACTTGCTTCTTCCGTAAAAGCCACAATTTAATCGGTTGATTCAAATACTTTTCCTCACTGCCAGCTTGGTATCATTTCAGTATTCATGCGAATATCAAATTTAAACTATTGTCCGAGCGCATCTTTAAAAATATTCGTATAATTTTGTTTTTATTATGAAATTTTAATATTAAGCAAAACCAATATCAAACAATTATATAAATAATAATTTTTATTAATGGTTTAGCGAAACAGCAAGATTATTTAGCATTAAAAATTATAGATCATCTTAATGACGAACATTGATTGAAACTAAATTGCAAATCCAAAAAATCATACAAGTCGGACGAGTAAAATAAATTGAAATTATAAAACACTTTTTCATATTATAAACCAGTTAATAAAAGCAGCAAATTTTAAGATATTTAAAAGGATTATAACTTCAAATTAAAGATTCAAAGAACATAAATTTTAAAAGTTATATTTAAAATTTTGTCGAATTATTTCAGCTGCTAATATTTAAATACAGAAACAATTTTACTTAATACATAAATATATGGTTGGTTTAATTTTAATCTATGTAATTATAAATATCAATATCAATTAAACTTAAATGATAATATAATAAAATCTAATCCCGGCCATCCCAAAATAAAAGCAAAGAGATTATCGAGAATTTACTTATCAACTACTGCTAAAAATCGGCAACATTCATCAACATCAAATCAAAACGTTAAAAACATGTTATTTAAAATAAGCTATACAATAACATATCAAATCAATTAGTTTTATTTAATTGTTTATTATTTTAATTATGTTTTATATCTCAAAAGCATTGCGTGTTGCTAATGCTTCAATAAAATTTAAAATGAAAGTTTAAATAATTATTGATAAGCAAATAACAAAAGAAGAACACCAAATATCTAAAAAAAAGTAACTTAACAAAGAATATAAATAAATATATACATAATAATCAACAAATTAAACGATGTTTAAACCAACAATTTTTCTTTCCTTTTTCAATCCATGAAGGTGCGTGAATAAAAAATTTGGTTGTTTATGGATCTGTTAAAAGGCAATATTATAAACCGGCGCTTAGATGTCGTTAGAACAAAAATGCGAGTCTTTGCCGAGGCAGTCAGCCCACTGTGATACGCATTTTACTACCGAAATTATCGCGCAATCTTTTAACAATTAATTAGAAAAGTTCTTTAAATTAATATATGTGCATTTATTTCATCGTATTAGCACAGACTTATTAAATAAAATAAGAACTAAGAAAGTATTATTAAAAGCATCATATACGTTTTCAGTGATATTGATGTAATTCTTTAAGAATTTATAGTTAAAAAATATATACTAAATACATCAAAATATTTTAAAATGCGCAAAAATATGACAAGCATTAATAATTAAAAGGGTTTAAAACATAAACATTAAAAGATGAAAGCGAGTTTTAAAAAAATCAAAATAAATCATTTTTAATTAATAATAGAAAACCCTAAAAATATAAACTTTTTCTCCTGCAGCAAATAAACCACCAATAAATTATCCCTACCGAAAACTATTGTAATAAAAATTGCTTCAACCGGAATAAATAAAATATGGGAAAAATCCTTTATTTTTTGTTTACGATGAAGATTATATTTAATAAATTGATAACCAAAATGTTAAATTCAATAATAAAATTTGATGAAAACCGAAAAAATTGTACAAAACATAGAAAAAATGAAAGTGGCAGACATTTTCGTCGTCACTTTATTATCCATTCGGGTCTTACACGTGCCTTGTTAAGCTAGCTGCTTCTACTTTTTTATCAAGAAAAAAATAACATGTTAAATAACTAAGCTTGAAAATTCAATTGGTGATTTACAAAAAGAAACTAAAGGTAATAAAAGATTTTTAACTAAACAAAAATTTTGATTTTGTATAATAATAAAATAAATTTTTGATTTAACTAAAACAATGCTTAACTAACGTTCTTTTGCAACTTTTATCGCGACTGCAACGCGAAAATAAAAAGAAAAGAAAAAAAAGTAAACAAACAAAAATAGGATAACTAATTTTAAAGCTAATCAAATTTTAATTTAGAAATTTAAAAAAAAATTAAATAGTAATATCAATAAAAGTGCATATAATTAAAATAAAAATCACAAATCCAAATAAGAATTTGGCAAATTATTTGGCGGAAAAAACAAAATTTAAGCATACTAATAAAGATAAACAATTAAAGGTGTTATTTAAAAGGCTGCAATAAATTTTTTATTTTTAAAAAATTGCTTTAAAACAGAGGTAAGAAAGCAACCTCAGTATTGCCCGTTTTACTTTTGTTCAAAAAACTCACGACCCTATTAAGCTGCAAATATTATTGTTTTATGTATTGTTGTTGATAATAAAGGACAATGTTTAATTTATATACATGTAAATACTTTTATTTAAAAACATTTAGTTTTCAATGTGAATGTCCTTATAAAACGGAATTCACTTTCATTCTGAATTAATTTTAGAATTTCAACATTATTTTATAATAAAATATGGGTTTACATTAGATTATGGTTACATTATTCTTTAAAACGTTGTCTGTTATGTCCTTTGTGAGAGCGCTTTTTTTTTATTTAATACAGCTTTATTTTAGTTTGTAATGATTTTAAACTATTAAGTAGTTATATTTTTCAACAACTTTTATTAATTAGCTACGAAAGTAGTTCTCTAAGTTTCGTTTATAGCATAATAAATGTTATTTTTATTTTAATTTATATGAATTTTTGATTTCAGAAAAATTTGTTGTAATAAAAATTGATACATCTAATTTATTTAAAAATAAAAGCAATTTTTATCTTTTTTTCTCCCGACCGTTGATGGTATTCTACGCTAATTGCGCCAATCCATTCTTTACGTTTTAAATTAATTTTCATATTTAGAAATTCCTGTATAGTTAAAAGACATAGTTAATTTTAATTATAACGTTTTCACATAACCAATAGCATTAGATAATAAATATTCCTTAATAGGTATTATTGGTTGATTCATTTGTTCCGGACTGATTAATGCTACAAATTCATTCTAAATTTTTTTTAAACATAAAATTTAGATATTTCGATTTTTCAATATATGGATTTTTTTGTAAAATGTTATGTAAATTTTCGTAATAATCCTGCAGATGTAGAAATAAATCACTTTTTGTTAGTAAACAGAATTTTTTGAATTCACATGGTTTAATTTATTGGTTGATTTAAAATATTAGCGCTGCCGACATCGTAAAATATTGCCGAGTTGATCACTATTAATCATGTTGCCTGTAAAATCCTCATAATATGTCGGCAATAAGATTCACAAGATCGTTTTATTTAATATATTCACATAGCGGTATTGTATGTGGTAATTAAATTTACATTTTAAATTCTAACTTGGAAAATGTTGATGCATCGTATGAAGTTAAACACATTTTGACTACAAATGATTGATTAAACAGACGATTTAGCCTCTACAATAGTTTATTTTCTTAATTTTTGTAATCTTTTTATTTTATTTGTTATTTTTATTCAAATATAGAATTAAGTAAATTTTTTTTAAATTTATTTTTATAATGTAATTTATTGCTTTGCTCGGGCCATTCCGCGACATAATCCCTCTTGAACGGTTTCGCTTTCAAGTTCGTCTTCCACGTTATCCCATTCCAATTCTCTATCACTCTTATGAGTGAGCACTCCTTTTCTTGACAACTGTCGGACACCAAAATTTTTTGTTTTTGGTTTCACAAATTTAATTTATGAACCGTGACCGGTTGTCCAAGCGCCAAGGTGTAAAAGCTTATTGTATCGTTTTTAATGAATGTTATATCAATCTATAAATTATTTTGTACTATAGTTTTTTTTTAATTTTAAAATTACAAATTACATATGAAAGTTAATGATATTGCTTTAATTGATGTATCGGGCGGGACTGGATAACATTTATTTCGAGTATTTGAGGCTAATTAAGCGGGCAACATTTCGTTTATCTTTAAATCCAAAGTATATAAAGATGGAGACTTTTAATAAGAATGATAAACGTTAGATAAGTATCTATAAATATACTATCTGTCCTTAATTAAATTTTGTTATCTAATCGATTGTTAAGAATTATTATGCATTGCAGTTTTTCCAATTAGACTTGAAATATTTAAATCTTTAATACTGAAATTCAATAAACTTTTTAATTATATAATTTTTTGACAAATTGAAACTCAGTTTGCATTAAGAGTTTAATTCTTGTTGTGTAATTTTTTTTTAACTAAAGAAATTTTATAAGCACAAGTCATAAAAATCCATATAAATAAATATTTCAGTTCAAGCTTTAAAGCATTTATTTCACTTTATTAATGGTAAAAATAAATTTATTATTATCTAGTTGATTTATTTTATAAACTCGCGCGATGCGTGCGGTTGCCGGTACGGGCAAGTGAAGCTCGAGTGGGTTGCAGTGTAGTTCGCAATAATAAAGTTGATGCTAAAAAACAATAAAACAATTTGAACTTTATATTTGCTTTTTTAATTAATAAATATGAATAGAGGGCATTTTTCATGAAATTCTTGCAATTTCAATGATAATATTTATTTTTCAATTCAAAAATATTTTTTTTCATAAATAAATTTTAAAATGATCTAAACCTCATTTTGAAAATAAATATGAATTTATTTATTGTTGAAGAATTTCTAAATTAAATATATTTATTTAAAAACTAAATTGTTGTGCAACCATTATTTGACAATTATGCATAGTGTATTTTTTTGTTTGTCTAATAGATTATTTAATTTGCAAATTTAGTTCCGTGATTTTTTGCAATAACTTAATTTTTAAGGCTCTATGTAAAAAAATGTTCAAATAATACATTTAAACTTTATTCCAACTTTAGAATCTCATTACAAATATATACTAAAATTTTACAGAAATCGGCAAAGTGTTCGTCCGCCCCCGGGGCCAATAATCAATCTATTTTTCTGTAAATTAATTTTTATTTAATTAATATATTGTTCTTAGCCTTGTTTTTTAAATTTAATTTATTTGTTACAAATTCAAACCGCCCACATTGTAAATGTTCCGCCATGCGCTCTGAGGATAGATAGTTCTTCGCGGCTTGTTATTAAATTCTATTGCAACTCCGAAGTCATTAGTCTTAATTAAAATTTATTTTTTTCGACTACTATTTGGCGACGAGAATTTTCTCGGCCCCCCTCCTAAAATCGCTTTTACTCACACATTTTTGGAGTCGGGTTCGGTGATGTTGTTTAGGAGCCATTAAAAATTTAACGGATTTGATAAGGCGCCAATAGAAAAAAAGATCAACGGAAGCTGATTCTTTTTTTTATTGATTGATAAATATATAATTATTTATTATATTTTTTAAATTGCTTACATTAATTTACGAGCTCCATTTTCGCTTTTATATTTTTCAGATTAAAAGTATTCAAATGAATCCTTTAGTTCTTTACTTTCTTTGTGTGATATATCTGAGATATCCGCTGTTTGTTTTTTATTATATTTTAATACTTAATCAGAAATCAAGAACTCTGTAAAAAATAAACTTTATTTTGTAGATTTTATTGAATTTAAATTGCTGCATTACAATGGTAGTCATGTATATTTTTAATAAATATTATTTAATGTTTCTGACAAATATTTCGGTTAATAAATAATTTTAATAAAACTCATCAATTGATTCATTAACTATTTGTTTAATATTCATAAACTCATAATTTTCCAATTCATTCAAATACCTGCAGTTTAATATGTAACATTTATATAAGGCCAAAAATAACTTTTGAAAAATTTTGGAATTTCGTAAAATTCTATAATTTACATTATCGGCCATCTTCATGTTTGATGGGATGCTCTGGGTCAATTTCTTACGATTCGGCTATTCAAAATTGTGATCATTTTATTTATTAATTTACACCCTAGATTTAGATGACAGTTTAATGGTGCTTTTATAATTAAACAATTTTTGGTAATTTAAATTTATTTTTTTAAATTTGTTCCTTCGTGCAATATTGTTGCACTAGTTCTTTTCGAGATTCATTTTGAAAATTAATTTCTAAATTTGATTATTATTTGACAATTATGTATAATGTACTTTTTTGTTTGCCTAATATATTATTTAATTTGCAAATTTAGTTCCGTGATTTTTTGCAATAACTTAATTTTTAAGGCTAAACATTAAAAGATGAAAGCGAGTTTTAAAAAAATCAAAATAAATCATTTTTAATTAATAATAGAAAACCCTAAAAATATAAACTTTTTCTCCTGCAGCAAATAAACCACCAATAAATTATCCCTACCGAAAACTATTGTAATAAAAATTGCTTCAACCGGAATAAATAAAATATGGGAAAAATCCTTTATTTTTTGTTTACGATGAAGATTATATTTAATAAATTGATAACCAAAATGTTAAATTCAATAATAAAATTTGATGAAAACCGAAAAAATTGTACAAAACATAGAAAAAATGAAAGTGGCAGACATTTTCGTCGTCACTTTATTATCCATTCGGGTCTTACACGTGCCTTGTTAAGCTAGCTGCTTCTACTTTTTTATCAAGAAAAAAATAACATGTTAAATAACTAAGCTTGAAAATTCAATTGGTGATTTACAAAAAGAAACTAAAGGTAATAAAAGATTTTTAACTAAACAAAAATTTTGATTTTGTATAATAATAAAATAAATTTTTGATTTAACTAAAACAATGCTTAACTAACGTTCTTTTGCAACTTTTATCGCGACTGCAACGCGAAAATAAAAAGAAAAGAAAAAAAAGTAAACAAACAAAAATAGGATAACTAATTTTAAAGCTAATCAAATTTTAATTTAGAAATTTAAAAAAAAATTAAATAGTAATATCAATAAAAGTGCATATAATTAAAATAAAAATCACAAATCCAAATAAGAATTTGGCAAATTATTTGGCGGAAAAAAACAAAATTTAAGCATACTAATAAAGATAAACAATTAAAGGTGTTATTTAAAAGGCTGCAATAAATTTTTTATTTTTAAAAAATTGCTTTAAAACAGAGGTAAGAAAGCAACCTCAGTATTGCCCGTTTTACTTTTGTTCAAAAAACTCACGACCCTATTAAGCTGCAAATATTATTGTTTTATGTATTGTTGTTGATAATAAAGGACAATGTTTAATTTATATACATGTAAATACTTTTATTTAAAAACATTTAGTTTTCAATGTGAATGTCCTTATAAAACGGAATTCACTTTCATTCTGAATTAATTTTAGAATTTCAACATTATTTTATAATAAAATATGGGTTTACATTAGATTATGGTTACATTATTCTTTAAAACGTTGTCTGTTATGTCCTTTGTGAGAGCGCTTTTTTTTTATTTAATACAGCTTTATTTTAGTTTGTAATGATTTTAAACTATTAAGTAGTTATATTTTTCAACAACTTTTATTAATTAGCTACGAAAGTAGTTCTCTAAGTTTCGTTTATAGCATAATAAATGTTATTTTTATTTTAATTTATATGAATTTTTGATTTCAGAAAAATTTGTTGTAATAAAAATTGATACATCTAATTTATTTAAAAATAAAAGCAATTTTTATCTTTTTTTCTCCCGACCGTTGATGGTATTCTACGCTAATTGCGCCAATCCATTCTTTACGTTTTAAATTAATTTTCATATTTAGAAATTCCTGTATAGTTAAAAGACATAGTTAATTTTAATTATAACGTTTTCACATAACCAATAGCATTAGATAATAAATATTCCTTAATAGGTATTATTGGTTGATTCATTTGTTCCGGACTGATTAATGCTACAAATTCATTCTAAATTTTTTTTAAACATAAAATTTAGATATTTCGATTTTTCAATATATGGATTTTTTTGTAAAATGTTATGTAAATTTTCGTAATAATCCTGCAGATGTAGAAATAAATCACTTTTTGTTAGTAAACAGAATTTTTTGAATTCACATGGTTTAATTTATTGGTTGATTTAAAATATTAGCGCTGCCGACATCGTAAAATATTGCCGAGTTGATCACTATTAATCATGTTGCCTGTAAAATCCTCATAATATGTCGGCAATAAGATTCACAAGATCGTTTTATTTAATATATTCACATAGCGGTATTGTATGTGGTAATTAAATTTACATTTTAAATTCTAACTTGGAAAATGTTGATGCATCGTATGAAGTTAAACACATTTTGACTACAAATGATTGATTAAACAGACGATTTAGCCTCTACAATAGTTTATTTTCTTAATTTTTGTAATCTTTTTATTTTATTTGTTATTTTTATTCAAATATAGAATTAAGTAAATTTTTTTTAAATTTATTTTTATAATGTAATTTATTGCTTTGCTCGGGCCATTCCGCGACATAATCCCTCTTGAACGGTTTCGCTTTCAAGTTCGTCTTCCACGTTATCCCATTCCAATTCTCTATCACTCTTATGAGTGAGCACTCCTTTTCTTGACAACTGTCGGACACCAAAATTTTTTGTTTTTGGTTTCACAAATTTAATTTATGAACCGTGACCGGTTGTCCAAGCGCCAAGGTGTAAAAGCTTATTGTATCGTTTTTAATGAATGTTATATCAATCTATAAATTATTTTGTACTATAGTTTTTTTTTAATTTTAAAATTACAAATTACATATGAAAGTTAATGATATTGCTTTAATTGATGTATCGGGCGGGACTGGATAACATTTATTTCGAGTATTTGAGGCTAATTAAGCGGGCAACATTTCGTTTATCTTTAAATCCAAAGTATATAAAGATGGAGACTTTTAATAAGAATGATAAACGTTAGATAAGTATCTATAAATATACTATCTGTCCTTAATTAAATTTTGTTATCTAATCGATTGTTAAGAATTATTATGCATTGCAGTTTTTCCAATTAGACTTGAAATATTTAAATCTTTAATACTGAAATTCAATAAACTTTTTAATTATATAATTTTTTGACAAATTGAAACTCAGTTTGCATTAAGAGTTTAATTCTTGTTGTGTAATTTTTTTTTAACTAAAGAAATTTTATAAGCACAAGTCATAAAAATCCATATAAATAAATATTTCAGTTCAAGCTTTAAAGCATTTATTTCACTTTATTAATGGTAAAAATAAATTTATTATTATCTAGTTGATTTATTTTATAAACTCGCGCGATGCGTGCGGTTGCCGGTACGGGCAAGTGAAGCTCGAGTGGGTTGCAGTGTAGTTCGCAATAATAAAGTTGATGCTAAAAAACAATAAAACAATTTGAACTTTATATTTGCTTTTTTAATTAATAAATATGAATAGAGGGCATTTTTCATGAAATTCTTGCAATTTCAATGATAATATTTATTTTTCAATTCAAAAATATTTTTTTTCATAAATAAATTTTAAAATGATCTAAACCTCATTTTGAAAATAAATATGAATTTATTTATTGTTGAAGAATTTCTAAATTAAATATATTTATTTAAAAACTAAATTGTTGTGCAACCATTATTTGACAATTATGCATAGTGTATTTTTTTGTTTGTCTAATAGATTATTTAATTTGCAAATTTAGTTCCGTGATTTTTTGCAATAACTTAATTTTTAAGGCTCTATGTAAAAAAATGTTCAAATAATACATTTAAACTTTATTCCAACTTTAGAATCTCATTACAAATATATACTAAAATTTTACAGAAATCGGCAAAGTGTTCGTCCGCCCCCGGGGCCAATAATCAATCTATTTTTCTGTAAATTAATTTTTATTTAATTAATATATTGTTCTTAGCCTTGTTTTTTAAATTTAATTTATTTGTTACAAATTCAAACCGCCCACATTGTAAATGTTCCGCCATGCGCTCTGAGGATAGATAGTTCTTCGCGGCTTGTTATTAAATTCTATTGCAACTCCGAAGTCATTAGTCTTAATTAAAATTTATTTTTTTCGACTACTATTTGGCGACGAGAATTTTCTCGGCCCCCCTCCTAAAATCGCTTTTACTCACACATTTTTGGAGTCGGGTTCGGTGATGTTGTTTAGGAGCCATTAAAAATTTAACGGATTTGATAAGGCGCCAATAGAAAAAAAGATCAACGGAAGCTGATTCTTTTTTTTATTGATTGATAAATATATAATTATTTATTATATTTTTTAAATTGCTTACATTAATTTACGAGCTCCATTTTCGCTTTTATATTTTTCAGATTAAAAGTATTCAAATGAATCCTTTAGTTCTTTACTTTCTTTGTGTGATATATCTGAGATATCCGCTGTTTGTTTTTTATTATATTTTAATACTTAATCAGAAATCAAGAACTCTGTAAAAAATAAACTTTATTTTGTAGATTTTATTGAATTTAAATTGCTGCATTACAATGGTAGTCATGTATATTTTTAATAAATATTATTTAATGTTTCTGACAAATATTTCGGTTAATAAATAATTTTAATAAAACTCATCAATTGATTCATTAACTATTTGTTTAATATTCATAAACTCATAATTTTCCAATTCATTCAAATACCTGCAGTTTAATATGTAACATTTATATAAGGCCAAAAATAACTTTTGAAAAATTTTGGAATTTCGTAAAATTCTATAATTTACATTATCGGCCATCTTCATGTTTGATGGGATGCTCTGGGTCAATTTCTTACGATTCGGCTATTCAAAATTGTGATCATTTTATTTATTAATTTACACCCTAGATTTAGATGACAGTTTAATGGTGCTTTTATAATTAAACAATTTTTGGTAATTTAAATTTATTTTTTTAAATTTGTTCCTTCGTGCAATATTGTTGCACTAGTTCTTTTCGAGATTCATTTTGAAAATTAATTTCTAAATTTGATTATTATTTGACAATTATGTATAATGTACTTTTTTGTTTGCCTAATATATTATTTAATTTGCAAATTTAGTTCCGTGATTTTTTGCAATAACTTAATTTTTAAGGCTCTATGTAAAAAAATGTTCAAATAATACATTTAAACTTTATTCCAACTTTGGAATCTCATTACAAATATATACTGAAATTTTTACATATGCATTATTTGCATTTTTATTGTTTTGCTTTTATTGGATTTAGATAATTCTTTTAAATTTACATTTTATTTAATTTATCGATTCTTATTATTCTCCTTTCCAAGTAAGCGCTGAATAATATTATTTAAGTATATGGGAATTTAATAATTTGTAAATTATTCAAATAATATATTTGTTATAGCAACTTATTTTATTTGAGTCATCAACTTTTCTTTTAATTTTTTAATGTTAATTACTTGTTCTCTTAAATTTTCCAATTGATAATTGCGATTATTTATTAATTTTTATTATTTTTTGTCGCACGTTAATTCAAGTACCTTATTTGTATACACTAGACTAGACCATAATTAAAAAATAGCACTAACAACACTCATTAAAATTTTTTAGTTTTTATAAAAAAAATTGTCAAAGCAAAATATGTGTCTGTATCCATTGCAGCGTTGCATGCAAGTCTTCGCGCATTTCTCGTACCTCTTTGTATGTAAAGCCAGGTGAATGGCTCCAATAATAATATTTAGTTAAGTTGATGAATGTAGCCGCTTTTTACTTTAAATTAATGCCTCTCATCTTTAATTTTTTTGCAATATTGGAAGTAAATTCTTGATAATATTGTTGCTATTTTTTAAGACGACCGGAGCTAAAATTTATTATATTATTATTTATTTTAATTAATTGATATTTTTATTTCTTGTTTTAAATTTCCACAATATTTGTATTCAGCTCTGCATGATATGAAAAAATGCAATTAAAATAGAAAATTTATATTCTTTTTTTTTGTTAATATTTCAATTCATGTTAATGCAATAAATAAAATAATTTGATAGACTTTATGTCTTTTAGATTAGCAATATATGCCCTTAAATGGATTTTCTTGATGAATTAAATCAAATGATAATAATTTAAAGTATGCTTTTTTTACATTCCGGTCAAAACATAAAAGCAACAGGCACCAACTCCAATTAATTTATCAATATGATTTTACCATAATTTTGACCTTAACTTTTTAATAGTATTTAAAATAACGGGTGTTGAATATACTTATCTTGCACTGATAGCTCTTGTATCGGCTCCAGCTATTTAATATTTAATTAATGAAATTTAATCATAACGTTAATGGAATTAATTTTTTTATTTCTACTAACTTGGTTTATAGAAATTAGTAATAAAAGCATAAATTTATCAATAAAATTTTATTTAAAAAGCATATCTCTGTAAAATAGATGATTATTTTATTTATTTCTCTTTATTTGATTTAAATTCAATTGTTATTGCGAGTTGTTTTTTATTTATTCTTACATTTTTTCATGCGATGGTTGAGAGGTTTACATTTTTTTAATGCGATTATAGGTAAATTAATAAAAATTAGGTAGAAACTAGACTTGGTCTCCATAATTTATCAAATAAATTTTTTTTGGCTCAACTTTTTATTTAATTTATATTACTCGTTAATTTAATTAAATATATTGTTTTGGATACACATATTAACTTGCAAATATTTTGATTGGGAAACATCGACCCGCACTAGGAAATAAAGGCCTTAGATGTAATATAAGATTGCTTTTATGTATTCCATTATTTTGTAACTTTTGGAAGTATTTATAGAGTAGCAAGCTGCCTAATATTTAGCATTGATTCACGTCCTGTGGCTTACCGCAATCTGTATTTAGTATGTATTAAATCAAAAATGAAATTTCGTTATTTTATCGTTGACATTAATGATTTATTTGAATAACTGATGCGCGTTTGACGTTCAATTTCGTGCATAGCACGGAGTTTTAAAATTATTCCAACTTTTATGTACTTCGGTAGTTAATGAAATTAGTCATTTTAGTTTGTGTTTTTGTTCTAATTTTATAATTACCTTTGTAATTTTGAAATAATAGTAATGATGTTTTCAAGAAAAATTATAATCCAAGATAAGTTGTATATTTTTTTTAAATATGAAAGGTGACTGGCCTGCAATCATACCCATAACATTTTTCACTGTCATCATTTTTTGGATTTACGAAGGAAGTAATAAGAACTTTTACATTATATCTTTGTGTTATTTACATTTTATTTTTTGGATTTACGAAGTGAGAAATTTAGGGCGCGAAAATTGGAGACTTCAGGGGCAGTAACATCACCCCGACCAACTTGATGGAAATACACACCGCTGATGATGTGCATTATTTCTTACAAAATATAAATGGGTTTTTCTCTATTTGCCTATCCTTAATCGACCTTTGTGTAAAAAACAAGCTGATTTATGTGATTAAAAGGGAAGAGGGCGTTCTGTTTGTCGCTGTAAGGCCTTGGCACGCACAAAGTCACTTCTTCGGCATCAAAATAGACGGTGGCACGGGGCTACAGCAAAGAAGCCAATTTTTTTTTGTTTATTATAAGAACTTTTACATTATATCTTTGTGTTATTTTACATTAAATTCGTATTTTTATAGTTTTCACAATAATTTTTTAAGTTGTTGTTTATACAAATTTTTAGTCTCATAACCATTATAACTTACAATTCAAAAGTGTGTTAATCTTAAAGTATTCTTATATACATTTTAATTTCTAACACTTCGTTTGTAATATAAACGCTTGCTTAATTACATTTTTTGTTATCCTTTTATTATAACAATTACGTTGATAATCTTAATTCTTGGCAATATCTCATATCTCAATTTAAGTTTTGTAATATTTTAAACTTTTTTAGTAAATAAAAATTAAACTTTGTTATATTTAATAAATATACAGGTAAATTTTAAACATTAACATGACAATAATACTTATTATATTAATAAATAAATAAGATTTAGCTTTTTATGTCTATTTTAGTTCATTTTTATATTAATGATGTTTTACCGAGCGACTCGCAAAGACTCTTATGGGGAATGCCTTCAGGATCATTTCTTGTCATTCTATGGGGATTGCATTATCCACATTTATACTAGTGAGAAATTTGTTACTTTTATTGTATTGATGCTAACTTTGTAAAAAAAACATATTTATACAATTTGGGTTAAACCCGTTGATGGTTCGTTTTGTTGTTTCTCATATTTATTGATTGACAGCAATTAATGTTATTTTTACATTAGGTCCATATTTTTGATAATAAAATAAATTTATAATTTTAATATTTTTAAAAGTTTTCATTATAAAAAATAAATATTATATTTTTTTATTTATTTAAAATTATTTTAAAATTTTTAACGCATTAGTTCATATGAAATAATATCATTTGCAATATATATCCGTCAACAAGGTAAACATGTGGAAAAATGCCCAAAGATTAATAAACCTGCAATTCTCGTACGATTTATATTATCAATTTTGTTTAGACGGATTCATGTATTTTCTCACTTAATGTTGCACATTCTATTTTTTTATGATTCAATCTATTCGGTAAATTTGTTATATATTCCTTTTAGGATTTATTTTTATTTAAATTTTTTAAGTTTTTCATTTAATTTGAAATTTCATTGGAGTCCCGTATCTCTCTTTAAGCTCAGCTTGCCTTACCTTTGGAGTTTTCAGCTTTGGTTTTAATTTTTTCAAACTTTCATTTAATATTATGAATTTAACGATGTGCGAATTGTCATAAATCATTGGCGGTTCCGTCACTTTCCGTACTCCATGGATATTTTTTTTATTATTTTCTTATGTGTGTGGGTACAAATTTCTATGTAATATTATAAACTTTTTAACTTTAACCTCAACATAATTCCGGTTTAAAAATCACTGCCATAAATCGATCATTTTTAAGATTGATACAATAATCGGCAATTTAGAACCTGTGAGATGCTATTATTATTGTAACATATTTTAATGTAACACAAAGTTGAAAACAAATTATTTTTTCACATCCTGGTTTTAATATTCAAAAGGTTCAAGAAAATTCGTAACTCGTTTTTAATTTTAAAATTTTAAAAAGATGCGGCATTGCAATGAGGTCGATACATTCAAATTACCTAAATGTAAGTTTATCGTAAGTTTTGATAATTATTAATGTTATTTGCAACTTTTGTTTATTACTAATTAACAAAAAGTTTAATAAGAGTTTCACATTCATTTTAATCGCATATAAATTTTCCGCATTTTTAGTTGATAAAATTTTTTGTTTTTAAATAATTTGGTTTCTGTTTTAATTTGCAAAATTTTATGTGCAAAATATTTATTTGTATTTTGTGTGTTGATTGATGTATTTTAAATATTTATATTGAGTAGTTGTAATTCTTATTTATCGTTACTTTATACTGACGTTTTAAATAAGTTTTTTGTGGCTTTATTATTATAGATATTCATTAATTTTAATAATCAAATTTTATTTTTTTTTGGCGTTGTTCATATAATGTATTATAAAGTAAATTTTGTCTTTAATCGTATTTTCATATTGGCTTTTGTCTCATTCCAACCTCGTGGAATGCGGTAAGGGTTTAAAAACTCCATCGCTTTATACTCTCTATTTTAATATTGTTGTAGTTATAAAATATTCCTTTGTTGGTTTGCTCATTATTTATGTTAGTTTTTCTTCAATAATGGATCTTTGTTTCCGAACTGTATATCTCGCATTATCCGGGATTATTCTTCGCGTTTATATATTTTAATTTAGATTTTTTTAACTTTTTATTTTGTTTTCATCATATTCATCTTATATTTTTAAAGTTTATGCTAAATTAATATATTCCCATTTTTATTTTTGCAATTTTTAGTAATAAAAAAATATGATTTGTTATTTGTTAAAAGAAATATTTTTTAAAAAAGATTCCTAAAAGCTTATTCCCTTTTACAATTGATAAAATTATTATATATTTTTTAATTTATAAATATATTTATCACGTCGTCTCTGCGCCGACAAAAGCCGTGCTCGGCCGCTTGCCCGGCTATGTTGGCCAACAATTTGGCTTTTACTGCTTTTGCGTGTTCTTTAAATTAAAAACCATGACCGGTTAGTGCTGTTGGACTTTAAATTTTTAGTTTGGTGGTTCGGACCCTTTCATTAATAATAAATTTTCAAATATTTTTAACCAAAATGCAAAGAAAAAAGAATGTTTTAGAAAGTATATTTATTTATGGTCTTCCAAATAATGTTTCATTTTTTAGAGAATTTTAACTTATATCTATTTAAAATACATATTATTTTCTTTGTGGAGAATGTTTCAATCTTTGCAACTTTTTTTTTTATAAAGTATTTTTTTTAATCGGCAAGTTTATTCATACTTTTTCCCGATTGAAAATTAAATTTTTTTTTTGTATTTGAACTGTTTAAATTTTAACATGAGTTCTTCCGACCCAACTGACATCATCCAAAAACTATCGAATAATGGTAATGTTTAGTTATACTATTTTTTAATATGTATTCGACAAATTATTTAAATTTTTTGTTTATATTTTAAAATTCATCTTGCACCTTATCATTTAATTTAAATGTAAAATTTAATTATCATTAAAATCTTAGATTTACCTAATTTATAATTTTCTAAAATGTTTTAGTTATTATTTGTGCCCTGATGCCTTGTGTCCTGTCTGAAACATTCGTAGTATATGTGACTTGACATCTTTCATGACGCATAAATTTGTCTAGGAGTTACCGGGCATGATGCGTTTTATTTAATTATAATTTTTATTTTTAATATTTCTAAATAATAAAGGGTTTTATAATATTTTTATTGCAACGGTAACGTGTGGCATTAGTAAAATAATTTTACTTAAAAATGAAATTATTTATTTAAAAAATTTAATATTTGGGTTGCATTACAATAATGCTCGTTGTAAATTGTATCTGCTTTCATAAATTGTCCAGTCAGCTTTAAAAAGAATATTTTAAATGGCTAGGATTAAATATTATTTTCTTTTATATTATTTTAACAACTTTTCAATTTTTTTGTTGCATTTTGCAAATAATTATGCACATTTATTCGATTTAATAATCTATCTTGCCTGCTGGTACTTCAATTTTTTTTTACTTATGCGTTAATGTTGTTACACACGTAAAGCGTATTGTGTAATTTAAATGGGTTTTTTTCAATTTATTTTTGACTCTATTTATATATTTTTGTTTTAATAATAAGATTTAAATGTTCCGTCAATTTTTTGACTAAAAACCTTTTACTTCTAAAGTCGGTTTAGTATGTGCCAGATTTGCTAAGGTTGTTTTGTACACAACTAGTATTTTAAATATTTGTTTTTTATATTAAAAGCTATTCATTTTTTTACAGCCCCGTTTGCAGCGTAAGCTTCCTGGTTTTGGGGCGAGACAGGTAGCGCCCATGCGCCTCGTACGCTGCTACGAACAGCTCCCGCTGCCAATCGGCATACACGCGAGGCTGAAAATTAAATTAAAATTTTTTTATTTTTAACAAATTGCGAATTATAAAAAAATATTTATTAAACTTTTTACTTTTATTATAAATCATAAAAGCGTTTATAAAATTCTCATTCAATATTCCTTTTAGCAACTTTGTAATCGTTTGGCATCGTCTTTTGTCAGGTTTGTTGTAATCTGCTTGTTCATTTATTCTGAGTTTGTCGAACATGTCATTTTGTTAATGTTGTTTTTTACCTTGAGGAATTATTTTTTAGAATTTGTGTTTAAACATTTTGCCCATGTTTTCGAGGTCGTTGATACATTTTGCGTTAAAAGCCATTTTTTAAAAAGTTTGATTTTTTTTTATTTGGTAATTGCATATTTTCAGATAATTTTTTCTGGCATTTGTTTAACTTCGTTAATTAAAATATGTGACGATGTTAAGCATTCCCATAAATATATTTAATATTTTGAAGTTTATAACCGTTAACAAATTCAAAACCAAAAAAAACAAAAAATAAATTTAATAGAGGTCAATTTTGTACCTGTATACAAAATTTGACCATGCCTGTATTTCTGCAATTATTTTTCCGTAATTTTTTGGTTTTGTTTCAAACATTATGAATAAAAATTGGGTAACTTATCAAAAAATAAAATAAAGGTGATTTGAAAAATGAGTTTGTATTGATTGGGTGTGTCGATGACAGATGAATGAGGAAGATGGAATTGAATTTGTCCAATTCCACCCCCAGCCCCGTCCCACCTTCGCCCCCGACGGATCGATGGAATTGTTTTGGCTGGGACATTATTCGTGCAATTTAAACACTAAGAAATAATAAAATAGGCAAGAGTTTAATGCAGAAATAAAATAAGCACTAAGCATTAAACTCCAAAAATTGTTTGATTTTTTTTATTGAACGATTGTTAAAATTTCAAAAGAATATGTAAATTAAAAAAAAATATTTTAAAATTACAGAATTTTTTAATTTTTTAAACCGGCTTTGTTGTGGGAAATTTATATTTAATGCTCCTCCAAAGAAGTTTATTTTTCCGCCCCAATCGCTTTTACTGACGAGTTTTGAACAACTTATTTTTAAAGCAATTTCTAAGTGATAGAGCCTTTAATTTAGCGAGCTTAGCAATTAAAATAAAGAATTAAACTAAAAAAATGAACACAAACTGATAATTCTATTCGACCAATAATTATAAAATGACACAAAACAATTGTTAGCGGAGTGAGGTTGCAAGCGCAATTAAATAAAAATGGGCGTAAATTTCAAATAACAAATTTTGTAAAATTCATAATTCAAACTCTAATCTAACTTTGTTAAATTCAAAATATCAGATTCAAACAAAGTGACTGCAAATATATCTTTCAATTTAAAGTTACACAGAAAATTGATTGGAATTAAAAAATTAAATGATCAGCAAATTTGATTAAATAATCATTTTATAAATTGAATATTATAAATATTATTGTTTCACATAAAAATACTAAAAAAAAATCTATAAAAGTAAAAACCTTAAGCTGACTATTGTGGCTTTGTTTAACAATTTTATAACTTTTTTTTTGTAAAATAAAAAGTAAGTTGCATATTTTGCCCCAAACGGAGTGCAAGGGTCCGAAAAAATATCGCTTTTTGTTTAATACAAAGATTTAATTTAATTAAAATTTTTTAATTTTAAAATAGTTTATTACAAATAAGTATATTATCATGATATGCTCTAAAAGATTATATAACTCCAATTAAATTTTTCTTGCTGGCAAAATATAGAACAGGAATTTTCAAGATCGTTGACGTTTGAGACGCAGATCCATGACAAAATAATTAAATGCAAATTAAATAAATTGAAATTAATTCTTTTTGGAAGAAATAAACCAAATAAATTGATTTATAATTCGATATTTAAAAACATACATTGAGTAATTTGAGCATGGGTATTTATATAATTTTAAATACGATTGCAAAGATAATTATTAATGTTATTTGCAACTTTTGTTTATTACTAATTAACAAAAAGTTTAATAAGAGTTTCACATTCATTTTAATCGCATATAAATTTTCCGCATTTTTAGTTGATAAAATTTTTTGTTTTTAAATAATTTGGTTTCTGTTTTAATTTGCAAAATTTTATGTGCAAAATATTTATTTGTATTTTGTGTGTTGATTGATGTATTTTAAATATTTATATTGAGTAGTTGTAATTCTTATTTATCGTTACTTTATACTGACGTTTTAAATAAGTTTTTTGTGGCTTTATTATTATAGATATTCATTAATTTTAATAATCAAATTTTATTTTTTTTTGGCGTTGTTCATATAATGTATTATAAAGTAAATTTTGTCTTTAATCGTATTTTCATATTGGCTTTTGTCTCATTCCAACCTCGTGGAATGCGGTAAGGGTTTAAAAACTCCATCGCTTTATACTCTCTATTTTAATATTGTTGTAGTTATAAAATATTCCTTTGTTGGTTTGCTCATTATTTATGTTAGTTTTTCTTCAATAATGGATCTTTGTTTCCGAACTGTATATCTCGCATTATCCGGGATTATTCTTCGCGTTTATATATTTTAATTTAGATTTTTTTAACTTTTTATTTTGTTTTCATCATATTCATCTTATATTTTTAAAGTTTATGCTAAATTAATATATTCCCATTTTTATTTTTGCAATTTTTAGTAATAAAAAAATATGATTTGTTATTTGTTAAAAGAAATATTTTTTAAAAAAGATTCCTAAAAGCTTATTCCCTTTTACAATTGATAAAATTATTATATATTTTTTAATTTATAAATATATTTATCACGTCGTCTCTGCGCCGACAAAAGCCGTGCTCGGCCGCTTGCCCGGCTATGTTGGCCAACAATTTGGCTTTTACTGCTTTTGCGTGTTCTTTAAATTAAAAACCATGACCGGTTAGTGCTGTTGGACTTTAAATTTTTAGTTTGGTGGTTCGGACCCTTTCATTAATAATAAATTTTCAAATATTTTTAACCAAAATGCAAAGAAAAAAGAATGTTTTAGAAAGTATATTTATTTATGGTCTTCCAAATAATGTTTCATTTTTTAGAGAATTTTAACTTATATCTATTTAAAATACATATTATTTTCTTTGTGGAGAATGTTTCAATCTTTGCAACTTTTTTTTTTATAAAGTATTTTTTTTAATCGGCAAGTTTATTCATACTTTTTCCCGATTGAAAATTAAATTTTTTTTTTGTATTTGAACTGTTTAAATTTTAACATGAGTTCTTCCGACCCAACTGACATCATCCAAAAACTATCGAATAATGGTAATGTTTAGTTATACTATTTTTTAATATGTATTCGACAAATTATTTAAATTTTTTGTTTATATTTTAAAATTCATCTTGCACCTTATCATTTAATTTAAATGTAAAATTTAATTATCATTAAAATCTTAGATTTACCTAATTTATAATTTTCTAAAATGTTTTAGTTATTATTTGTGCCCTGATGCCTTGTGTCCTGTCTGAAACATTCGTAGTATATGTGACTTGACATCTTTCATGACGCATAAATTTGTCTAGGAGTTACCGGGCATGATGCGTTTTATTTAATTATAATTTTTATTTTTAATATTTCTAAATAATAAAGGGTTTTATAATATTTTTATTGCAACGGTAACGTGTGGCATTAGTAAAATAATTTTACTTAAAAATGAAATTATTTATTTAAAAAATTTAATATTTGGGTTGCATTACAATAATGCTCGTTGTAAATTGTATCTGCTTTCATAAATTGTCCAGTCAGCTTTAAAAAGAATATTTTAAATGGCTAGGATTAAATATTATTTTCTTTTATATTATTTTAACAACTTTTCAATTTTTTTGTTGCATTTTGCAAATAATTATGCACATTTATTCGATTTAATAATCTATCTTGCCTGCTGGTACTTCATTTTTTTTTTACTTATGCGTTAATGTTGTTACACACGTAAAGCGTATTGTGTAATTTAAATGGGTTTTTTTCAATTTATTTTTGACTCTATTTATATATTTTTGTTTTAATAATAAGATTTAAATGTTCCGTCAATTTTTTGACTAAAAACCTTTTACTTCTAAAGTCGGTTTAGTATGTGCCAGATTTGCTAAGGTTGTTTTGTACACAACTAGTATTTTAAATATTTGTTTTTTATATTAAAAGCTATTCATTTTTTTACAGCCCCGTTTGCAGCGTAAGCTTCCTGGTTTTGGGGCGAGACAGGTAGCGCCCATGCGCCTCGTACGCTGCTACGAACAGCTCCCGCTGCCAATCGGCATACACGCGAGGCTGAAAATTAAATTAAAATTTTTTTATTTTTAACAAATTGCGAATTATAAAAAAATATTTATTAAACTTTTTACTTTTATTATAAATCATAAAAGCGTTTATAAAATTCTCATTCAATATTCCTTTTAGCAACTTTGTAATCGTTTGGCATCGTCTTTTGTCAGGTTTGTTGTAATCTGCTTGTTCATTTATTCTGAGTTTGTCGAACATGTCATTTTGTTAATGTTGTTTTTTACCTTGAGGAATTATTTTTTAGAATTTGTGTTTAAACATTTTGCCCATGTTTTCGAGGTCGTTGATACATTTTGCGTTAAAAGCCATTTTTTAAAAAGTTTGATTTTTTTTTATTTGGTAATTGCATATTTTCAGATAATTTTTTCTGGCATTTGTTTAACTTCGTTAATTAAAATATGTGACGATGTTAAGCATTCCCATAAATATATTTAATATTTTGAAGTTTATAACCGTTAACAAATTCAAAACCAAAAAAAACAAAAAATAAATTTAATAGAGGTCAATTTTGTACCTGTATACAAAATTTGACCATGCCTGTATTTCTGCAATTATTTTTCCGTAATTTTTTGGTTTTGTTTCAAACATTATGAATAAAAATTGGGTAACTTATCAAAAAATAAAATAAAGGTGATTTGAAAAATGAGTTTGTATTGATTGGGTGTGTCGATGACAGATGAATGAGGAAGATGGAATTGAATTTGTCCAATTCCACCCCCAGCCCCGTCCCACCTTCGCCCCCGACGGATCGATGGAATTGTTTTGGCTGGGACATTATTCGTGCAATTTAAACACTAAGAAATAATAAAATAGGCAAGAGTTTAATGCAGAAATAAAATAAGCACTAAGCATTAAACTCCAAAAATTGTTTGATTTTTTTTATTGAACGATTGTTAAAATTTCAAAAGAATATGTAAATTAAAAAAAAATATTTTAAAATTACAGAATTTTTTAATTTTTTAAACCGGCTTTGTTGTGGGAAATTTATATTTAATGCTCCTCCAAAGAAGTTTATTTTTCCGCCCCAATCGCTTTTACTGACGAGTTTTGAACAACTTATTTTTAAAGCAATTTCTAAGTGATAGAGCCTTTAATTTAGCGAGCTTAGCAATTAAAATAAAGAATTAAACTAAAAAAATGAACACAAACTGATAATTCTATTCGACCAATAATTATAAAATGACACAAAACAATTGTTAGCGGAGTGAGGTTGCAAGCGCAATTAAATAAAAATGGGCGTAAATTTCAAATAACAAATTTTGTAAAATTCATAATTCAAACTCTAATCTAACTTTGTTAAATTCAAAATATCAGATTCAAACAAAGTGACTGCAAATATATCTTTCAATTTAAAGTTACACAGAAAATTGATTGGAATTAAAAAATTAAATGATCAGCAAATTTGATTAAATAATCATTTTATAAATTGAATATTATAAATATTATTGTTTCACATAAAAATACTAAAAAAAAATCTATAAAAGTAAAAACCTTAAGCTGACTATTGTGGCTTTGTTTAACAATTTTATAACTTTTTTTTTGTAAAATAAAAAGTAAGTTGCATATTTTGCCCCAAACGGAGTGCAAGGGTCCGAAAAAATATCGCTTTTTGTTTAATACAAAGATTTAATTTAATTAAAATTTTTTAATTTTAAAATAGTTTATTACAAATAAGTATATTATCATGATATGCTCTAAAAGATTATATAACTCCAATTAAATTTTTCTTGCTGGCAAAATATAGAACAGGAATTTTCAAGATCGTTGACGTTTGAGACGCAGATCCATGACAAAATAATTAAATGCAAATTAAATAAATTGAAATTAATTCTTTTTGGAAGAAATAAACCAAATAAATTGATTTATAATTCGATATTTAAAAACATACATTGAGTAATTTGAGCATGGGTATTTATATAATTTTAAATACGATTGCAAATATGCAAAAAAAATGATAGAACAGCAAATGGAATACGAAAATCAAAACGTTAACAACTTAGCACAAAAATGGAAATATGTAATGCCAAGGTTAATAGACAACGTTGAAGTAACCAATAAAG
The DNA here is from genome assembly GCA_018350325.1 of Globodera rostochiensis. Classification (NCBI taxonomy): domain Eukaryota; kingdom Metazoa; phylum Nematoda; class Chromadorea; order Rhabditida; family Heteroderidae; genus Globodera; species Globodera rostochiensis. Next base: position 231,661 of record JAEVLN010000023.1, read on the forward strand.
TTTACCGTCCTGCGAATATTAAACAAATAATAATTTTAACATTATTACATATTCTAAAAATATATTCAATTTACATGCAAAACTAATTAAATATACTTATTTTACACAAATTAAAAAATAAATTAAAAAAATGGAATAATCAAGTTAATGAGAACACATAGACCCCATCAAATATGAAGACGCGCCTGACTACTTGTACACGGTAGAAAAGCCGGCCGAAGTCATATTCTGCACTTTGAATATTACAAATTAATTAAACTATATTAAAAAAACTGCAATTTATCAAATTCTACATAAATAAATCAGATAAGCTAAAAATCCATATATAAACAATCTAAATGTAATATGAACTTTGCTTTAAAATTTGTCATTGAACAAAATTTCAAACTATAAAAGTAAATGAATATTAGAAATTACTCATAAAACATTGTTTTATTTAAAATTAAAACTAAGATTATCTATAATAATAAAAATCAAGCTTTTTAGATTTTGAAAAAGGAAAATTTCTTATTAAAATAAAAAATAAATATTATACCATATTTCTCTTCGATATATGACCCAGTCCCACCCGCCCCCCTCCCCTAAATTAGATTTTTTTTTGCAAAATTGACCTTAATATTGAATTTAATATTATTGAATAACATTTGACATTTTTTTAAATTAACTTTGAAGGCTGCAATGCTTTTACATGATCGCAAGTTAGGTAATCTACTCTTCAGAATTAAATTTTATCTAAATAACAAATTATGTACAAAAAAAATAAAACAAAATATGAAATGCAGTAAATCTAGTTTAATGATGAAATAATATTAATAACAATAATAAATGAACAGAATAAAAATAGCCAGGTTATCAAAAGGTGACGTTCTGCAAGGAGCAGCGCAAGATGAATCACCAGATCAAACCCACTGGTTTGTAAAAACTTATCAACAAAGAAATACTAATATAAAAATAGCAAAATAAATGATAAAAAAATTAATATAAAAAGCTATTTATTCAGTAAAGCCTAAAATAAAATATATTAAATATAAAAATTATTAAAACTCCAATGTATAAGTAAAAGTATATGTTCACTAAATATTTTTCAGTTACGTCTCAACTCCTATTCAATAATTTTGTTGTTTGTCCAGCGTGTATATGGTTGCTTTAATTCACAAATTAATAATTGGTATAAACAATTGGTTGACAAAATATGTTCTATATCTAGCTAAAATAGCACCAAAAATGTCTCTGTTTCTTAATTAATATAAATAAATACTAAAAAGACCATATAATTAATTCCACTTAATTGGTAGACTAATTAATAAAAAATAAAAACGCATCAATTATTTAAATTTAAAATGCCCAATAAGAATTATCAATGTTGTTCAGAATATTTTGATTTGACTTTTATATCCAAGGAAAATATTTTGCTTTATTAAAACAATAATGAAAAATTTCAACTATATTATTTGTTTTGAGTTTCTTACGCGTCAAGCGGTGGGTGGTTGCTTATATGAAAGAAACAATGTCTTGAAGAAATGGTTGAGGAAAATGTTGTCAACAATGTTTGCAGGAGACTGCACGCTATCAAAAAAACTCTTAAAAACATTTATTTTAACATTTCTTTAATTGCATAAATACCAACACCCAATATTAATTAGAAATTCTAAAAGATAAACCAAAAGAATACATTAAAAATTTAAAACACAAAAAATGATTGAAATTAATTATTGACACAAACAAATACCTGCAGTAACTGACCACATGAGAGCTTTCAAGAAAATTTCGATCAGGTAGTCTATAGAACAAAGACGAGATTTTTTTCATTGGGTAAAAATGCTTTAAAAACATTGGTTTTTGAAAAAAAAACGCTTTTAAATCATAAAATTATAATTTAAAACACAACAAAACTTTATAAATTAAGATAAGATAATACATATCTCTGTAAAATTTATTGTAAGAATATAAGAAATTTAAAAAAACCAATTAATTTTTAATACAAAAATACCTTCAAGAAATTAATTAACAAAAAAAAATGATACCATTGATTATATTTTATTTGATGGGATAATTAAAAAATATTAAACTCAAAATTATTTTGCGATAATATTAAAAAAAAAAGTTAAAACGCTAATGCAACTAAAAAATATAAGACTTGAATTGTTCTTGTTGAAGATCAAAATAAATTATACAAAAACGAAATTCTAATTTTTAGTAAACCAAATAAAACAATATGTTTTCAAATAATTTAAGCGCAAGACCAAAATGGACGAAGGCTAGCTGAACGATCGAGAACTACATTAAGAAAAGACGACACACTTGATTATAACAAATTGACAAACTTTTTTCTAAAAACCTCACTATCTATTTGAAAAAAGCTGGCCGAATTGAGGCTAAAAAGAACCATAAAGTTATTTATTAATAAATTATATAGGAAAAAATAATTGTTTAGAACAACTATTATTAAATAACAGTAATAGCAAATGTATCAATATAAGATAAAACGATATAAACAAAAATAAAATTATAACTATGTAAATATTTAATAGAACTCATATATACATAACAAATCAATTTAATAAAGAAATAAACTCAAGTATTAAAAGATAAAGAAGCGACAAATAAACTATCTTTCCTTAACTCATATAAATAAGCATTATATGTAGTTATTTAAAAATGTAAAGTGATTCATTAAAATCGTTCACGCATGAATTAGTTAAAATCAAATTTAACGATAAAATTAAGATAACAGAAAATACAAAGTAAATAATCTTTGGCAACCAAACAACAAGCGCTTTTGGATTAAAAATTAGCTAACTTAAAAATGATATGCTTAGATGTATTACAATTATACAAACATAAAATTGTAAAACGGAACTTTGGAAATTTCAAGCGAAAAAATTTGGTTTACAGATAATTAAAATTGAATTTCAATAATAATAAAAAAATTTAAAATTAGCGCAAACAAAGTAAAGGTGCAAGCAACACAATAACTGCAAGTCAGAGCGCATCTTCCCAGCGATAAATGGGTCAGTACGGTGCACATTTGAGACGTTGCTACGATTTATTCCGTTCAATGATTAATTTTTTTAACACGTTATATTTAAAAAAATCTAACATGCCTAAAAAATATTGTCTGGACCAAATAAAATATATTGACCATTTCGAATCATCGCTCTTTAAAGTTAAAACGAATTCCATTAAAACTAAAATAAACTTAAACGACATTATTATGATGAAACCTGTAATCCATATTATATCTAAATTATTTTTTGAATAAAGTTAACAATAATCTTGAAAGTAAATGTAGTCGTTCCGTATCCCATGAAATTCCGTATTTTTGATCGTTGCGTATCCCGAAACGAATTAAATACGGAATTTTCAATTTTAATTTCTAATTAAAATCTTTAAAAATGTTTCTCGGCGCTGTCTATCGGCACTACCCCCCCCCCCCTCCATTACTCCCCCCCCCCCGCCATTTCAAAAAAACTTCTATGTTTCATTCTTGACTAATTTTCTTGACAAAATGTTAAAAATTCTAAAAAAATTTCCACGGTGCCCTAATTTTTATTTTTGCTGTGTTTATTAAGATTTTATTTTTGCTTAAACAATTTGCTTGATGAATGAAATAAATTTATTTTAAATTATTTTTAAATTTATTATTTAGGTATATTAAATTAATAAATATTGTTCCGAATGTATCTTTAATAAACAATTTATAACGATGCGGCCAAATGAAAATATTATACACGATCGAAAAACAAATATTTAGAAGTTTTTAATTAGCATAAATCCATAAAAACGGAATAAAAGTTTAAATTTAAAAAAATTTATGAGTTGCTATGAATGGAATTCACAATCGAAAATCTGTATATTTGACATCAATTCAAAATCATTTTGATAACAACATACCAAAATAAATAACAAAAGGTTAAACTGCAAATTCTTATAATTAAACAAAATTCTTAAATTGATATTAATTGATTGGAAATGTTAAAATACCAAAAATAAAAAACAAAGCAAAAAAGTTCATCATTTGGATAAATAAATAAAACATTTATTTATTAATGAAATTGTTTTTTTATTTTTTAGCAATTAAGTGTGCGAACAAAACATTACAAAGTTAACCGCCCTGCATCTGCGGCCTGATGATCAAACGATCGCAAATCGTAAGATACGATGCAGAGGTGCGAATAATATGTAAACTAGTGATAAAAAATATATATATATATCTCTATTTTGAAACTAAGCGCTGCCTAATGGTGGCTGGAGTACGTAATTCTTCAAAAACCGAAGGCAGAGTAAAATTATATATTTTAAAAGGAATTTCTTAAATAATATACTCAAAAACAAAATATAACTAACGCTAAAATTTATAACACATACAAATTAGGATGAGTTAAGCAGACTGTTAGAGTAATAGTTACTCTTTTCTGCCTTTTTTCTCTGCTAAATTTCAAACACCGTACCTTTTTTATATGCCTTTGAGTATGTCAACTTTACAGAAACAAAATTGGCCAAATACTCTGAAATTTTATAGGCATTGTTATTCGGATAAAATGTTATATTATTGATACAAACTTATTTTTATGTGTTGTTTTATCGGGAGTTTGTCAAATGGATAAATGTTTGTATTACTAATTTAAATTTTAAAAGGTTATTTTTAGTAGCGCGACCTTCTGATTCTGTAGACGGAGACAAGACTTGAATTTTACAAAAACTTTTGCCTTTGGAATCTGCAAAAGGCATCGATTTTTAAAATATTGATTTAATGAATACTTTATCAGTATTTTATTAATTAGCTTTTATATAGTCTAGTTAATTTTTTTTAACTCTATTTTTTTGATAAATCTCTTAGATTTTTATTTATGAGTTTAAAACTTGGCTCCCAGACGTGCTCGTTGCTGTATTTGGTAAATCTGTTTTGTTATTCACATATAATGTTTAAATTGGAACGAATGTTTTAGATTCAGTAAAACTGATTTAATTAAACTAGAGAATAAAAAGGGCACACGCGAGAAATATGATTGGAACCATTGGGATAAATAGAGCCGCCGCTTCGTGGATTATAATTTAAACAATTTGTTGCACCAATGCTTCTCGCTTTTAATATTATAGATTTTTTATGTAACTAATTTTTTAAATTTATTTTTTATGTTGAAATAACTCCCATCAATAAAATAATCGCAATATATCTGATTAAACTCATATATATTAAAATTTACTCGAAACAAAATCACCATTTTAAGATGTTGTTGGGGTCTTGAGTCAAGAGGCATTTGACTAATTAGCAAAAATAACTAAGGACAGCAGACATAAATATAATTATTACAGCAAATTTGGAAATAAGTTGAAATAAAAAAGAAATTTAAATGATAAAATAACCAAATAAAAATTAAATATATTCATTAAAACTAAAAATAAAGGTTTTTCTTGAAAAAAAACTTGATATTTATATTGCACTTCAAATAATTATAAATATATTTAAAACGACAAAATTTAAATAGTAAACATTTTTTACTTCATAATTTACCTCTTTTGATCTAGTTTGCATTAGGTGTGAAGTCTAGATGCATACTTTTTTGGCAGCTGAAGCAAAGAAATATCTGTAGCAATGATTATTTTTGTATTTACATAAATCTTCTTATTTTATTTTGTTTGTTAATTTTAATCTTTATTTACGGTAATTTTTAAAATTTATAAAGGACAAAATACATGGAATAAAATAAACAAAATTACAAAAACTATAAAAAAATTAAATTCTGTCCTGTAAATAATTTATTGGATGTCAATTTTAATACAAATAATTTATAGATGTACTATTGGCGTCTGCGCTGAAGCAAAGCACAAGCACATCTAACGTAACTTTTTAACTTTTGCACCTTTTTATCTAGGCCTTAACTTATTTGCCAGGCACGCCATGCACAGTCGAAACCGAAACCGACGAAATTCATGGCTTCCCTAAATAGAAGTAGAGCCGTGCCAATTAAACAACGGTGTCGTGACTGCGAATAAACTAAAACTAACTAAAAAATTTTTAATCAATGAGAAAACTATAAGAAAAAATAAATGTTATAACACACTAAAGAATAAAAATAACTTTAAATCTAATAATAAAAAAAATAAAATTAATCACATTTAATTAGTGCGAAAAGGCGGCATAATGATAAACCTGTCTAAACATTACCATTATTCAATTCTAATTTAGAAGAAAATAACCCAATTCAATTTCAAATTTTTACGGAGGCCCTTCCCTTGAGCAAATCCAAAGCTCTTCTCTATCAATAGTTACAAAGCGACTCATCAAGATCCAAAGAAAAATTTATATCGCGCGACGCGCGAAAACTCAGTCAAGAATAAATTGTATATTACAAATCTAAATGATAAACATTTATATTCAAAATAAAAACACAATTTTTGTGCATCTTTAAATTAAATATAAATTGATTTTAATAAGCAATCAAACTATCTAACTGCTAATATTACATTTTGGCTGAATGAATGAATCAAATTTAATAAAATGATAAACATAAACTTAAATGGCGCAATAACCAATGTGGGCCGTATAAAACTCTGTTCCATAGACAACTAACAATAAATTGAAAAGCAGGGATTGCAAGGAATTCTTAACAGTATTTGCAAGATTTTTAAATAATGGTATCTAACTTGTTGATAAATAAATAAATCACAAACAAGAAAAAATGAAGACTTACACAAATAAATCTTCTTTATAATAAAAAAACATATTAATTCAAACACTCTGTAGCTATAAATTAAAAAAAGGCATAACATCAGAAGTTAAAATGGGCAAATCAAATGGATTTAACTCAAAATATTAAAAATAAAGAATCATTCCTGTCATTACAAAACAACAATTAAATATGCAAAAAACACCTTTTTATATGATAGTTTTTTATTAAATACACAATATAAATTTTAAAAATATTTCAAATGAACTGATTGAAGTCGAGCACGCGTTCCCTGATTTCTCAACGAGAGTTTATTGAATAATTTGTTATTAAATAATCAATTGACAACAATTAATTGCGACATTTAATTGTGCAGATAATAATTCCTATATTCATTATTAATGAGAAGAGCCAGCTTGATAGAACCGAGTTTGTTTAATTTCGTATATTTCTAAAAAGAAAATAAACAAAAAGGAAATAAAAAAGTTTTAAAATTAAACACACTAAAAATAAAATTTACATACATAAAAAGTAAACGTAGAAATTTGTACGAAAAAATGCATTTTATAAACATTTTGAACTGGTAAGAAAAACAAAAAGGAAATATACAATTAATGCATACTAAACTTTTTTATTTTTTTGCTTGTTGTTAATGCAAATTTAATAATGCAATACGGAAAAACTGGAACAGAAACGGCGTCTAAAAAACAATTCCTTAATTGATATTGAAAAATTTTGACAATTATATGGACTGAAACCCGATACAAAAAAACCGGGAAGGTCTACAGCATTGTCTCCGTTGGGGATATATTCCAATTAGACAACAAGGCGTTTGTGATGCCGAAGGGAGTTGATTTAAACATATCATTTGCATAGTTTATTAAATAATTAAATTTAAGCTATTTATTAATAAAAAACAATTAATTAAACAGATAAATCTTTAAAATGATTTATAAATTACCAATATGAAAAGATAAAAAATATTTTAACACAAAATTATTTGTTTAAATAAAAAACTTTGCTGGAATTGCTTCTTGCGCTTCTATCGCAATTGCTAGCTGGCTTGCCGAGATATCTATCGAGACATTTAAAATGAAGAAAAAATTAATAATGTTGAGCAATTGGTTCATAAAAGATTTAAACCAAATTATTTTGCAACAATAACTTGATAAATAAATTTGCTAAAAAGATAATATTTCTTTAATAACTCGCGCAAATCATAACAATCATTGTTTAATTAAAATATCACTATTATACATAAAGTATGGCCTCTACTCAGAAACAAGTCATTAAAAATATGTATTAATAAATTTCATTAAAAATTTATAATAAACAAAATTAAATTGATAATATACGGTAAAATGAATATATTAACCCGGCAAACTCTTAAAATAAAAAACCTTTAAGTAAACAATTTACTACATAAATGAAAAAGTGAACGACGGAGATCAATAAATGAGAAAACAAATTGGAACGCATAAAGAGCTCATTTTGAAAAAAATCACTTAAATATTATAAGACAAAAATATATCTTTAAGCTGCTTTTATATTACAAAATAAATAAGTAAAAGTTTTGCTTAAGCAAATTTTAAAATGAATGAATTAAATAAAATTATTCATCACAAATAACTAAAAGGACGATTCATGGAGAGAGAACAAAACTTGAAGGATAAAATCGAAAGACCGCATAAAGCGACCAAAATTCTAGCAGAGGCTGGGAGGACGCTCTTGACAAATATTATGTTGAGTCTCAATGAAAAGGTTTGTCTTGAAATGTCGTTTTTAATTACCTATTTCCGATACTTGTTCAAGACTGGCTTTAGTTTTATGAAGGCAATGGGAAAGTCTTCGTGTCAATATTAATGAATTGAATATTCCACAGTGTAAAAATTATAAAAATAAAATAATCCAAATAAATATTTAACAATAAGTATAATAAGAACAAAAAGGTCAATAAAAAAGTTTGGGACCTTATTAATGAAAGAAGGATGATGATGAAACTAAAACTCTGGTTTAACCTATTAATTTTTAAATGTTCGCGGTCTTCCAAATAACTAACATTGGTAAAGGTGTGAAGCAAATGACTTTATAAGAACTTGATGTGAGATCTTCTAGATCGAAATCACCCCTTGGAACAATTTTTAAAACTTAACATTTGAAACGTCTCATACAAAATCTTTAGCCCAATGCGCCATCCGCGCCGCCCACGCCCCGTATCTTTAAACTAAAAAAGCATTTAATTTTACAAAATATGGGTAATACATATATGAATAGACTACAATAATTGAGCAAAATAAATTTATAAAATCATTACAAAAGCTTAATAAATACCTAGAAAATAAAATAAAAACGCAACTAAGTAACGAAAAAAGATCCATGAACAGACAACAATTTCAACATAAAAATTAAACCAAAATGGTTGCTTGATCATTATTAGAATCCTTAAGGCATCAATAATAGTGCAAAGATTCTGTTCTAGTAAATACAAACAAATTAAATTATGCCAATCGTTGTAATAGAATAAATTCTATTAAAAGGAAGTATAATGCAAGAATTCAATTCTATAATAAACCATATTAAAGATATCAAGTAATCAGTATTAGGCTTAACTCAATACATTGCTGTACATACATTTGCCATCTATTAACATGTTTTCGTTTAAAGGAAACAATATTTTTTTTATCATTTGTGGCATGTTTAAAAATATCTTCATGTTATTTTTAACAAAAGGTCAAATCGTCACGCTAAATGCACTGATCAAAGAGGGATAGTGATCATCGTGATGTAGAAAACTCGCAAAGATGCAATTAGGTGTAATAAAAAAAATGCTTTTAAAAATAAAAAAATGTAAGTATTAAATTTAAAAAAACAAATAATAATTTATATAATTGAAAGACGAAAAATAATTTAAATTTTCATAGCTAATTTGCTGTGCAGCATAGCATTAATTTATAACAATTGGAAATACAAAAAATGTTTATAGTCAACAAATAGTGAATGAAAAATAATTAAAATGCTTTAATTTATTGCAAATTTACTAGAGTTGGCCGAGACCGGGACTGGTACTGAAGTCTCCAATTTTGGGACTGAATTTCCCCCTTATAAAATCCCGGTTTTTTTCAAAATTGACAATCTTTGTTTTTGCCCATTAGTCCCGGTTTTTTTGACCGGGATTTGATTAATTTCCCCACTCATAAAATCCCGGTTTTTTCATTTTCTCAATCCCGGTCCCGGTTTTTCCCAAAAATCCCGGTCCCGGCCAACTGTAAAATTTACAACAACAAAATTGAATATATGTATTAACCAATAATAATTTATTTAATTTTAATAATTTTTCATTTTCATTGGATGACTTTAATAAAAACCATTAGGTTTGAGCATTAGAATTCCGTTACTTACTTTTATTATCTCATCAATTTTACATAATTTTTATTTAAAATTTTATTATGTATAGTTTGATTCTTGTAAACAAATTTTATTTTATATTTATTTCAAAGGCATTTTACAATAATCTAATTTATAGGTTTTCAGTTGAAGTATACACTTTTTAATTCATTATTTTTTGTTTGTGTAACATCAATCCACTAAAAAGAGTAAAATACTTGTCTTAAAAAATGTAAAATATAAAATTTGAAACTAGAACGAACGGCGCTGTATTTATTTGAATTCAAATCACGATGTAATATTAGCACGCTTTTATAGTTCAGATTAATTCACGCTCTTTATTTGGCAGAAATTTATTGAAATTTGTTTATTTTTAAAAAATAAATGTTATGTTTTAATGAGATATTTTAAAGTTGTCATATAAAAGAGATTTATTTTTAAATATTGTTCATGATAATATTGTAAAGTTACCAACTATATTTATACATTGATCGATTTTAGATTTTTTTAAAATAATTACGTCAATCAAATCCAAGTATAATTATTTTAAATTAAGTTCATTTTTAATTTTTTAATAAATTTAATGAATTTTTTTTTTTTTATGGTGAAGTCTTTTTATAAATTTTGATAATGATTAAAATTTTAACAGTTATTTTAATAAATATTGATCTATACTGGAGCAACGAATGGCTGTGGCAGAAATTTGCCTTGAAATAATTGGTATACCCTTTAAGTTTGAATTATAGAAATTTATGAATTTAATATGAAATCAACTGCAATAATTAAAATAACAACAGTACAAAAAAAAGCGCAAGTCGCGAAGACAACATCTGTTGCTTGTATTCTTTGAAGCTTAGCTGTAACAACAGATTAAAACAATTAAAAATTAAACAACAAATTAAATCGTATAATTAATAATCTAAAGCAATTTGATAAATGGCTGGATGAACAGTATGTGTCAAATAATTTTAAAACATACAAACCAAAATGTTTCCATGAGTTATTTTTTACTTTATAATCATTTTTTCCAGTTCTAAGGTTTGTTGCTTGTCTTTCGCCCACATCTGCGGTTCTAAAAGTACAAAAACCAGACATGTTTTAAATGTTGTTTTAGAGCAGCGTCAGATAATAAAGAATATGTATATTTTTTATAAATATTAATTAATAAAATCAAAAAAACATTTCTTAAGAAAGGAAAATTCAAGCTCCGCGGGACTAACTAAAAACTGTGCCCAGTGGCAGAATTTTATAAAAATATTTAGTAGTTGAGGATATTTAAAAAATAATAAAACTTTTTTTTGATAATCAGCAAACAAAAGCAAAATTATTTCACAAACTGAAATACACACGGAATCATAATAATTTTTATATTAAAAAAAAAGATAAGTAAAATAAAAAAGAAAACGCGCATCCAAAACCGATTAATTTAACAAAATAAAATTGCATAAATGTATTCCCTGACAATGTTGTTTTATTTATTAATAGTGGCTTCAGTCTGTGAGTCTCAAGAAAAAGTTGAACTTTAAACTAATAAAAATTAAACTCTAAGAAAAAAAGCTAAATAATGGAAAAAATTATTTTCTAAAAAGCTGATAACAGTAAAAGGTAGTCTAATTTAAAGTCACTGGTGTGTATCCGAGGCGGATAGGTGTGGTCATTTTTTAAAAATTAGTGAATCAAGAACGCAGAATAACTATTCAAATAATTCTTCTTATATATTTCACCTAAATAATAAAAACAAATAACAACTGACGGAGAATGATTATGCTAAAGCAATACAGATCGCCCACACCATGGTATAAATTAACAATTAATATAAGAAAAAAAGGATCATAAAATTAAGCAACATAAAACATTTAGAAACTGTCAAATGTTATAAATACAAATTTGAATTAATCAAAAAAGCATAAAATCGTTTAAAATTGTTAATTCCAATATGTGCATTGAAAATAAAGATAGAATTTGGAACTTTACAAAAAGTAAATTTATAAACAATTTTTAAAATAAAATTAAATTATAAAATGAACTCATTACCACGCGATCAAAAAAATATAGATATAAAAACTTTAATTTTTTTTAAAAGTGGGCAAATCGAATTTGATTAAAAATGGCACCTCTTTTGGACGAAATGGCAATAAAAAAGAACCTTAGATAAATTGTCAATTTTATATTTAAATTAGATCACTTGCTTGCTGTAGTTTGAGCCTGCCAGCCACAAGACAGAAAATAGGACCGCCAAAGAAGTAGCTGACACCGGAAGAAGAAAAGAAAGCATGAGAACGGCAACGACGAGCAAGTATTAAATATTCATGTTATAAATGTTTGAAAATTGTTTGAATACATCACAAACTTCAAAAACAATTAAAATGAGTGTCAGACATGCTTTTAAACCTATGAATAAATGCTAATCTTTAAAAGTAATGAATAACCTGAGGGCGATGTGCTGATGAGGACCTTCATATGTGGTTCTAGTTGAAATAATTTGTAATACTAAAAAATTTAATATACGGAAAGACGGAAATATTAAATCCGTAATGAATAAACCTGAAACCACAAAGAACCAACAACTTATTAATAAAATAATTAATGAAAAACAATAAAGCTCAAATAATAAATAAACATTGATTAAAAATAAACTAAAGATAAAATATAAAAAGTATGCATCATATATCTAAAAATAATTAATTACTCAAACTGAATGAAAAAAAATAAAATTGCCTAATAGATAAAACAACAGGATATTTAACTTGAAAAGAAATGATATACTAAATTTATTTTAAAAAATTAAGAATAAAATAAATTAAGTTTAATACTAATGATAATATTTACTCATCCTCAAACCAGTACAAAAAGAAACATTGCTTTCATTAAATATCAAAAAAAAATAGTAAATTATTATCAATTAATTTTTGATTTTTTCAAAAATCGGGGCATAAAGACATATTATTTGAAGAACGACAACTAGAAAAGCTTAGAATGTAATTTATACTACTAATACATTAAAAGCATACTTTTTGACAAATTAACATTATGTATAAATACTTTTTAATTTACAAAAAAATTTAACAAAAAATAATTAAACATTATTTGATGCATATTGACAAATTTGGAGCGCATTTTAGCGGATGGAACGCTTTACATATAAAATAGAAACACGAAAAATAAAAATGCTGTTTATTGTTGTTTATATCCGACCCAACTACCTTTAAAATAAGATGATTATTTTAAATTTTATTGTCTGACAAATTCAAAATAAGTTATCTATCTGTCATTTGGATCTTCTAAATATTATAATTTAGCTATAAACAAAAAATTATTATTTACTAATCTATTTATAAAGTTTGACTCTGCAAAATGTATAAAAAAGATCAAATTAAAGTGAATGCAAATATTACAAAAAAAAATATTTTAACAACAGCGGCAACCTCCTATTATAAAATAAATCATTAATAAAATTATTCTTAAAATGAATAAATAAATAGAGTCTGGGCCAACTGAGTCACGACTGAGTCTGGCCAACTGAGTCTGGTGGCCAACTGAGTCTGGCCAACTGAGTCTGGTTGGCAGGAAAAATTTTTTAAACTTAAATCTTGTAAAATAAAAAATCAAGAAAGATATCCCAAAAAAAAAATATCTTTCTTAAACAAAAAATGGTAATGGTGTCTTATATAGGTCCCCGAATTTAAAAAAAAAATCAGTTTTATGTAATTCTGAGAAGTACTCCGGGGTTATCGAGGTCTCTGATCACGAATATGACATCAGATTTATCAATCATCCATCGATGATTTCAACATTTATGATTTATTGAAAAATTTTTCCATTTGTTATCCTTTTTTACATTAATAGCCTTAGGCCTAAGCCTAACAAACCCCAAGCCAGGGTGGCATAGGCCTAAGCCTAACGAACCCCAAGTACCATTTTTTGGGCGACCATCAATATGCCATGCAGAATCAAAACCCCCAAAGAATAATCGATTTTCTTGCCGGAATTTCCAAAAACTGTCACATGAAGAATTGATTCAATGATTGTTTTATTCTGTTATGTTTGTTTGCTTTAATTTTTGTTTAAGAAAGTTTTTTCTTATTTTACAAGATTTAAGTTTAAAAATTTTTCCTGCCAACCAGACTCAGTTGGCCAGACTCAGTAACCGAAAAAGGTCATAATTGCTAGTGGATATGAATATAACATATAATTTTTGTCTTCTTAGAAGATATTTGTATTATAATATCGTATTTTCATATTAAATACTTTCAAATTTTAGTAATATTATTTAATATTTAATAAAATTTTAAAGAGTAATTGTGTTAATACAACTCACTAAAAATACATTTTAATTTAAGGGAGTTTGTTGTTTATAAAATTGATTATTATCATAAAAAGAAACTTTGCCAAGTATTTTTTATATCAATTTTTTGCAATAACCTAAGTTAACAAAAAGAATAATAAATAAAAATAAAAATGAATGACCCCAACAAAAAACAAAACAATTTTTTACAATCTAAACAAAAATAAAATACCTAACAGAACATTAGTTTTTAACGTTTGTTCTACAAATTCGCGAGCAAAATAGTTTAAACGATCAAATAAATTTAACATTGCTAACATAATTATAGAAAAAACAAAAAAATATAAATATAATAATACTTAGTGAATACTGTTTTACCATTTTGTAACTACATGTAACGTAAACCGTAATAAAAAAGTGTTTATTTTCACCTAATACTCCCTAAACGGAGTGCAGATAGAATGGAACTCTTAGACATCTTATCAGGGCACCACCAAAGGAAACCCCAGAAATGATTAAACATGTTAATAAAAATTTGGGTCACAATATTAAATGAGTTAAATACACAAAAAAATTAAGTAAATATAAAGCATTGAATATTATACTTAGTTCAAGAAGGATTGCGGAATAATAACACATAGTATAATATATTAATTGCGTTTAAACCCCAAAAATTCTTATTGCAAATTAATATCTCTTAACTTTAAGTTTTTAATAATAAAAATATTGTAAACTTAATTATCATGTTTTTTTAAACAAAACATAGATATAATTAAAAATATAACCAAATTAAATTAATGTAAAATTACATAAACTTAATAAAAAAAATTTTCCGACTCTTTACTTTTTTTTTTGTATATAATTTAATTTTTTAGGGAAGTTTGCCCTATTGTATGAATAAGTTTCCACCGATGCCTTTCGGCACAGCGCCTCTAAGCATAAAAATTTAGTTAAATTCCGGCAGAGGCTAAAAACTCCATGCAGCTTAGTTCCACGGTTCCGGTTCCGAAGCGGTTACGGATTTTCGCGGTTCCTGTTCCAAAGCGGTTCCGGATTTTCGTGGTTTCGGGAACCGGTTCCGGAACCAGTTCCAACGGTTTCGGTTCCAAATTCCAAAAATTTGTAAATATGGCCAAAGATTTTTCAAAAAAATCAGAAAAATGTAAGAAAATATTGTTCATTCACATTACATGAAAATGATCAATTCAACTTACACATTTTGCACCGATTATGCTCACAAAGAATGCACAACGTATCTCCATCAATGTTGCGCTTGAAGTAATTGGAATGCCAAATAGCCGATTTTGGCTCTTTACTCATTTGTAGATATTAATCTGCATGTATTTATTTAATAGATTATTAGAGCGAAAAATACCCAATGAAATCCAAAATTGCTGATGCTTTGTATTTGGAAGTAATTGCTTTGTTGTGTAAAAAGGCTATTCGCTTCAAAAATTAATCATAATTCAATTCATTATGCACTGAAAAACATGTATCGGAACCGGTTCCGGAACCGGTTCCGAAGCGGTTCCAAGCTCTTTACGGTTCCACGGTTCCTGTTCCAAAGCGGTTCCGGATTTTGGCGGTTCCGCGGTTCCGGTTCCGAAGCGGCTCCGGATTTTGGCGGTTCCGTGAACCGGTTCCAAATCGGTTCCGAATTTTTTGCGGTTCCGCAGTTCCGGTTCCGGAACCGGTTCCCGGAACCCTTGGAACCGGAACCGGGTAAAAATTAACCAAAAAAATGATGCGTTTATGTTGTGGCTAAAATAAGCAAAACTTACTGTATCTTTAAATAATTGAAAATAAAAAAAAACAAAAAATTCAATAGAAACATTAACAAGCCTAAGATTAGACAATTTAAAATGATGTATGTTTAAATTCCATATAAGTGAAAAAATGTATACCAAATATTTTTATTGATATTTAAATAAAATTTAAACAATTTTTTCTCGCATAAAAATTAAATTCAAAATAACAATGGCAACCTTGAGTGACAGGTTTAAACCGCGAACAGGTAGAGAGATTCAAGGTCATATGTTTAAAACAGTTCTTATGCATTATTAAAAACAAAATTAAAAAACCATAATTTTAAAATATTACTATTCAAAATATTTATGCATTCAAAATAAAAAAGTAGCTACAAAGATAAATTGCAGATTAATCTAATTATTTATTTCTCGGACGTTCTATAGGACACAGCGATGCAAGCAGATAAACGTGCCGCCAATCGCCGAATAGTGCATTGCTAAATACAATTAAATAGTTTGTTTTTTCATTATTGTATAATTTGAAAACAAATTATTTAGGATCCTTTCGACTATAAATTGTCTAACAACAATTTACTTGGTTATCAGAAAATATTATTAAAATATCAACAAAATTTTATAATATTGTTAATTTGTTGATGGAAAAAAATAATTTGAGTAACTTCAAAAAATTACACTTCCAGAAGGAAATGAATAACCAAAGTGTATAAACTTAAAAATAATGATAAAATCATGTTAAACCAGAAAATTGACAATTAAAAACTCACCATAAGGTTTCTGTAGTAGTAATGGCAACTCGAATTTAGATAAAGAGCATTCCCAAACGCAAAAATAATATTAAAAACAAAAAACATTGAACATAAATCAATTAAGTTTAATAGTGAATATGAAATTAATAAATTAGACGATATAATTAAAAGCTACCCCAGAGCTCATTTAGGAATGGCAACGCGTATAAAAAAAAATCTATGCAAAAATTCATTACTTCTTAAAGTTATGCAAGCCAAAAATCTTAAATCTAAAAAAAGAGAAACTCTAGAATTTCTACAGAAAGCTACAGTAAACTAAACACTATCAATCAATTCCACAAACTTGAGTGTTACAAAAACACAATTCTATTGTGAATGTATCGAAAAAACCGCATTTTAAAAAGCTCCCAAACATTATGAACAAAGAATATACAAATGGTTGCGTAATAATTTAAATTATTTAAATAAATATTTGTTTGATAATTATAAATTCTTTAAATTAATAAAAGGCAAACCAATAATTAAAATCTATTATTCACAGAAAATGCAATTTCAAAAAAATTGCTTTTGTAAGAAAAGAAAGAATTTAAAAAATAAGGTGTAAGACCGGGATGCAAAATACCATAAAAGGTTTCATCGACATTGATGAATTTCTTTAAGAAAACTATATTTAAAAGATTAATACTAAAAATTTTTTTAGACATATCTTAAAGATTCTTGATAAATTCGAATATTTTACCTAACAAAAGCAATTAAACTCTAAAGTTAAAAAAATAATAATGGGTTTTCATGAACATTCTTTTCGCCAACCAATAAAGTACGTGCATGTTTTAACTTGTAGTATAAACAGATATTGGTTTGTATTGTCGATTTTATTTGTTCAAAAAAATCGGGCAAAATGCCACCTTGCTCATGTATATTAATTTATTGAATTGCTCAATATTTATAAGTTAACAATATTAATTAAATATTGGTCAAAGTTGCATACGCTTTTTTATTTATTTAACATCGCGCGAAGGTTATTCAGGACGTCGGAAAGTGGGCATTACTACCGCGCATAGACATTAACATGGATGGCCACATGCTTGAAAATGTTTTTTAGTTATTTCCAAAAAACTTACTATTAAATAAAAAGTTAAATTTGAAACTTTACCGTATTTGCAATTAATCTGGCATGATGTTTCATTATTAATGTGCCAACAATTTATTAATATATTTATTTTGAGATTACAGCTTTTATTAGAAATTGTTTTAAAGCTTTAGTTTTTATGCTAACATTAATTCATTTTAAATTTTTTTACAAATTTGATTCACTTTTACTTATTCTTAAGTTGTTAATATTTTGTTTACGAGTTTTTTGTTTTATATACGAGTTTTTTGGTTTATTTTTTAAATTTTATTTATCGATTATTTCTCCTTTTTATTTTTTGGAAAATATGCTTAACAATTTAAATAGTTATTTTAACATTTTAATTATCCCCTGCTTTTTTGGAATAAAAAATGTTGTTTCGATGCGCCAGGCAGATTAACTTAAATAAAATGCTAATTTATAAATAATTGGAGTAGAATATAAAGATCACAAAAATTATTTATAATATGAAAACACAACAAATTATAATTTTAAAAATACCCACTCATTTAAATGATTGTTATAACCAACTTATTTTTAAGAAATTTTTTCAATATAGATAAAATAATTAACAAAAAATATAGGAGCGAAAAACTAAAAATAATATTATTAGAAAGGAATTTTATGTATTTATAATGATTTTTTAATGTTACGACAAAAGCTGATGCAGAATAAAAATTCAATTTTAATCCCAAAATAAAATCGTTATATAAAAATAAATAATTATTATAAACCTAAAATATTTTTACACATAACGATTCTGATATAATAAAAAACATTATTGCGACTAAAATTATAAAATAGTAATTTACGGAGTACTAATAAATCTAAAACCATAAATATTAAAATCAGCAATTAAAGCTCCATTATCGCAGCTAAATATGGAAAACTGGCGCTACAGTGAAGTTTTAGATAAAGCACGGAGCAAACACAAGGCTTTAAATTATGATATAAAAAAACATAATAAAAAATGTTTGCTAGTTTGGATAATGTAATTAAGTTAAAACATATAAATCTTTTAAAGAGACATCAAAATCAACAAATTCATTTAAATGATTTCTTATGCGTATTGCAAAATAAAATAATGGTGCTTTGTCATTAACTGCATTACAAAACTAAAACTAAAAAAACATTTAATTTTAGAAGCAAAATAATGCCTAATTATTTTGAAGTCTTTCATTGTAAAATAAAATCTATTTTCTCATTTAAAAGTTTTTATTATTAATCACATAAAAATTACAAACCTTAATTTTTAATTTAAAAAAGTGCAAACAAACTTTTTTTTTCATATTTTTATCAAAGGATCTATTTGTCTTTCCTAATCAAACCTAATGAATAAAAATATTAATAAATATAGAAAGTGATATTTAACGGTTGCTGGGTGTGGACAACTCATGACCACGAGTTTTTGCTCAGCAAACAACAGTTTCACGTCGACAAGATTGCGGATAGAGATTGACGGCTAAATCGCTAACTTGGCATTTCCTGTCGAGCTCAACTGGGTCTTAAAAATAAATTTATTTAATTAAAAAAAGACCCTATTAAAAACCAGCAAATTTTTTCACTCAATCAAACGAATTTTTATAAAATAACAAAAGGATTCGGTAAATATATGAATGACTACTAGAAGGTGCCAGCTCTGCAATAAAATTTCACATTTAACTATGGAATAAAAGAAATATAAAAGCAGTCATAATGGAAAGCATAAGATGAGGCAAAATATTGACTGTTATTAAAAATACAATGATGAATCAAAATAAAATTATATAAAATGGACAACATAACAATTCTTAAAATCTAATATACTTTAATTATGAATGTAATTACTTAACAAAGTATGTTTTAATATACTGACATAATAACACAAATCAATACATTTGGAGTACGACATTTTCGTAAAATAAACAAAGTTATTGCACATCAAATATGGGACTTGCCAATAAATATTAGTTTTAAGATAAATAGATAAGGAGGATAACATTGCGTTTGAGTTGGTAAAATTGGTGACCTTAAAACAAATTAAATTTAACAAATCTAAAAAGTCAAAGCTAATATTAAGATAAAAATAATAATTTTATTTGTAAAATGATATCTGTTGGCATTAAATTAAAATTATAATTAATATTTATATTTAGTATTATTTTTAATATCTATTTAGATTTTAAAGTTTTAGCCATGTAGGTTTAATTTTTAGAAGATTACAACTCATTTAAATTAGTGCTCCCCACTAAAATAGAGCGCCCTTTTTGGGGTGGATGAACAATAGAGGCCCCACCCCCTTAAATAAAGTCCCCCGCCCTAAATTAGATTTTTTTTTTTTGCAAAATTGATCTTAATATTGTATTATAAATTAATATAAAAATAAATAGGGTGCTAAATCTTTAATTTGACAGTAAAACCTGTTGATAATACTTTAAAAAATCTACCTTTAAATAAAAAATTAAAAATATAACCATAAAAATAAATAAATAAATATTAGAATGAGAAACGTGATATAGTTAATTTTTTTTATGCTATTACTGAGTAAAAGGATTTATTGATATGAATTATGAATTATGTTAAATACATTTATTGATATGAATTATGCATTATGTTAAATACAAAGTCTATCGATTTCATGGCCACGACCATGGAGTACATAACATGAAACGATTCATTCTTATTAAACATTTTTTCGAGCGATCTCGAAGTCCATTAAATTTATTGTAAAAATGTAATATTAATACAAATCTGATAAGTAAATGCAATATAATCTAAAAGTCCCTATATAACAGATGAAATTTCCAAATTTTTCATAACATACAAACAATAGATAAGTTATATCAATTGGTCTAAATGATGTTAGATAGTAATTTGACAAAAAAAAATTTAAATCGTCTAGAACAGTAAAAAAAATATTAAAATGCTCCACTTTATCAAAAGTTAAACTAAATGGAACCGTGCCCAAAAAGTAACTATTTCGAATTAATAATAAATTACATATTTATGGAAGTTTAAGTCAAAATAATCATTACTAAAAGAATAGATAAATAAAGTAATTTTTTTGCAATTTAAAAATAAAAATTTGCCTTTGTCTCGCATTATAACTGAATAAAAACTGCAAATTAATATCAGAAAAATGGAGGTAAAAAAGAAACAAATTATGTGAAGAAACAAAGTTATCTAAATATAAATAAGCAATAATTTTAGATGGTTGTAACAAATTCATTTTTAAGTTCAGAAACTAATCTTTATGATTTGTGGGTTTTGACAAATTAATAAAACTAAATGATAATGTCTATAAAAAAGTAATAATTAAACAGCAAATATTAAATTTAAATGTTTATTTCTAATAATATTCTTGTTTCCATAAGCAAAAGGAAGAGCCTGCAGCATGATTCAAGAGCGCTACCTACCGAGAATGGGAAGAGGCAACCCGCTACAAAAAAAAAAATAAATAAAATTCGAAAATGAAATCGTCGCATAATAAATGATCCACTATAAAGATAACTACAGTAAGTAAAGCTAATAAAATAGCTTTTATATTTATTGTTTATTTTTCGTCAAAGTAAATATAATTTTTTATTAATTTACGTTCACTTATTTAACTTAGCTCATTTACTTATTCCAATTATGTGATTGGAGTAAATATTAATATTTACAAAATTTGAAAATTACTTCAATCAAGATTTATAATGATTACGCGATAAATAACAATAAACTTGAAAGTTTTGTATGCAATTAATATAACTATTAATCAGTAGTCATAAACTCGCGTATGACAAATCTTGAATTACGGAAAAAAGCATAATTTAATTTTAAATTCGTAAAAACAAACCAAAAAATAAAAGCGATAAGAAAAATACTCAAATGAAACATTGGTTTGGTAAAAATGCAAATTTTTATCTAATAATATAATAATAATTAAACATTTTCGTCAGCACCAAAATGAATCTGGTACAAATAAAAAATAAATCAGAGGTAAATGAATTTGGTGTTTTTTTGTTATAGACCAACGACTTAATGTTGAAAAGACAATGCTACAAAAAAAATGTAACGAATAAAAACTACAGAAAAAATGACTTAAGAGAAGTCACGCATATTTATAAAAAAGAAAGCAGGAAGATTATTTAAACACACCATATTTAATCAACCTAAAATCTAATAATATTCAGCAAAAATATAGGGGTTAATACTGTTATATAAACAGCAGCTAATTAATCGTTCCTTTTTATATTTAAAAAATAATGCGTAGAAAAATATTGATAATAACTTGACAAAAAAATTGATTATCCAATTATTAATTTACAAACGCAAACTAATAAACAAAGTAAAGTAGAAAAAGCCATGCAGCAAAGTCGAAGTGGTTTGAAAAGTTTCAAAATGTAAACTTGCCAATATCGAACTTTTTCGTGGTTTTCTGATCATAACTTTTTTAAACTTTTATTTACTGCTTCGTTTAGTTTTACAAATAGTTTCTATTCATTTAGAGCTTTCCATTAGTATAAGACTTAAACCATTTAGTGCGGGTGCATAAAGTTATTATGCCTAAAACCACTTCATTAAATAGATGTGGCGGATTTACGAAACGCCCTGGCGGATTTACGAAGCGCCCATAGTGGCGGAATTTACGAAACGACCCAGCACGGTTTTCCGACGACGTGCTGGGTCGTTTCTTAAATTCCGCCACCATGGGCGTTTCTTAAATCCGCCAGGGCGTTTCTTAAATTTGCACATATAACAAATGAGTGGTTTTAGACATCCTAACTTTATTCACACTGCACTAAAATCAGTTAACCCTTATACGCAATGGAAAGCTCTAAATAAGTAGAAAAAGCGATAAAGTTGAAACGGTTTATAAGTTTTAAAAAAAGTTATAATGTAAAAATGCCAAACTGTGTGGAACACAAGCAACGAAGAATCAGAAAATCGATCTTGAGTAATCAATTAAAAATATTGTTAAATATGAATAAACCTATACATAAAATATTAAAAAACCATGGCCCTTTAAAAAATAAAAAGAAGTTCCAAGTCTGTAAGTTACAACATCAAATCTATTTCTAATTTAAATATTTTAAACTGCCGATAAAACTAATTAAATAATTCAAATTTTTAATCTTATGTATAAATTTTCATTCTTTTAAGAAGCATTTAAATACAGTAAATTAATCTAATTCACGGGCTGTCATTATCCTTACACTTGGTTTTTGCAACGGTTTAAAAAATAACGATTTTTTTTCACTAATCTTGATTAAACATTGTTTTGATTAAAAGTGTTATGTATTTTATTTTTTGACTATTAATAACGTTAACAATGTGTATAGATGGCGATCGTCCCCATTGTGAAATTATTTTTTATAGGTAAATTTACTTAAATTCATAGATATTTATGTGTAATGCTATAACACAAAACAAGCTATTTTTATATTTTAAAGTTGTTATAATCCCTCCGGCTGGCCCAATACTGGCTTTTAATATTTTTAATAACGTTTTGAATTTTATTTATTTTTGCTTAATAAGAAGTAAATTCTATATTTGCTTTAAAAATTTTTTAAGTTGTGTTTTGCATCACTGACACGTGCTGCTTGTTTTCCCTCATCTCTTTGATCCACTCTGCCAACATATTTGTGGTTTATTTATTTTAATAATTTGATATTTATATTTTGGCTAAAGCTATAAATAATATTTTTAAAATGTAAGAAACAATCTTATTAGCTTGTTAATGTTTTGTTTTGCTGGGTAATATTATTCTATTACTCAAAATTTTTGAGTTTTACTATTATATTTATCAATAAATTGTTTGATTACTTATTAAAGATGACGAACATTAAATAATAAAAATATAGTTTTTTACTTTGACATCTGATAAACCTAAGAAATACAAAATTTTTTAAAAATTAAATTTATATGTTTAAATTAAACAATATATTATAAAGTTATACCTAGTAGTTTTAGAGAAGCAGGCACAATCGTCGCAGAATTATTAATTGTTAGATTTATCAACAAATTTCATTTCTAACGTATAGATTGGTAGTGCCATCGGCAAGACAGCCGAGCGAGAGCCCTCGGTGAGACAGAACAAAGAGATTTTGATAAACCACGCAACGACTGCGCAGTGCGCACCAGGGATGTGCTCTGGTCGCCTTTTTAAAAACCAGAAACCAGAAATCAGAATTCTGGTTGCATAAAAAAAAAATCAGAAACCAGAAATCAGAATTCTGGTGCCCCTTTTAAAAATCAGAAATCAGAAAACAGAATTCTGGTGCCCAAAACGACCAGAAATTCTGGTAAATCAGAAAACCAGAACAGAAATTTTTTAATCATTCCCGCATTTTTCTTAAGCAATTTTTCCTCCAAAAATTTCGATTTTAGGGGTGTTTTTTGGGTTTTTTATTGCATTTTTCTTATCAAATTTTCCAAAAAAGTTCAATTTCCAGCAAATTTTTTAGAATTTTTAACATTTTGGTAGAAAAATTTCGAAAATTTTGTCGATTTTTAAATTTTCAAAAATGCAAATTTTTTGCGAATTCTGCTTCTTTTGGGGGCGCGGGGGGTCGGCGGTGCCGATAGGCGCCGCCGAGAAAATTTTGACTTGATTTGTTAACAGATTTTCAACCAAAACTTAAAAAAATCGGCACGTTTTTTAATGCTTTTTAGAAATAGGAGGGGGTCGGCGGTGCCGATAGGCGCCGCCGGAAAATTTTTTTTTATTTTTAATGACAATTTGTTAAGAAAATTGGCCCAAGAATGAATAATTTTGCAAAAATGGCTATTTGTAAATGGTGTTGTAAATAAAAATTTAACTTAGAATTTCTGGTTTTTTTCTGGTTTTTTCTCTAAAAAACCAGAAACCAGAAATCAGAATTCTGGTTTCAAAGCAAATCAATTAAAAAACTCAATATTTTGTGTATATCATTAATGTGAATAAAAAAATAAAAATGTAATAATTTAAAAAATCTGAAATTTTGTAAAGGAACTGATCCATTTTGAATATGTATTAGTACTTAAGGCGTAGATATCTGGATCGTTGCATATATAATGGCTAATAATAATCTGGAACAAAACTCAAAACAAAAGGCGCGTATGGTTGGCAATAAAAATAATTTGTATTTATTTGGCTACTTATTGTGCAATATTTGGCCAACACATAATACAAGCAAAAGGAGTGTTGTAGAGATAACGAGTGAAAATTTGTCTAAAATATATATAATAAAGAAGTGCGGCAACTAAATTATAAATATCTAATAAATGAGATAAATAGATGATTATTCATAATATATTGACAAAATTCTAAAAATAATAGCTAAGTAGATAATCTAATTGAAAAAAACATAAAAATAAAAGATAAAATTACTATTATCCAATGCGAGGCAAATTAAAAAAATACTAGTTGAAAATTAATTTAAGATCCAAGTTTGTGGACAACAACAATAATCCTATTTGCTGTCAACACTTTCGTTAATAATTGTGCAAATTCGTTCATTTTATCAAACAAAAAATAATTTAGTCATCAAACGAAATACAATAAAATGATAAATTTAGAAATATTAATAAGGGTTGAATCCAACTAAAGAAAATTATTTAATATATAAACAAAAAATTTCAAATTAAGTTACCTAGAGGAAGCAGCAAGAACGAACAGACCAAAACTTAAAAAACATAAACTTAGATTGTTTAAAAGAAAACAAATTTTTACTTATGAATGCCTTCAACTTTTCCGTTATTAACAACAATGGACGAAAGATTCAGCTCGAAAGTTAAGAAGTATATTACCGAGAAGAACAACTCATTGTAAATTGCAAACAAATAAATAAATTATTTTTATAACAATAAACCATAAAATGCTATCTATTGATAAATTACTAGTTTCGATTAAATACCTTTTGCACAATACTTGAACTACGAGTATTACAGAAAATGTCTTCACCCTTTTCTCGGCTTCCAATTACGAAGACAGAAACAAGGATTTAATTTAATAATAATATTTCAACGAATAGATCAAAACTTTAAAAAATACAATTATATAAATGTTAATGTTACATTTAATTTAAGTATCTTATATTAACAAAATGTTTAAATTTTATAGAAAATTTTTGTCTAAAAAAAGTAATATTATTATTGTGAAGCATACGGAAATTAAACCTTATACAAGAACTAAAAAAAATAAAGCTAATTCTTTCGATATATAAATGTAATTTTTTGACTTATGATAGAAAAAGTGTTAAGATCCCCTCACATAATACATAACATAAAGATTAGCAAACAAAGTGAAACATTTTTTATTTGGAATCTAGTTTTATAAACTTTTTTTTTCGTTGAATTAATAGTTTATTACAGTGTTTTGCTGTTCCAACAATTTTGAACCTGTTCCTGTTCTGTTCTCAAATTTTAGAACAGCCTATCTGTTCTGTTCCTGTTCTGTTCCGACCTCGAGAACAGAACAGGAACAGAACAGGAACAGAACAGGAACAGAACAGAGTAAACTGTTCTTAGACTGTTCCAAATTAAAAATTTTCCGAGTGAAATTCAGTCTGAAATTTTAATTGATGATGCATTGGACAAAGTGTTCATCACTTGCTAGTGATGCTCGAGACCTAAATTTACCGAGACTTGACCCCGAGACTCGAGAATTGACTCCCAAAAATCCGAGACTTTTACCAAAATTTTTTATTTTGGTTCAAAATAGGTTTGCTCCCGACCCCTTGGGGGAGGGAAAATCGGGGAGGTCGGTGTTGGTCATGCGAGGGTCGGGGACGACGCAATTTTGAGAATGGGGAGCAATCTTAGTGAAAAAATTAAATAATTTTTTGAGACTTCTGCTTTCTTCTAGAGGAAGGGGGGTTGGCGGTGCCGATAGGCGCCGCCGAGAAAATTTTGATTTTTGACTCAATTTGTTAAGAGATGTGCAACCATTTTTGAAGCTTTTTAGAAATGGGAGTGGCCTGGTGAATTTTTTTTTGAAGATTTTGATGGAATTGTTAAAAAAATTGGTCTTGATTTTTAAAAATTAGAAAACAAAAGGGTCCCCCCTTATGATTAAATTTAATAAAAAAATTTTATATTTTTATCCCTTCAAAAAATATTAAAACTGAAAAAAATTGTTTCCTTTACCATCAAAAAAGTTATAAAAAGAGGGGACAAATCATTTACACAGTCGGGGGTTCGAACCCGCTGCCCCAGGAATCACACATCACTCACCATTTACACCACACAAGGGAATAAAATAAAAAGAATAAAAAAGATTTTCACTGGGGAAAGTTGAAGTTTAGACTAAATCGAATCGCGTCAGTCAGTTTCACCAGTGCGCCACGTGAGATCATAATGAATATTTGGAAATTTCAAATATATTACTCAATCAAGTTCAATTCTTCAATTTTTACCCTGTTCTAGCTTGGCCTGTTCTGTTCCTGTTCTGTTCCTGTTCCAAAGATTTTGAATCTGTTCTTGTTCCTGTGCTGTTCTAAAATCTTAGAACAGAACAGAACAGGAACAGAACAGGCCAAGCTGGAACAGCAAAACACTGGTTTATTATTTATAGGTACTAATAATTTTGTTTTTAGATTACAAAGTAAGCTATCTGGATATATTTATTCATTTCATTTTGAATATTTATAATAGAATTTTAAATTCGTTTTTGTGTAATATTTTTAATCTTTCTATTTTATTTGGTTTATATAATTTGGTAAAACTTTTCGTTACTTACGCTCGATTTGAAAGAAGAACACATTTGAAACCTGAACGTGAAATTCAATGATAAAAACAAAAATTAATATAACCCTTAAGGGACAGCAAAAGATGTTTTTTTTTAATCAAAAGAAGCTTTCCCCTTACTTTTGTTATTTTTTTGATTTCTAGTAAATATTTTTTATTTTATTTTGTTTAAAATTTATTTATTTTTTTTTATTCAGAAAAATTTGTAATTTTTATTTTTGTTTTTATTTTTCGAGCTAAGTTTTATTTGGGTTCAAATGTATTTAATCACTTTTTTTGCTTATAAATTTGCTGACAAATATTTTATTCATTATTTAAATAAAAAAGATTGCCTTATTCAAATACTCAATAAATAAACGAAGTTAAACAAGTATGTACTAAATCTGCATTCTTTTGAAAATAAAATTATATGCCCAGACCAAAATCTGTTCGGAAAATATAATATTTGTAAAATATGGAACCAAATAAATGTAAACGAATAAATTATAAACTAATTAAAACAAATTAAAATCTTTAAATAATTATTATTAATTATTCTAAGCATTTTGACGTTGATTAAAGTTTAACTCAAATATTAAAAATTGGATTTATGTGTCCAAAGAATGCGGCAATAAATTTTGCTGATTGGGGATAGTAAAAATGAATTAAAATGAATAAAGTTGGTTAGCTTTTGATTTGATATTAAATTGGCATTTGCATCACAAGACCGAAGAAGAGATCCGAGAAAAATGGGCAATAATGGCCATTATTATAATAGCATATAAAAAATATAAATAGAAAAAGAATAAAGTTCAAAATGCCACTACATCAATTTCCGAGTGTAAAAATGTCGAGGAACCTTATTTACCAAACAAATTATGCTTTTAATAATCTAAAATATTTTCAAAAAACAACTAAAATATAAGCTAAATAGCAATTAATTTCCAATCGTCATAATTTTCGACATTAAACTAATATGATCAATTTTGAAATTTAAAAACATTAATTTGCAATATCTTAAAAAATTGCAAAAAAAACAATAAACTTTTAAAGCCAATTTAAAAAAACATCACCCAAATGCTACTTACTGTTGATTGAATGATGTTGTGTTAAAATTGCATTTTAAATTATAGTTGCCCAAAAACATCAAAAAATCAAGTAAAAAGTTATTAATATATATAATCAAACAGATTTATAATCTTTTTAGAAATGTTTTAATAAAAATTCTTAACAAAAATGCAATAAAAGACAATAAATACACAAATAAGCCCCTAATTCATTCAAGGCTAATTGGATGCCCGCAAGCGCGCGACGCGGTAAACGACGAGGGAAGCGTTTTATGAGGATAGCGGAAGCGCTGTGGGGATGAGTCAATGGACCGCAGATGGGTGGCCAAGCGACTGGCAAACACAAAAATCTATTAAATGTTTTAATAAAAATTATTAAAAAATAACTTAAGCTAATAAATCTTATGAAATAATATTCGATCCAGAATAAAAGTATAATAACATGGAACGTAAAAAATACATTATGTACGGTAAGGAGCATTGGCATGAACACGAAAACTTATTATTAACACAAATTTTTAAATATTTTAAATGGAAAAATCTCAAATAAAAATAAATCTTCTAAAAAAAAAGCTTTAAACATTCGAGCAAAATAATAAATTAAAGATGTAACATTCTATTGATAATAATCCAATGATTTATTTCAATATAAAATTAATTAATGAATTTATAGTTAAAAAAGAAAATTCGAGAAGCCCACACCACCGTTAACCTTAATTTTTATAATTAAAAAAAAAAAAGTTTTAATTAATGATAATAATAGAAACAAAAAATTATTTTTATGCTTCAAATATTTAAAGGTATAACAAAAAATACCAATGTGCCACAACAATTAACGTTTATGCATGATCAAGTTAAGAATCTAAGCAAAGAAAATTGAAAAAAACTAAATTTAAAGGCTACAGCATTTATACAATAACAAAAAGAAATTTAAAAATGCAAGCTTGAGCAGCCGGTTGCACTGCATTTGCTAGTGCAGTTAAAAGAAAATTTGTGAACTTAAAAAAAAATTAAAACACCAAAGATAATTAAATCTTTGATTAATTTTCCTGGGCGAACATCGTCCCGGACCCCGACGGCGAGTATGATGCGCGACATTTTTCTGGACCCAGTGCAGATGACCCAGCGGCAAATTTATATAAAATAATTCACAATACCTTGTCCATTAAAAACCAACATAAAAACTCAAAGATTCTAAAAGACACCATTTGACATTAATATTTCAAAAAGTAAAATTAATTATCAAATTCAGCTAAGTTTAAAATTACAATCTTAAAACATAAATAATTATAATTAAATGTTTTATTTAATCATTGGATAACCAATAACAGAAAAAAACAATATTCAAAAAAAAAAAAAAATTTGTTAGTTAAGCTTAAAAATTTCGATTTGCCAAAAGTTAAAAAAATTAAATTAATTTTAACCATTCATTAGTCTTTAAAAATCAAAAATATAATTTTTTTTCACAAGAAAAAAAATACAAAATAATTAATTGTTCAAAATCCAATAAAATAAATCGACATAAAGCACTTGGTAAAAAAACTATAATCATAAACTTAGAAGTTTAAAATTAATTCGCATTATTATTTGTAAAAGCTAATTTTACGTTGTCTAATGCCAAACTTAAAGAAGCGATTATTTTTAGACAAATCTACGAAGCACTGAAAACAGTTCTGCGTTTGAACATCAGGGAAAAGGCGTCATTTTATTGGGCAACTTCAAAATTGTTAAAAAAATGTATACCTAATAAAGAATTATAGCCTAATATAAATATGCAAAATAACCCTTTTTGAATAAATTTCATCGAAAACCTAATTGGACTAAAGATATGGAAATGCATAAAAATCACAGCCATAATTATTATCAACATTTTATAATTGTAAAATACATTACAAAATAATTAAATGAATATAAAAAAGTTCAACGTCAAACTAAGAAAAAATAAATCATAAAAAATATTTCTAAAACAAATTCCTGTAATATTAAAAAAAACTACCTAATTAAGTTAATTAAATTTTAATAATTATAAATTTAAATCAAAAAAGCTTCATTTCTTTTAAGTCATTATTAGGGCGGCGATTTATATGGATAAAAAATCTCGAAATATGGCCATAAAATATAGATGAATAATTGCAAAATATGGACAAAAATTGCAAAATATGGACGAAATATGGGCAAAATATGGATAAAAAATTTTTAAAATATATAAACAATTTTATATGCAAATTAACGGCATTTCAGAGAAAAATTTTTGAAAATAAGCAGAATTTTAAAAAATTTTCATTTTTTGGGCAGAATTTTTTGTGCGAAAAAGTCAATTTTTAAATGTGCATTTTTAGAAAATTTTGAAAAAATCGATCCTTGGGGGTGCATTTTTGAAATTTTTAAAAAGTCGGTCCTTAGGGGTGCATTTTTCGTTTTTATTGCATTTTGTTATGGAATTTTTTAAAAATGTCGAAATATGGAAAAAATATGGAATTTGGATAAAAATCGCGAAATATGGAAAAATATGGAAAATATGCATTATAAAATAGGCTCTAGAAGCTCCAACCAAAGCAAAAATACTATTTATGGCATTTAGAAACCGTTTCAAGTGCGCAAAAAAAATATGGATTTCCATATAAATCGCCGCCCTAGTCATTATGTTTTTAAATACCTTAATTTTTAGTTATTTTTTAAATCTTACAGTGCTAATTTAATATAAGTTGATAATTTAATCTAATTATTTATATTGACTAAATAGTTGTTCCAATTGAAAATTTTTTGGCATCTTTTTGTAACATATAGCTAAAAATCATTTACAAAAAATATCACAAATAAAGATAAACACCTTAATTTAAAAGCATTGCTTTAAGCCAATAAATGATTTTTGCATTTTTGAACATTACTAGATTTTCATCAAATATTCACAATATTTTAAATAAAAAGCAAAAGCGAAATTAAATTGGAGGCAATGAGCACAGGGTGACCAGAGTACCTGCTTTAGAGATGAAGTCGATTACATTTGTATTCTTTTATATGTGTGTATCAGGGATGGGCAAAATTTCGGATTCCGGATTTCGGATTTCGGAATTTGAGCAAAATTTCGGATTTTGCACCCTTTAAGGATGGGATTTTTGAGGTGTGGAACAGTTTGGTGTTGGTATAGTGGTGTTTGGTGGGGCAGTTGAACTTTTGGTGTGGGTTCAGTTTCCCTAATGTGTTAATAATTTTTCTGGCTTTTTCTGAACATTTACGGTCTAGTAAACAATTCCCAAAAATTTTTTTAAATTTCCCATTTTAAAAAAAAAACAATTTTTAGATGACAATTCACAAGTTTTAATTTCATTTTTGTCCTTATTTTTTTAATTTTGTGAAGATTCATAAGACAAAAGTGTGTTCATTTTAAATTGAAATTCAAAATGTCCAAATTTTATTTAATTACATTTGTTTGTTTTTATGTTTGATTCCAATATTTACTTAGTGATTAATTTTAAGAATAAATAATCAATTGCATTTAAGCAGCATTAAATCAGCAAGTCCTTCTAGTTCCCTTAAAAAGGTTACGCTCTCCAGGGCAGTAGTAGTGCGTGCGCGAAAAGAAAAAAGGCTTATGGTTTGGTATCTACCGATCTATTTATAAATGATCTTTTTCTGTATTCCTGTATAAAACTTTATTCGGATCTGCTTCGGCTAATTGAAGAAAAACTGCAAAGGTGATCTGCGAGCCTATCTGAAGTTATGGATAACTTGATAACTCGTTTCGTTTAATTCCAACTCTATAATATTTGTTTGTTAGAGGTCATGTTTAAGATTTTCAAAAAGACATTCATAAAATTTTATTTTGAACTTTTATAAAACTTTAGTATAGATGGTAAATTATAAAATTCTACCTTTATTAAAAGAAAACTATCTAAAATTATTTTAGTTTTTATTTTTTGAACAAATAATGTGGTAAAACGAGAGAGTCAGTCGGCGACAGTAATTTGGACATCAACGCGCCCCATCTAAAATTTTTTTTTAGTTTACTTTTTTGAACATTTTATTTTTTGAAGTAATACTGTGCTAAAAAGAAAGAGTCAGGCGGTAAGAGTAATTTGACATCATAGTTTACTTTTAGGATTTTATTTTTTGAATTTGTCTGCTAAAAATATAGACGTCGAGAGTAATTTAACATCAACACCACATCTAAAATTTTTTTTAATTTTACTTTGTTGAAAATTTTATTTACAAATGACCAGAAAAATGCTTTATTAATTATTTTTAGTGATTATGAGCTAAAAAAGACTCTGTTTAGAATAACAAAATTAAAAGGAAAAATAGTCACTACTTAATTTACTATTTTTATTTGTATTCATTAAAAAAACGCCACTAGGATAAATGATGAAACACTAATCCATTTGGGCCGCTTGTCGGTGACCAAAAATCAAAACATGTGCTAATAACGTATCAAAATAAAAAAATATAATTACTCAAATACTCAAAAAAACAACCATAAAATTATGTCTTAAATAAATTTTTATTTGCTTTAAATAAAATAAGAGAAAGTTATTCTAAAATTATGATAATAATAAAAGCAAAAAAATCCACTTAATAACTCAGAAAATTTTATTTAAGAATAGCAATATTTTTATATTTAGATCCAGTTGCTAACGAAGAGTTTTAAACATTTAGGAGAAGGGAGTTTTCATAAAAATTAATACAAAGATTCAAATAAACTTAATTTATATTTATTTAACATATTAATTTAATAATTAATTTTAATTTTACATATTCTATTGAAATTTAACAATCGTCGAATAAAAATCAAACAATTTTGGAGTTTAATGCTTAGTGCTTATTTTATTTTTGCATTAAACTCTTGCCTATTTTATTATTTCTTAGTGTTTAAATCGCACGAAAATGTCTCAGCCACCACGATTCCGTCGATTCGTCGGAGGCGAAGGTGGGACGGGGCTGGGGGTGGAATTGGACAAATTCAATTCCATCTTCCTCATTCATCTGTCATCGCCACACCCAATCAATACAAGTGGGATTCGGATTCTACGACCAGAAATCCTATAGAAACTATTTATCTCGATATTGAACACTAAACTTCTTTTTTCAAAAAAAGGGGGGGGAACCATCTAAATAATACCCGTAAATTTTATCAACTTTATTATTGTTATGAGTTTTTTTGTTATTACAAAAATTTAGCTTGGTTCAAAAAATAATATCAAAATTAAATATGAGTAGGTAAAAGTGTTAATAAATTTTGGTGGAATAATAAATTGGTATGAAAAAAGACCATGGGCTATTTTTAAATAGCAAAGATTAAATAGTAATACAAAATATTATAAATATAATAAAAATTTATTCATTCCCGCAAAAATATAATATTTAACTATTCTATGAATTTTTTATTTGAATAAAATAATGTTTAATTCACAATTTAGAAAATTAAGTTGGCTAAATAATTTACCTTTTTTACTTGTTAAAACTATTGTTATTTGTTTATATTTTGAAAATTTCTTTATTAGAAGTTAATATTTGATAATCAAGATTGCCTATATACAATTTTTATTCATTAATAAAATTTTATGGAAGATACCGATCCGATCCAACCTTTTTTTATTGGGTTTGAATTCATCCATTTGATCTTAAATAAGTAATTTTATTTTGCAATAACATTAAATTTTTACATTTATATAGAATTAACTTGCGTTTTGGTGTGAGGTGCCAACCGAAACTTGCGAATACCCATGCTTGGTGTTCATGTATTTTATATTTAAGTTTCAGTTTTTATTCAGTTATAATGCGAGACAAAGGCAAATTTTTATTTTAAAATGAAAAAAAATTATGTATTTACATAATTACTTTATTTATCTATTCTTTTAGTAATGATTATTTGACTTAAACTTCCATAATGTGTAATTTATTATTAATTCAAACATGAAATAGTTAGATTTTTCGCAAATTTAATGTGCTTTTTTTGGGCCCGTTGCCCTTTAGTTTGACTTTTGATGAAGTGGCTCAAGTTTGAGTTTGTTTAAAAAGTGCAAACTTAGTTCGTTTGGAGTCGGCGGTCAATTTTGAAGGTGCCCAGCTCTTTACAGTTGCTCAAGCAGGTTTTGTTTTTCCTAAATTTTATTTCCATAACATTTTATTTTTTTATAACCTTTTCCAAAAATTTGATTTATTTTTCCTTTCTTTATTTTGTTTATCACTTCGTTTAGCATTTTTTGTTTTTTAATAATTATAATTGCCAGACTGTTTGATTAAATTCGTTAATTTATCCTGTTTCACCGCCGCATAGCTTTTTTGTGAATCTTGTCAAGAACTTTTAAATAATGATAATATATGTTCAGATATTGGATAGAATCAGCAACGTTATGAATAATTACATTTTTGAAATCCTTTTTGTAATCATTATGTTTTTTACACATCAATTTGACTAACTTAATCACTCTTCTTATATTTATTATTTAATGAGTATTTATTTAGCTTCCGTAAGATTGAATTAAATTTGTTATGAACACCAAAGGTTAGAAAAATGGTTATTAAAACATTAATTTAATACTTTATCTTTAACTGACTTTTAAATACTTTTTACAATATTTTTAGGTTTAATTCGCCGCCTCTCCAATAGTGATATTGCCTAGAAATTCCTTAGAAAAACTATTTTGAATTTTCGAAAAATTGAACTTAATTTGTACCCAATTACAAAAAATATTATGCCTTATCCAATAATTTGAATTTTTTTTAGTAAAACAAAATGAAAATTGCTTTTGCGAACTTCCGTTACCGACCGCGGAAGTCGGGAAAACATGGTTTGACAAAAAAAATGTTCCTATGAATCATTAAGCAAATAAAAAATCTGATAATTATTGATAAATAATGCTCACCCAGATGTAAAACTCGACCACTAAACACGAATAACTTTAAATTTATCGGATAAAAAACAATGGACGACACCAATCATACTCAAAAATTTGTGCGCGCAAATTTGGTTGTGATGCACGCATTATTTACATGAATTTATTACAGAATGATTTAATAAAAATTACTAATGAAATAACGAAATAAAATAATGTGTAAACAACCCAATATAGAAACACAAGAAAGTTTGTATTTGCTTAAGTATCTTTAAAAATAAAACAATTATATGAATTTAATTACCTACAGCCCCACATATTGTCAAATTTTAAATGATGCATAATATTTCAATAAAAATGTAAAAAAATATCATTTAATCTTTGATCATTGTTTTTAATACTGAAAATCCCGGAATAAAAATTAAATAACATAAATAGTAAGCATATATATAAACGCAAAAGTTAGCATAATCAACAAAATTGAGAATTTTTATAAGCTTTTTATAAAACAACATTTTAAAATGAAGCTACAAAATTCACTAATTCTGTAATTATTAAAAAATTAGAAATCTACCTGAGAATCAAAAAATTCATTTTAGATATATTATTGTGGGAAAAAAACATCAAATTATATAGTAAACAAAAATAAAATTGATTATATATATAATAATTTTTCAAATAATGATTAGCCAATATTTAATTTAAATTCGATAAGTCGTAACTAAAATTACATACATATTAAACGGCGGGTATCGGATTTAAGTATAAACTCAAATAATGTAGCCATAAATAAACTTTTTAAAATAATAAAATGAGAGCAAACTAAAAG
The DNA here is from genome assembly GCA_018350325.1 of Globodera rostochiensis. Classification (NCBI taxonomy): domain Eukaryota; kingdom Metazoa; phylum Nematoda; class Chromadorea; order Rhabditida; family Heteroderidae; genus Globodera; species Globodera rostochiensis. Next base: position 268,043 of record JAEVLN010000023.1, read on the forward strand.
AAATTGTTTTTTTGTTGGTTTGGGCTATGCGATTACAATATAATTTTTTTAAGTATTGTTCTCTTACAAATACAGCATCATCAAATAAGATCGAATTTTAAAATAGTAAAATTAATTTTAATATTTTATGTGAGTGTTATATTTTCAAAAATAATGTTTAACAATGCAACTTATGGTTTTAACCAAATTCCTAAATAAAAATGCATCTTTTGCACGGTTTCCATCCCATTAGAGAACGTACATGCAGCCTAAATATTTAAAATTTTATAAATTTTTATTTTTATTCTTAATATAATATTAAGTTACCAATGCATTAAGCGAATGAATAATAACCAGCATCCTTCCGAACCACCTTCCCCGAACCAGAAGAAGAACAACTTGATAATCAATAAGATAAGTCTCAAATAATATATCGACAATTTCATGAAAACAACAATCTATTATATTGCGATACATTTAATAAATTAGATTATGTATAAATTGTAATAATAAAAACAAAAATTAAAAAATTGATTAAATATTTAGTCAAAGTAAGATACATAAAATTATAACATAAAAAAAATAATAATGCTCATCACCGGATCTTTTAACACCTTCCACGATTGACGTCCGTATAACGAGGTTTGAACCCGATATGGATATAATGCAATGAGCGAGAGACAAATACAGATAGTTTTAAATAGAACTAACCATTCTTTGAAATAATTTTATATTTAGCAAAAATGACTTTTATACAATAAATGTTGAAAAAAATAAATATTTCGATGTAATAAAACAAAGCATGCAAATTAACTCAAAAATAATAAAAATGACCTAGCCAACATTAACAAATTATTAAGTGTTTAAAGCAAAATACTGTGTTAACATTTTAAAAATAAATGCGTTAAATTGGATAAATATAGAAAAAATTAAAATTAAATCTAATTATATAACATGATTTTAATTTTGAGATTGAAAATTTCGTCTATTTTTAAGAAAATTTACAATGATTAATATAAATAGGATCTAAAAATTCGTTTCACTTATATTGTTCTTAGTTACCGCATGCTCACACAAACTCTCGATTCTTCTGCTGTGTTGATTGAAAAAAATACTACAAATAAAAATTTAAAAAAATACGACTACCGACGCCGTCGGTTACGCCCACGAAAAGCCGAAATGCAAATTTTTTGAACCGAAATCTCCCATAACTCAATTATATGTAAATATTGATAAAGCCAAGCTCCAAAATAAAATGAGTTTTGTTAATAAAGTTATTCTAAAAAATGTTGGTACCGAAAACCGAAAAAGTACCGACTATTTTTTTCGGTATTAGTTAAAGTAGGGTGGCACGGGACGGCAATTTTGGGAAACACCGGGGCCGGGACTTAATTATCCCGGTCAAAAACTCAGGATTAAGTGACTAAAAAGGGTTTTGAAAAAACCGGGACCATTTATAGGATAATCTGAAAACCCGGGACTAAATTTCGTTCCAGAAAAAATATTTAGGTATTGGTCCCGGTCCCGTGCTACCCTAGTTTAACAATGAAATTAAATAAAGTTATTTTTTTATTTTACAAATTATATCAATGTAAATACTAAAATCCACAATTTCTAAAAACAAACTCAAACCCCTAATAAGACATAAACGATCCCAACGATTAAAAGAGAAAGAGTAGCTTAAATTCCAAAGTATTTACTCATTTCTTCATAATAATATAACAGCCATTGTTACTTAGGCTTAAAGGGCGCAGTTGTTGCAGCAAAATTATTAAATCAATATAAAAACAAAAAGTTATATATAAATAATGCAGTAATATTTAAAAATGTTTATGATATTCAATATGTCATTAATTTTAAATAATGCAGTAATATTTAAAAATGTTTATGATATTCAATATGTCATTAATTTTAAATAATGCAGTAATATTTAAAAATGTTTATGATATTCAATATGTCATTTTATGCAATTAAACTTGTTGTTATAGATCATTCTAAAATGCATGCCTCACATTTGCGAAATGTTCGGTTAACATAATAGGCATTAAATGTTCTTTCCTCAATGCCGTTGTCTGTTTAAAACTAAATTTTTGAGGAATAATTATATTAAGAATGTACAAAGCTAAATGAATATTCTGTAATTATTATATTTTTATATGATTAAAATTTCGTACTTGATATATGTTTGTTGTGGTGTTTTTTATTTTTTTGGTGGCATTTAATTTATATTTTTCTATAATAATTAAATTTGAAAAATTTTATTTAAAAAAATTGTTTATATAATTTTAAAAATTTATTTATTTTGTGGGTCATGTTGACCCTTACTTCGTTGTTTACGATAAATCAAGAGTTTAATTGGCTTCAAATTTTTTAAATTTATTTATTTTTGATATTTTGCAAATAATTCGATTAGAATTATTGTATAAATTTAATCATTAATCAATTAACAGTTTTGTTCCGTGATTTTATTAATAGAATTTTTTTTAAATATAAAATATCCATAACTTTTTAAATGCCTTTAATCACGTGAGTCCTAGTCCTTTCCTGTCAACCATGCCCCTGCGAATTAGACTGCAAAAATGTTCCTTGTCCTCACTGTCAAGTTGACGAAGACTTGCCAAATCATTTATTACATGCTTTTTTCAAAAAATTAAGTTTTAAATTAATTTTGCCATCTCGTGTTTTGCAATTTCAATCTGCTGAACAAAGAGGCCGCGCACTGTGGCGTATTTCAAAATTACGATTATGATCTTTTTATTTGTTCTTAAAGTAGATTTTAAGAAAATTTTATTTATTGGTATTTTAAAGTAATTAAATGCTGTATCATATATCTTTTGAGCATTATTGGGGTTTCCGTGCTTGTGCAAAAAAATGATCTGTTTTTTTATAAACACCGGAGGAGTGCCGCAATGTTAAATATTTATCGAATTGTTTTTTATGTAGAGCTCATTCAGCGTAAAATAGCTTTACATTTTGATTTTGTTTGCAATTAAAAAATAAATTTATTTGTCGTCAAAGTCGGATTTTTCCTTGTTTCTGACGCCTTCATATGTGTTACCATGCTCTGTTGCATCAGCTTGAGCTTTCATGTAGTAGTGGCTGCTTGCTTATAATGCAATAATTTGGTTAATTTTTTAATGAATTAAAATTAGTATTACATTTTATTTTTCATGTCGTGGATATTCAAGCTTTGCTCCAATGATCGAAACGACTCCAACTCCTAACATGCCAATCAATCATGGCAACTTTTGCACAAAATGTATAATAAATTAGTTAGCTAAAATAATGAAATAACTGTCGGCCGATTTTTTTTAATTTTTTTTTGCATGACTTAATTTGTTATTTAACATTTCAAAAGGTATACAATAAAATTTATGGTATCTTACAACCAAATAACTTTAGTATTAATCTGTGTGACTTTTTTATAATTAATGGGTAATAAAAACTATAGAAACTTAATTGACATCTGTGATGCCTTTTAAAGTTTCCCTTGTCACACTCGGTTTGAGCAGTACGTAAGAATAAAACGGACTCTCGACTACCATAAATGATGTTTTTAGCTTTTATTAATTTGCCGATTCTCAAAAATCAAAATTTTATTTTCTTGAACAGACTAGAGATGGTAATCGTACCCTCCATATGAAAAGCTGATAAGGTGATAATATCTGGCATCATAATTATGAGAAATAAAATCTTACATTAATTACCATTTAAAAATATAATTAAGGTTTGATATAGTACATCGGAATAACAGTAATAGATTTGTTATTAATTAATAATTGTTTAACCATGAATCATGAATTATGAGTCAATGAATGAATACAGGATAAACGATTAATATTATTTACATTAATTCCTTATAAAATAAATTCTTTATAATAAATACTAGAAATGATGAATAAATTATGCAATATAAAAAATTAATAAATAAAATCTTTTTGTATTTAATTGAAAAATTGAACTCTCGTAGTTAGAGAAAAATTTAATGAATATTTAAATTTTGTCATCTTAAACAAAAAATTTACAATTAATACTCTAAATATTGTGAAACCGGCAAACTACAGAAATATACGTAATTTGCATCAACACCCTGTGGATCAAACCTGGTTTTTTTTTTGATTTTATATGTATGCATCATTTTTTTAATTTTAGGCTCTTTGACATCAAAGTGCAGCCTGGCAATCAATCAAATAAATGATTAACAATTAAAAGGCATAATCTAATTTGACAAAGGATTAAGAAAGAAGGAAAATTTGAACTAATCTGCAAATTATAAAATATAAATTTAAAAATTATTAATAAAATTTCCAAATTACTATTAAAATACTGAACATTAAATTGCTTTGCCTTAACGCTTTAGACAATTGATCGTATAACTTTGGCCACTTATAAAATGTGAAATTTTCTACTGACTTATAACATGACTTCAATTACAGTTAAAGTTTAGATTTTAATTAGAAATAACTTTCGTCCGATTTATTTTTATTTTTTTTGCATGACTTAATTTGTTATTTAACATTTTCAAAAGGTATACAATAAAATTTATGGTATCTTACAGCCAAATAACTTTAGTATTAATCTGTGTGACTTTTTTATAATTAATGGGTAATAAAAACTATAGAAACTTAATTGACATCTGTGATGCCTTTTAAAGTTTCCCTTGTCACACTCGGTTTGTGCAGTACGTAAGAAAAAAACGGAAATGCCGCAAAATTCCTCTCCTTTCAAAACTTTCTCTTGCCAAACTACCGACTATTGAAAGTGAAATGAAATGTTTTGCCAAAATTTTATAATAAATACATAAATTACAAAAATACAACGCTAACGCTTAAAAACATTTATATTCGATTTAATTTTTTCTTTACATGATTCGGATTTAGCTCGGAATACATATTGACCGACTAAAACGCAAAATTTTAGCAATTTGCTTTTGAAGCAATTTAGAAACTTCGCATGGACAGTTGGAAACTACGGTGGTTGGAAAAGCGAATTGTAAGCACAGAATTATATTTAAATTTAAAAAAATTTCCTTTAATTTTATAAAATTCATTGTTATAAATTGATCGTTTCATCGGATAAACGGTGCAATTTTTGCGAATTTAAATGAGTTTGTTTGTGAGTTGCCAAAGGCCTAAACCATAAATTTATAAAACTCCTAAATAAAGAATTAACGAAAATCAGAAATAACTTCTCTTTCTAATCTATTCTTTAGCATAACAACATTTTATTTTTAACACCAGCGAGTCCGTATGAAACAAAAGATGAGCTACCAGCAGTTCATGGAGGGTTTTAAAATTCAAACCCAACAAAAAAAAACAATATTTCAATAATTAAAAAAGTAAAATTAATCACAGAACTTTTTTATAAATTTAGAAATTAAAAACTAAATGCCAATGATTATTCCAGCGGCTGAAGAACTAAGTCAACGTAATTACTGTTTTTTTCATAATGAAATAAATAAAACATAATAACGTCTACAACAGTGAATGTGAATTAAATAATAAATCATAAGATATATTGAATTCGATATGAAGCACATCTGCTGTATATTTTAATAATCATTTTCAAATGTAGCACTTTTAAACATTTCAGCATAAATTAAATAATTAGGTCAGTTTTATTCCGTTGTATTTTTTGTTCTTTGCTCGAAATTCGAGGCACACACATTATCCTGAAATTTGTATTAAAAAAATTATTGTTTCAATTTCGTAAAATGCGCTATTAAAGAAAAGTACTAAAATAAACCTCTTTTTAAAGACCTTCAAAACAAATAAGATAAATTCAAAATATACAAAGTTTCTCAAAATCAAATACAAAGAAAAAATAAATAAATTTGTAATTGAAAACGCACTTAAAAACTTTATAACCGAATTAAAAAACTTATTCAAAAAATAAAAATAGCAATTTAAAAAAAATCTTAATCAAGCAATATAAATACTGTAACAAACGTTAAAAAAAAGAACATCAACGATAAGTCTGTCTTCATGCGCAGCAATTGTTTGCCTCAATTGGCACAAGAACTATGTGAGTGAAGCATTGCTCTGACTATAAAATAATAATACCGTTTTATATTGTATGAAAAACGCTATAAACTACGGAATATTTATAATTTAAACGTAATTTCTAAATTAAATACCCGGCAGACATCTGTGAGGCCTTTTCTTCGATAATCTTTGAAATGTGAGTTTAGATAAAAATAAACGCAATAATTTATAAAAAATGCTCATAAACAGATAAATTTACGAAAAAAGACTAAATTTATAAAATAAATAAGCAGTGGCCTAAGTTCAGAATGAATGGACGTAAATATTTTAAAACCTTTAAAAGCTACTACTCTTCTTGAATAAAATTTTTATTAATTTATCTAACCAATTACTTCTATGCAAAATTTAAAAAACTAACTTTGTGGCATAAAAAATATGAAAACCAAAGTAAACTAATCAAATTATTTTTCCTTAAATTTTTTTCAAGCAAAATGTTATATTCTATAAATTAAATATTATACCAAAGCGTCGCAAAGCGTCAGATGAGCAAACCAAAATTAAAATGAAAATTGTAACAAATTTATAAATATTAGATACGTTATTGATCACTAAAAATGGAAATTTGCGAACTACTAAAAAATGGGCGCCGAAATTTTAATTTAAATAATACAATTACGCAAAATATTAAAATGACATAAACAATACTTAAATCGATTTCTGACTGTTTTTAAAAAATAATTCATATTTAACGATTGTGTTTTTTGTGCTTAACTCAGCGTGCCAAGGTCGCAGAAAAAATAGGTATTTACCTAAAAGTAGCATCCTGTTAATGAGCATCTAATTTATATTATTTTGTACTTTTAAACAATAATTTTTTTAAAAAAATAATAGTTTTAATGTTGTTGTTGTAAGATTCAAATATAAATTTTTAAAATATTTTTAAACACAAACCTTCACCCTTCAGATTTAAACCTATGTTTAAATAATAAAATAAAAATATAATTAAACTCAAGAATGAAGCAAACAAATAAATAAACTCAACAAAGAATAAACATTTTATTAAAATCTCCGACAGGGGAAGAGGCACCAGATATTTCCGAAATCAACCTGAATCGGCAGGTTTAACAACTAATATAAAATAAAATTACAATAAAAAATCTACAAGGAAATAGAGATTTTAGCCTCATTTGTGGGTTTTTAAAGTTATGGTTTTGACATTTGAATTGGTGGAAAAATTCCAAAATTTTTTATATATTTTTTATGGGAATAAGCTTTAAAGTCAAAATTGGAGAAAAAATAAAAGCACTCTCAGGCTTTTTGAAGAATGGGTCAAATTAATGGTCCGCGACTAAAAAAAAATGTAATTATAAATAGCAGCAATTAACTAGATGTATGACATAATAAAATTATTATAAGAAACATGTTGACACGAGTGATTTGTTTTCAAAATTATCAGCACAATCATTCAGCCAAAAAAAATTAACTTAAAAAAATCTTAATTTAAAAGCTAAATACAAAATAAAGTTAATCTTTAAAAATATCAAAATGTATTTATAAAATAAAACACTTATATTCAATTTAACAATGAATAAAAAAGATACAATAATACTAATTGGAAAGGTACTTGATTTTAAATTTACAAAACAAAATACCTTAATAATCAAAGAAATTATTAAATTAAATTTTATTAGCTTTTGCTTCGCTTTGCCATTATTTTCAACTAATTCCATAAAAATTAATAATTAAGAAAGAGTAATTTAAAATATGGATATTTCAAATCATAAAGTTACCCCGTTATCTCGTATTCAAGAATGGTTGTGCCTTTTTCACCGCTTAATGCTATGACCTAGATGGATATAATAAATTAAATTATTTATTTTTATTTAAAACCACAAATAATTTGTAAATAAGAGCAACGTTTAAAAAAATCAACACAAATGCTTTAATTAATACAATAATTAATAACAGTTTTTAACGCAAAAAATCCGGAACATGCAACATGAGTCGTCCGAAAATCAAAAATTAGAACATTCAAAAACCAACCTAAATTATTATAGTTACTCGAGAAAGGGCTAAAAATACCAAAAACAAATTTTTTAATTGCGCTTTAAATTAAAAATTATAAACTGGTTTTTTCTAAAGCCATTTGTCATTTCAAAATTACATCATTCCACTTCTTTCGCCTTCCCATTCCTTATAAAACAAAAAATAGTGTTTTTTAAAAACATTTATTTTTAATTTATTAACTTATTTACGAACCGTTCCCTTGTTCATAAATTTTAGTTCAAGAGATTGCTTTAGATTGGGTTTGATAAATATTCATATTGCTAGATTATACTATATTTTTTTAAAGTTTTAGAATCTTTATATAGGCTGGTTTATGCTTTAAATTTGTAAATAATTCTTTGTTTTTATTTACTTTTTTCAATTAAGAGGATACAATTATTCAGGGTTGGCTTTTTAATTTAAAAAAAATGCTCCTCGTCTGCTCTCTTTCAACCATTGTAATCCGTGGCGCATAGGCCATTTGCCTTAGTTGAGCGTGATATTAAGAAAATTGATATGCAAGTGCATTTTTATTTTGCTTTAATTAATTTTTACATACATTAAAGAACAAATCACATTTTTTACTTATTGAGAATATTATATTTTGTTTTTTATTATATGAATAGAAACTCTGACAAATCGATATCATTTATTGAATAAAAAATTGCTTCATTTGTATAAATTGATTTTATATAAAGCATTAATTAGTATTCTCAAAAATTTTTGGTGATTATAAATTTTTTTACATTTTATTCGTTTAATTCGTACCATAGTAAGCTTTAATAATTCTTACTTTTGTCGTCATTGGTTACTGTATTTCTCTGTTTTTAAATGTAATTAAATTCCAGCTACAGAATAAGTTAAAGATAAACATGCGTCCAATTTATTTTTATTTTAATAATAACGATTAATTAAATCTGTTTCAGAATCTCTGGCCTTTAATTTTATTAAATATTATCAATTGGGCACCTTTTATCTGAATGAACAATATTGTAAATGTTAACCTGTATTTTTATTCAAACTTTAATCTTATCACAAAATTTTGCGATTAGAAATATTTAGTTTATATAATTCAAAGTAAAAATAGGTAAAAACTTAAACTGATCACCTTTTTTAATTAATTAATTTAAGTACCATCATTTTTTATTAATATTTTGCCATGCGATACACCCTCTCTAGAATGGTAGAGGGCATTATCGGAGCTGTAAAGCTCGTTCAGGTTCCACAAAATCTTTTTTGGTGGAATTGGATAAACACTCTTAGCTTACAATACAATCATATCATTATTTATCAATGCTTATTTCGAATGATGTTTTCAAAAATCACTTTACGAACTTTTGCTTATTTAAAATTTTTATATATAGAGTTACTTTCAAAAATTAAATATGTTTATTAATTTAAAATTCTAAAATCTTCTGCGCCCCTTGTGAAGGCTCCAATCAGCCAATGATTTGAGTTCTTTGGGCGTCTTGGTTGGGCCAACAATTATTCCATTTATATTACTTTATCTTCCTATACAAGTTGCATTTTTTTCCAAAGTTTAATTGCTTAATATTTGGGTTGCTTTTTTCCATTTTTATTCCCAGTTTTGTGTATGTCACGTTTATTTGGTTTTTCCATTCATGGGGCATTTTAAATTTTTTCAGCTATATGTTGTATATAAAAATAATTGTTTAATTGGCTTTTGTAAATTTATTTAAATGATAATACGTTGATATTTTGAATTAAGTTAAATTTTTTTTTTCAAATCTCAATGATTTTTTCACGTGATGATTGGGAATTTCTTGCTTGTCGATTGTCGATGTATTGTTTTCAAGTGCTACCATTTTGCTAGCCTGTAATAAAAAATAAATAATATTAGTCATAAATGATTTTGATGTTTTAAACTATTTTTCGTAATTTTTCTAACAAAAATTTTTTGATATTCTTCTGCAATTTATTTTAATAAATTTACCTTTAAAATATTTGTTGAATCCGTCTGGGCATGCTATAGTTTACACAGCTTTTTGAAATAATATTTTAGTCATTTTATTCATTAATCTCTGAATTTTGTATTTTTCAATTAATGAGTCCTTGCCTCTCGGGATAAGCAAGCACAAATGACTTTGTTACGTGAAGTCGTCCTTGAAAGCCGCAAATGCTTTTGTTTTCTTTCTGTCTTAATGAAAAAGTAGGTTAAATAAGAAAGACATATTCAGCCATTTCTTATACTGAATATTATTTTTATAAAGTTATAATGTTTTTAATTTGATAAATATTTTTTAGCAAGTTCTTTCCCCTAAATTTTTTTTATTAATTGCAATATTTTGATAAATACAACAATGCGTTTAGTGATTTAATTATTATCTTCTAAATAATATGACTCACATTATATTTAGTATATATTTTATTCTTTTACCAACGTATAAATTCATATAATCCACTTCAATTAAAATTATTTCCATCATTCATAAAACTGCTTTTATATTATTAAATAAGCTGGTAAGCGTTTTCGATGCTAGCTATAATGAATATTTTAATTTGGTGTTCATTTAATTTATTTAAATTATAATTAAATTGTTAACATTTATTTTAAACTTTTTGTTAATACGCTGGAGGTTAATAATTCCTTTTTTTGTAATATTTCACCAAGTATGCAACTCTTTACATATTTAAATATCATTGTATTGTATTTTAATTAAGCAATTTATTATCCTATCAGTTTATTGACTGACTTTTAACAGTTAATTTTTTAAAATTAAATCTTGCTTTTGCAGAGTTGCTTTAGCTGAGCCCAAACAAAACAAAATTTTAAATAATTTATGTTCCATTTTTACTAAATAATAATTAACGTTGATAAGTTTTTTTTTTTGCTTTTATACTTACATTCAGCATAACAGCTCATTTTACTTATTAAGCAAAATATTGAACATAGTTATTTTTACTTTTTTCAATCCTGACGTAGTATTTATGTGTGTGTTTGATTAAGAAAATATTTTAGCCACAATTTCAACATTTATTTAAAAATAGACATTTGAAGACCTGCATAAACAAAGTGTTTGGAAAAAGATTTCTTTCACTCCAGTACCTCGAGCGCTTAGGATTGTTGGGCATCCATCCTGAAGATTATGCTGATTTTTCAGATTTGTAAATATTTGTGCATTGGCACGGTGTTTTGTTCACTCCACACGGTCGGCAAGGTTAATTTTAAATTTTTGCCTATTTATATATGTTTTTATTAACTTTATCACTCTTGTCAAAATAAATCTTGAAAAATTTTATGCATCTGAAAGAATTTGTCAAGACAAACACTTTTATAGTGGTTGCAAATACGGTTGCCCCTGAATTTTAACCGTAATATTTGGTTAGATTGAATTTAAAATGTTTTCTTTTATTATTTTCTGTATTTTTACAAAATTTATGTCTAATATAAATATAAACTAACTTAATCTTAGACTCCAATACTTAAAAATTAAAGTTTACATTAATTTTAAAATTTAAAAAAACTTAATCTCGTTTGACAATTTAAGGTAAATTTAAATTTTGTTATATTAAAATTACAAATTTGATATTTACGATTTTTTGTATAAGTAAATTGATACTTGCCATGTATTATTTCATTTATTTATTTAATTATTTTTCATTATATTTTCTGATGATTTTGAAATTGTTATTATTTTTAAGCAAAAAGAAAATTTATGCTTTTGAGGTTATTAATACTTTATTTACAATAAAAATTGATTTGTTGGTCTCAAACGGCGCTAATGTTTTTCAATTATTATTTTGCAAAATGACATTGACAATAATGCATATTTTGCAACAGCAAGTATATCTTTGATTTTCAACGTTCAAAAAAGTTACCAATAATTTGTATAAAATTAATTATTATTATTATTATGCCACTTTGCTCGTAAAACTCGTATAAAAATATTTATTTTGACAAACGTAATTGCGCAAATTCATTCATTATAATCAAATCTTAACGACCTCCGCTTAATTATATGATAATTATTATTAAAATCTTATAACGGCGGTCCACCTCGATGTGGACTTGTCCTTTTCACTCTTTTTGGACGCCTGATAAAGATCACCAATTTTAAGAATATCATACTATTATTTTTACCATAAATTTGCAATTATTTTACGCACCTTCATAAATAAATTGTATTTAAGTATGTTTCGGTCAAATCTAGTTTAAATTCTTATTTATAATAAAGCTTGGTTGAAGTTGTTCGTTTGAATTATGGTTACTCTACTCGCAATTAAAATTGTAATTTAAAATGTATCGATCAAATTAAAATAAACATATAATTCTGACTGATGGTTCCGTTACTCTCAACTCAATTTTGATGTACTTCCCTCATTTGATTTTAGAATATTTTCTATACATTATTATTTTATTTATTTTCTGCAATTTTATTACTAAGATGTTGTTTGAAAGGTGCATATAGTTTATTTTCTTTGTGTTTTAAGTATACATTTAAAACAATAAGTTTTTTTGCTAATTTGTTATTTTATTAGACTAAATTTTTCTTATATCAAGGCTTTCGTTTTTTATTATTATTATTTTTTTGTATTATTTTCATAGGTTTTGTCTTAATTTTACAGTTCTTAAATAACCCCGATGCAATGATTTTAGGTTAATGGCGGAGTGCCAACCTTTACACGCCTAAATTTTAAAATACAGATAATTAATCTAAAAGAAATAAGTATATAAATGTTGGTAAATATATTTGATTAATTTATAATTTAAACTTCGTTGAAATAGAGGTGTACTCCATTTTGCAAAGTCCCTATTTTGGGGTTTACGGTAGGAGTTATAACTAACGTAACTTTGATTCAAAAAGATACGAAAGGTCTCTTTATAGAGATAATTTTTTTATTATAATTCAACGACGTAAAATTTAAATAGATAAAGTGACATACACTTTTAATATACGCGAAAACAAATGGGAATTTTTTGACATTTAGAATCATAAGCTTTTTGCAAAGTTTACGTTAGTTATAACTCCTACCGTTTCTTATTCATTATTAGGGATCGGAATTTTAAGGACGAAAAAACGTAAAATAGGGCCATATAATAGGGACTAAAAAACCCCAAAATAGGGACTAAAAGCCCAAAAAGTTGTAAAATAGGGACTAAAAATATTAATCTTTGGGAGTGAATTTTTGGTCTAAGAAAAAGTCTTTTTTAAAGATGCATTTTTGGTTTGAATTTTTTTTTGATTTCTAAGTGTACATTTTTCGCTTTTTTGCACTTTTCTTAAGAAACTTTCGGAAAATGCCTGAAATGTTGCATTTTTTTAAATAAGGGAAGAGTACCAAATAGGGACTAAAAACGCAAAAACATCGAAATGGGGATTTATTCTCAAAAAGGCCAAAATAGGGATTTTTAGTGACTAAAAAGTCGCTCTAACTCAAAAATCTTCAAAATAATGCTATTTTTGGGCTTCTCTCGCAAACCTTGTTCGCAAAAAATAGTTAAACCCTAAAAATCCGCCCTCTATTCATTATATTAATGTGTGAATTGTTATAAAAATAGGACGCCCAAAGCTTAATAGGTTTAAAAATTTTATAAAATCCATTTTACTTTATAAATTTGGTTAACCTTAATCAATGAATTTTATTATTCAGAAAATTTGATATCACGCAATAAAATTAAATGTTATTTATTGTAGTTTCCGGACTTATAAAAATTTTCATGCCCAGCCGCTGACTAGTAAAACAATAAGAAGAATCGATAACATGCTCAAGAATGATTTTTAATTCAATAAATTGATTATTAATTATTGTATATTTTATTCATGTTTTATGCATTGATCAATACATTTTTTTATAAGTTGAGAAATTAAAAAGTGCATTAAAAATAATTGTTACGAATAATGATTTTTATTGTGTTCGTAGCCAGTGAATTGGTTATCAATTATTATATTTTTTTAAAATATTTCATAATGTTCTGAAACTCCACTAATAAAGCACTATTTGCAAAATTTAGCCAGTTTAAAAAAATTCAGTTATATCTTTTCAATGTGATAAATGGGATTTATTATTTTATTTCTTGTGGTTTTTATTAAATATATAAATATTTACATATCATTTTATAATTTGATATATAGCATCGATTTTACACCGTTTTTAATATAATTCATATAACAACCAAAAACCAAGTTTTCGGCATTTTCAACATTAAAATAGATAGGCGTCTATGCGCCAAGTTTCTCAGAATTTCATTTCAAATTAAAATATTTTGAATTAACAAACATATAAATAAATATAAAATAAGTTGCTGTTTTTGTGCGTTTTAAAAAATTATTTAAATTTTTATTATTATCTTGCTTTTAATTATTGAATTATAAATCATATTTTTTAATAGTTCATTTTTATTCATTGTTTGTATTGCGAAGCAAATTGGATTTTGTGTGTGTAAGCGCGCACGGAGCATAACAAATGCAAAACATTCAAACGAATAATATTCAATCAACTGTTCTGTAGAAACATTTTAAATCATTTCATGCAAAACGAAAAAAGCTACATTTTTAAATATGTTTATCAATTTTAATTCTTTATTATTTCAACGGTGCGTCTTTGCCGTTTCCATAACATTTGAACTTTTGCATTTTTTTGTTTTGAACCTATATTTGGAAAACGCCTCTTTAAATTTAATATATATTAAGATTTTTTCATGCGACTGTTAAAGAAGTAAATTATCGATTGATTCTAATTTTAACTTGTCTGCATAAATCTTTTATTTGAATCAATTTAAATAATAACATTTTAATAAATTATATGTTTAATATTATGTTTTTTATGGCTGCATCTTTATGGGGCAGATTCCTTTCATCAATTGGTGCCGTTGGGAATCATGGTTTTCTGAATATTGGAACAGGCAAAATTAATTGAGTCACTCGGCCAGCAACAAAGTCATAAAATTGGTTCTTTTAATTTTAAAAGAATTTTACAAATTAATTTTTGATGTTTAATTTGAATAGAACTAAAATTTAATTTGATTAATATTCAGTATGTTAAAGAAACAATGTAATCGATTCGTCCAAACACCCTCTAGTGCAAATAAAGTATTAAATCGTAATTCATATAAAATAAATTGATGAATAAAAGTACATTATATATTTATTAACTTTTTGTCGTCGGCATCTTTAAAGTATTTCGAATAAATTTTATTTTAATTTTTTTGAAGATTTTAACAATGTTTGTAAGAAAATATTGTACACCTAATTATATATGTGTTTAATTTATTTTTTTGAACAATAAAATATTTTGTTCTCATTTGTTTTTTTTAAATTTTTTTTGTTTTAAATTCTAATAAATTAAAAATTAATTTGCTTTAATAATTGCGTTCTTCTTTTTTATTTTCAAATGAGCGCGGTGCGCCCTGCCACAGGTACGTGATCCAGAGTGTTCTTGCAAACAAAATTAGATACTTGCCACAATCTCATCGTCAGATACATAGCTGAATAAACTGTTTTGTCATTATCATTTAATACAGTTCCGAGACTTTCAGATGAACGCTCCAGAGGTCTTGAAATTAAAGGATAAGTATATGAAATAAATAGTTGAAAATTTTAAATAATGTTATCATCCAAATAAAAATTTTAACGAATTCAAGATCTAATCTTTCAATTTCTAGGAACACGTAGTTCATAATGAAAACGGCTCTCAGCCTTCAATAAATTCATTTTTTATAAACATTTTGATTATCACAAATAAGTCTTCATTATGTGCAGCAGACAGCAACGAAATAAAATTTTAATTTTGTTTCTTTGGATATTTGATTGTTTTCGATATAACAACATATTTTAAATCAGTGATTACGTTATTTTTTCAGAGGATGGGCTTTGTTTTGAATCAAGGTATTATGCCTATTAATATTTTAATTCTAATTTCTTTCATTAAATCTTTTTTCTTGAATATGGCCGGCTTGGTATAAAAAGTATTTAATTTTAAGTTGAATTATGGTTGTTGTTGTTGTTGTTTAAAAATAATAAATATTTAATTTGAACTCCCATATTTAATGCATTTATTTATTTTATTTTTATATATCAAATTTTCAAAATTTTTTATTTGGATTTGTACTTATTGTCTTTGAAAATGTTTATTAATAATTATAATGTGGAAGTAGCTGCACACGATGTGCAAGTAGGTGTTTACATTTCACTCTATTTATTATCGAATTAATAGATTTTTAAATTAAATTGGGCAAAATTATCATTTATTTTTAAAAATATGTTCTTTAGACTCGCGCTTATTGATCTAGGGTCAATGTGTGTGAAGTTTTGTAGAATGTGCCATGAATTGCTTGCAAATATCAAAAATAAACATAAAAAAATTATATGTTTCAACAAATTAAATATTATTCTAATATTAATTATTAGTAAGTCCAATTATATTAAGCTTACATGTCTTCTCTTTGTTCCTGATCCAGAAGCAAGTTATCCATTATTTGGAGTATAATTAATTATAAAAATTTGCATGTTCCTCTGGCACTGGTCCATAATAAGTCAAATGTTGAGTTTTCTGTAAAAGTGAAATTTGTTATTTTTTGTAAGCATAATTTTTAACTCTTTGAATACAATTGCACACAATCTATCTTGAATGGATGAACATTGATATAAGTAATAAATTCAAAAATTATAAACTATTTTTTAAAATAAAGCAAATTAAATGCGGCTTGCAATATTCAACTTTAATATTTTTATAGCAAACAAATTAGAAAAAATCAACATTAGTAATTATACTAAAGATAACAGTGATAATAGTAAGTAATTAACAATTTAAAGAAAAAAGTTAAACTTTTGCAAAATAACAAAATAAATACATTGCACAAAAGTTTTAGTTTTTACTTACAACAAATTGGATTCTTAATGCTTAAAAAAAGTAAACAAAAAATAAAAATCAGAAAATTTTATAATAAAAAACTTATTTGTCAATAGTTATTTGAAACTTTAAATTAATATAATATTTTTAAAAAGTATGGCTTCAGAGTAAGCACTAAAAACATTTTAAAAAAACAGTCACCTCAAGGAACCAACGACATGGTAGAGTGTGGCTGTGACATTTATGTTGCTAAATTAGTTAAAAAAATAAATTAGCAGCAACAAATTTTAATGCCAAATATATAAACTTCTAAAACCAATTTAAAAAGCATCACCTAAATGCTACTTAGTGGTGATTTAATTATGTTGTTGAAATTGCATTACAAAATAAAGTTTCCCAAAAAGCAAAAATTTTTATATTAATAACAAAAAAAAAACGCAGCCACGAGCGAGAATCTTAGAGGCCAGAATCTGGCGGCGCGGGCTTTCCTGGATTTTGTAACTTGATAAAAAAAATTAAAATTCTTGCGCCGGGGATTTTATGTTTTAGAACATGACTTTATTATAAACAAAAATAAAAAGTGAAAAAAATGAATCTTAAATAAATAACCAAATTGTTTACAAAAAGGTATGATTTTTGAAAAAAGACAAATTAAAAAGATAAAAATTTTTTAACCAATCAAAAATTATTTGAAAACTTGTCAAGTAAATCAAGCTCGGATATCTTAAATATGACTAATAATTATTTTCGCTAACCAATATAATAAGTCCAAATATTGAACATTTTAAGCATTTACTATTATTAAGTAAAATTTACTAATGAAACAATGCCAATAATTCAGTGAATACTCCTTTGTTAACACAGACGTATTTGTTCGTTTCCATTAATGTTGAAGATTCCTTACTCCATATACCTAAATAATGTTGATTACAACATTTTTTCGTCGCTTGGAATCACTTGTTGTTTTATTAATAGACATCGTTTTTTAACACTATTCCTAAATTGTAAAAATTTATAATAATTAGTAAAGAACTTATTCAGTTAAGCTAAACGAATAAACTTTTTTGTAACAATAGAAA
Source organism: Globodera rostochiensis (assembly GCA_018350325.1). Taxonomy (NCBI): domain Eukaryota; kingdom Metazoa; phylum Nematoda; class Chromadorea; order Rhabditida; family Heteroderidae; genus Globodera; species Globodera rostochiensis. The sequence goes on from JAEVLN010000023.1 coordinate 285,942, forward strand.
AAATGTATACAAATTCAATTTATTTCTTAGAAAATATTTTAAAAATGCTACATTTGAATATTAAGCACATTTGACACAAGTTATGATAACATGCCAGACTTAATTTAGATGAATCCAAGTTGTTGCTAAACTTTTCATAAATAAATAATTGATTAATTTAATAAAGAAAACCAGAATATTGCCGTCTAATCAATAAATGGTTTAAAAATTAATATTGACATTTTATAATTTATTGCAAGATTGATTTTAAGGCTAAGCCTTCTTTAATATATATATTGTAAATATGTGACATTTTTTAATGTTATATTTAATTTTTTTATTATAATTAATTCTTGATTTAACAATAATTTTGCTAAATTAAAATGTTCTTCTGCTTTATATCTATTATTGAGGATATTTCTTTAAATAAAGCTTGCAGGCAACATTTTTAACTATATAGATTGTATTCATTATACAAAGAACGCAACATTTTTCAAATATCAGTAAAAACGCGGTTTCATCATTTTTTTTGAATGTAAGTTTTCTATTGATATAAAAATATATTCCTGAGCTCAGCTATTCTGTGCTCGTAGTGAACATATTTGGATTTGGCATTTTTTATTTTTATATAGATATTATGTTTAAATAATGCATTTTCTTTGTTTTATAGATGCCATTGATAAATTTATTGCATCTATGAGCCATTATTCAAATATTTTATTATATCATATCATAAAAGGGGTCTTAATTTAAATATTTCCATTATTTATTTTGAATGAAGATTGTTTATTTTTTTCGAAAATGCATTAAATCATTTTTTTATTGATAAAATATTACATTGTATTTTTGTGTTTGAATGTAGAATTTTATTTTATTATTTTTGTTATAAAAATATTTAAAAATGATAATTTTTGAAATTTTAAACGTAAATTTTGTACATTAATCAAGTTTATGAATTGAAGGTTTTGTTATAGAGAGAGAGAACGACGAAATTTAACATATTGCTCACTGGCGAATAGTAATCGTCGAAAGATGGAGGAGCCGGTTAAGAGGCAGAGGCTCAGACCCAATGAAAGCCTTATTTATTATTTACATATTACACTTAAATTAATCAAAGTTTAATATTTGAATTCATAATTTTTTATTGTATGCATATCCAATTAGAATTTGATTTTTCATGTAGTGTAATTGTTTTTGTACTCGAAATTCTGTTGCGTTGCTTGACTAATGTTTCTTCGACCAAACTTTTTTAAGAAATTTTAATTATTAAATTGAAATATGATTATTTAAAGAATTAAAATTAAAATGTTTGTTTGTAATGTTTTACATAAATATTATTTTTTGAATAAAATATAAAAAACATAATTCCTTATAAGATGATAACTTTTATTAGTATAAGTAGTTTGAATGTTTAAAAAATATTAAGAAACAATGGTGTAAATAAAAAATTTATTTTTTTTAATATTACATTTTAAGATTAGCATGAGTTGGAACGGGCTCTATTAAGTGGAATCCGAAGGTCCCACGTGTCCAAAATTTATGTACCATTGCAGTTACAAAAATTATTATTTAATTATTTTATTTAGGTTATTCGACGTTCAAGGCTGTCGAATTTATATAATTTTAATTACCAGCTAATCTTAAATTAATGCTTTATTTTTTAGACAAATATAGTTTTTGGCTATAAGTTTTTTTACATTTAAAGTATTTTAAACGAATTTTTCAGTAAGATTTAAGAAAACATTAGTCCTTATTATTGTTTTTAACTACACTAATTAATTTTAAATTTAAATATTATTTTTTAATTTGGCGTATCATATTTAGGAAAAAAATATTATAAAGTCAAATAAGAACTTTATAATGTAAGACTCTCCCTCAATATTCATATTTTGTTAGTAAACATTTCGCCAAAGACACTTTACCCCAATCTTTTGGTCGCCCTTCGAACTTTCAGTGTGGTTTTTCATATCGTTTATATTTGTCTTTTCCTATTTTTGTTTCCCAACGTCGTCATCATTTTATTGATCGCCTCGGCGATTGTTCTTCGTGGACTTTCGCTTACTCGCGGCCATTTGTATTTGTTTTGGATTAAAGCGTCTTTTAAAAGGAGCGGAATTATTGTGAAGGGCTTAACTCCCGGACCGGAAAAAGTCCGACGATAATACGTTTTGTATTTCAATTTACAATTCTAAGCATGTTCGTTCGCTTCGATAGCCTGAAAGCTTAATTTATAAAATCAATTTTACTTTAAAAATTTGGTTAGCCTTAATCAATGAATTTTATTATTCAGAAAATTTGATATCACGCAATAAAATGAAATGTTTATTTATTGTAGTTTCCTGGCCTCTGTATTTTATTACAACTGTTGTAAATAAAAATTTTCATGCTGCTCTGCCTGGCGAAATTCGCTAAATTCTTCATGGCGGCGACCGCGTGGCGTCGTCATCAGAAGCAGCGGTGCTTGATAATGATAAAAATTAAAATTATTTTATTTCTTTATTTGTTGAAGTTTTTTATGAAGCTTTACTTATAATTATCATTTAATTTTTGATCTTTAATAATATTCTAAATTTAATAAGTTATTATTTTTCTATATGCCGTTAGATAAATTTATAACAGATGGCTAAAAGTTATAAGAATTTCTGCACTCTTTCTTCTCGTGGTTTAATGGTTTTTAAAACAATATTTAATAATTTTAATTATAAATTTTTAATTGTCTTCATTTTTATAAAATATTTAAGTACGAAGAACATTAATTTAATTCGGTGATAATCTTTTGTTTTAATGTTATTTTTTAAAGAATAAATAAAACGTTACATTTTGCAGTCAATTTTACGCTTATTCAAAATCTTTAATAATAAACAAATATATAACAATAATACTAGTCAAGGAACTTAAAGACAAAAAGAGTGAGCACGTGAACATTTGTGCTGCTAAATCAGTTAAAAATAAATTAGCAGCAATAAATTTTAATGCCAAATATATAATCTGATAAAACCAATTTAAAAGGCATCACCTAAATGCTCATACGTTGATTAAATTATTTTGTATTAAAATTGCATTACAAAATAAAGTTGCCCAAAAAGCAATATTTTGATGTTGCTTTTAAAATGAAACGAGCACATTTTTATGGCAATGTAATTATCAAGATAAATGATAAAATCATAACTAATTATTAAAAAGCTAGATTTAATTTTAATGTGCATAAGTCGACAAATGTATAGTTCTCTCAGCGATCTTTTCAAGATTATAAAATATTTCGTAACAAATACTTTTTAACCGTTTAAAGTTTGGCCACCGTCGTCTTCGGGCTAATGGCGGTCTGTATTCCTCCGACGGCAATTGGCATCGGTAGCTCGCCGAGGCCTTAGTGGAATCAGCCATACCCAACATTTTCTTAAGTAATAAATTGAAAATATAATTTAATCACACAAATTTTAACTTAATTGTTTGATAAACTACATCTATGACTTCTTGAATATCTATTTCTCTCCAAACAAATTGAATTAAACATTTATTAGACTCAATTCTTTTCAATTCATTATTTTTTTATAAAAATGACCTATTATTTATTATAATGGTTTGTAATTTAAATTATTTTATTATTTTTTAAGAATTATTTAATAATGTTGAATGATTTTTTGAAGAAGGTTTTTTTTAAATGCAAACTCACTTTTGAAGTCCCACTTTCAAAGCAGTGGTATCACAGTGTCATTGTTTTTTAAATTTTGTTTGGATCTTTGGAAACATTTTTAACTTCCAGTTTTGATTCCTCAACATATGATAACTTTATATTACATCATGTATAATAAATTTTAAAAAGCGATCAAATATTGGTAAAATCAAGCCTGTAGAATGATAATTTGTTTTATTGATGTTTAAATTTAAAAATATTTATAACTAAGCTAACAAATATTTATTAATGATTAGCTAACCTAATCAAAAATAAAAACGATCTTAATCAGATATCCGTTAAATACAGTATACTACTGGTTTATAACCATATTAACAAATTAAATTCAAAAAATAAAAATTTATATCATAAATTTACAAACGAATAAACTTTTGCACCATCTAGCACTTAAATTATTTGCCAGGCACGCCATGCACAGTCGAAACCTAAACCGGCGCAAACATCGATGGGGACAACGAAAACGACAAAAACATCGATGGTGACAACTAATAAAATTAATCACATTTAAATGAGTGCGAAAAGGCGGCATAATGATAAACCTGTCTAAAAATTACCATTATTCAATTCTAATTTGGAAGAAAATAACCCAATTCAATTTCAAATTTTTACGGAGGCCCTTCCTTTGAGCCAATCCAAAACTCTTTCTTTATCAATCAAGATACAAAGCGTCCCATCACGGATCAAAGAAAATATCGCGCGACTTCGCGATCAGTCAAGAATAAATTGTATATTACAAAATCTAAATGATAAACCTGATGTAACATTTGGGGCGGAAGAACTCATGTTAAAATTTAAACAGTCCATGTAACAGACAAAAATATTTTAATTTTCAATCGGAAAAAAGTATGAATAAACCTACCGATTAAAAAATACTTAATAAAAAAAAAAGTTGCCAAAAGAATTAAAACATTCTCCACAACGAAAATAAATGTATTTTAATAAATATCTTAAAATCCTCTATAAAATAAAACAATATACCCTTTCTATAAATAATATAACTTTTAGATTTTTAAATTGAGTAAAGACTCTTTTGCACTAAAGTTCTATTTATTAACCGATACTTTTTAGAAATAATGAAATAATCTTTTACAAAGGATAAACGATTAAAGCTTAAAACTTTGTAAAATTTGACCTATTAATTTGTTACATGAACATTTATGTTTTGGCGGGATGTAGCATATCGGACAATGCGGAGAAAAAAAACGATTACTCTTATAAATAACATGTAATCGTTAAATAACAATGATAATTATAATTTATAAAATTTATAACTAAAAAAATTATTGGTTTATAGTTAATGCAACTTTCAAAAACGTTAATAAAGATGCAAATAAATTTATACTCACAAACTACAATTTAAAAAAATGCAAGCTTTAGAAAGAATCAATATTCAAAACAACCGGTGATAAGTAAAAATTATAAATTAATAGTGAATCATTAGAAATCAGAAATTCACACCACAAGTTCTGGATTGCAGAGCCAAAGTGAAAATCTACAGGCCGCAATTTTCGGCTATGCGAATTTGAATTCACATTAAACTAACTGACTAAAATTTTTAATAAAATCGGATAAGCTAAATATAGGTGTATACAAATAACAGAGCTTTTGACATAAAACGGAATTATAAAGGTTTTTTAATAAATATTTACAATAACAGTTAATGATTAACATTTGCTCCATGAAATACAATAGAAGGACAAATACTTGTGCATTGATTTCATTTTTGTGTTTAGAATGCAACCTATACATATTGAACTATTGTAGTTATACTTTAAACCATTTAAAATATTTGCAAGTATCAAATCACTACCAAAAAGCATTAAAGTTATAAATTTCATAAATTAGAAAGTTTCTTTTAATAATTTTTGATTTTAAACTAAAAATAAATAAATAAATTATAAAAATTAAAAAATTAAACAAATAAATAGTTCTATGTTTAATAAAGAAAACAAAGATAAGATTATTAATTAAAGCATTTTTTAACAATTCCGAATTTAGAAGTTTCTAATAAAAAACGATAAAACCCGGTGCTACAAAAGCTAAGATTCCTTATTAGACAATTTTTATAAAGTTAAAATCATCTACACAATTAGTCAAATCCATTTCTTATTTATATAAATTTCGAATTTATTTTAAAAAAATAGTACTTATAATTAAAGTTATCGAAATAGGTAAATGAATTATTTAACTACAGATTAAAATGTTTAAATACAAATATTTATATTTAAACTAAAGTATCTAAATCAACCGCTGAGCCATTATAAATGGTTAATGTTTAAAAAAAGTTTATCAAAAAAATATACCTAAGCACACCGACATCGTTTAGTGAAAGAGTTCTTGCGCCGGCCTTTTTACAAAAAATTTATATTAAATAATTAATAAATTCAATTATAAAGAGAAACGATAAAATAGAATTAAATTAATGAAGGTTATGTGAAATTAAATTAATCAAATCTTTGATTTAATTAATATCTTAGGTAAAATTTTGCAAAATTAAAATATTCAAATTTTAACTGATTGGGATACACGGTATCGGCTTCGTCCACGGCGACCTCAAATTCCTATAAAATTTATTTATGCTAAACTTACGCCTAGTATCCTGTTTAAACTTGTTTTTTTTAAACAAATTTATATTACATTAAAAATGAACTTAATTTAAAAAATAATTTACTTGGATTTGATTGACGTAATTATTTTTAAAAAATCTAAAAAAGATCAACTGTATTAATATATGTGGTAACTATCAAACAAAAAATAATGAATTTAAAAAGAGTATACTTCAACTGAAAACCTATAATATTGTAAAATGTCTTTGAAATAAAAATAAAATAAAATTTGCTTACAAGAATCAAACTATTCAAATTCCTACACGACTAACATCGTGCTATACAGAAATACTACAAACCATGTGCAATCCCTTAACGTGTTTAATATGCGAGAATAAAAATAGGACTGCTAACTGCAATCAAAAATAATCATTAACAAAGTTGAAAATAGAAAACAAACAAACGCTCATTGATTTAAACTTATTAAAGTTTATGTAAAAATAAAATTTCTTTGTTACTAACAAAAATAAATAAATATGCTTATCTAATGAGTTAAATCACCGAATAAAAAACTCCACGAAAGTCAAAGGTGCAAACAAAATAGCAAGGTAAATTTTGGAACTCCTAGCAACAAAAAACTAAACAAGGACCTCAAATTTAAAAAGAAAATTAATTATTTTTATTCTTACAATTAGCTTAATATAATTTATTATGAAAATGGAATATTTGAAAATAAAAATGCTAATATTAAAATTAAAACCAAGAACAGTGTTTAAAACGATACAAAAAAAATAAACTAAATTAAATTACTGCACTTATTAAAGTTATGATAATTTAACTTTTAAATAATTTTATTCAATTTTAATAAAAGGTAAATCTAAACATTTTTTAAAAATAAAATAGTATTTTGTTAAATATTAAATATTGTATCTTATTCCAACTTGATTTATTCATAATCACGGTAATTTTTTCATTTGTTTACAAAATTTTATTGTAACAATTCAAAAGTTCAGAAAATAATATTAAATTAAAAAATAATTTAAAATGAATTTGATAACAAAACAAATAAAAAAATTTGTATGATTGTGCTGACAATAACTGATTTAACAAAATAAAAAACAACTTAATTAAATTATTTCATAAATAAATAAAGCTTATTCTGATAAACTATATTGTTTAAAAAATGCATCCCTCACTCTAAGAAAATGATTAAATATAGCCAAATAAACTGTCTATTAAAAAAATGCAATAAGCCATTTATACGATGCTTCCGACAAACTCTAATGTTTACACATGCATTGCTTACAATAGCGGATCAAGTTTTTAACATCCAAAAAAAGTAAAAATTATATAGTTAAATGTTATAAATAAAAATTTAGATTTAAATCAACTACAATATTACTATCTTAAGTTTCATCAATGCAATAATTTGTGATAAAATAAAAAGTTTGTTGAGCGATTCGTAAAACATATGTGACGAAGCGCCTTGGAATTATAAACGATTAATAAAAATATTTTAAATTGACTTTATTTTGTGATGCAGAAAAAGACTTTTAGATTTCGAAAATCGTCGCATCAAAAAATTGAAAATTGATAAAACTAATGAATTATTTTTAAATAAACATTAAGTTTTAGATAAAAATGATTTTTTTATAAAACTACAATAACAACTAATTGATTTAAAAAAATTATTTGGGGTGAAAAATTTTTTTTAGTTTTCTTCGGAGAACTTAGTTATGAATGTAGGCGTGACACGCGCGATGGGAACGTTAAAAACAAATTCTTTTTAAACACTGGGTTTAAAAAAATAGTATAATCATTTAATTACTCCTCAAAAACAAATCGTGAAAACATAGTACTACATAAATTTTTGATGGATAATAAAAAATCTAAATATTTATTTGCTTTTGGTCAGTTATAATGTGGTCTTATTTTTAAAGACGCACTATTATTAAATTGCTTAATAATTAATTTAATTAAATTAAGCATTTTTTGCAACAAAGAATTAAATTGCAAATAAATGATCCTTTTGCATTTTATTTCAAAAGATTTAAATTCAAACGTGGTCGCGTCACCTTGCGGATGTAATTTTATCAATTATTAGGACATCATAAATAATAAAATTTAATTATATTATAGCAACTTTTGTTGTAATAATAATAAAATATTATTATAATGTATTGTATCGAGTTACAATTAATTGAATTTATTTTTTTTTGGTTTATGCTTTTAACAAAAAAAAAACAACAATACTTATGTTTATAAAAAAAACAATTCATAATAAAATAATTATATTGGTTATAAAATGGAGTCAAGACGCAATAATAATAAGTTTGAAAACTAAATACATTTTTAAATACAAAAACATCTTTTCTAAATTCTAAAACCTAAAAAAAATATTATCAAAAATTAAAGAAATGATATTTTTTTAGGACCAGAAACCGTGCGTTATGCCCTAACGGCTTGGCAACGTGTTCCACAAGCCAGGGAAATACCAGCCCATCAAAGCCTAAGTGCAGCTTCACCAAATAGAAATCGTGAAGTTAAATTAATAAAAAGAAATTATAACCTAGAATTAATATATTTAAATATAATCACATTAAAAATAATTAACTACAAATATTATAAAAAATTATTAATCAGAAAAATAAGAAATAAAATTAACATAATTTAAATAAACATTAAACTCTTTTTTGTCGAAATAAAAAATTAAAAGCAGTAAACTAAACATTTGGTTAGAAAAGAATTCTGTTTTAAATGCTAATTATCTAATTTTGCGGAAGCCTCTCTTACCAAACGGAACCAGCGTTTTCGCAACCTGCACCGAATGCCTGTGGACGAACCCTTGTTTTTTTGATTTTATATCTGTGCATCATTTTTTAAATTTAGGCTCTTTGACATCAAAGTGCATCAAATAAATGATTAACAATTAAAAGGCATAATCTAATTTACAAAGGATTAAGAAAGAAGTTATAAAATATAAATAAAAAAGTGGTGACCAAAAAATTATTAAGATAATAGAAATTTAAAATTTCCGAATTACTATCAAAATACTGAACATTAAATTGCTTTGCCTTAACGCTTTAGCAATTGATCGTATAACTTTGGCTACTTATAAAATGTGAAATTTTCTACTGACTTATAAGATGACTCAATTACAGTTAACGTTTAGATTCTATAGATAACAAATTAAGTTTTACGATTACCAAATATAAATATATGTCTTAAAATATTTAAAAAATAAATCTTATCAAAAATAAATAAAAGGGGTTTTAATAATTTCCCAAAACAATATTATGTATTAAAATTAATACAGAAAAAAACTTTCAATCAAGCACAAAAAAAAATCGGCCGAGTCGAATTCATCCAGATTACGACGTGGTCAGAATTTATAAGACAAAAAATTGAAGGTACTGAAGGATGTATTTTTAGTAAGTGCAAATGCAGATGAGATTAACAGAAGCTTAAAACGCCACTCAAAATATTCATGTATAAAAACTGATACAAATAATGTAGCCATAAATAAACTTTACATAAAATAAGCGCAAATTGAAAAGAAAATGCAGCCCAAATAGACGAAGCCTTTGAATTGTCTTGCTCAAAATATCAAAAATAATAGTAGGTAAAAAATATATTTTTATCATTTTGCATTCATCTCTTAGAAAAATAAAATAAGTGTCAGAGATACAAGCGCAAATAAAAAATGGGTGCATTTTTAGTTTGAATAAAAATTTGATCTTTAAGGGTGCATTTTCGTTTTAACCATTTTGTGTAAAAATTGGCAGAGGATTTGAGTGCATCAGGCATGATCACGGATATTCAGATATCCGTGAAATATCCTTATGGGTTGATACGGATCGGATTTGAAAAAGTGAAATGGACACGGATATGAAAGTCAAATCCGCGGGTATCCGCGAATATCCATATCTTTCTGAATTTTTACCTCAAAAAAAGTACTAGATTCGGACATTTAATACCCGTACCCGCAATCTCTCAATCGAATGCAACAAAATGTCAAAGATGAAGATCAACAATAAACTACAAAATGAAAACGCAATTGTATACCAATTTTGCAATATTTGTTAATGAGTATAAACTATCAATAATAAAAAATAAATCCTCAAATTAAAAATTTTCACGCCGCTAAACCATACTACCAAATTATTCTTTTTTTATTGGTATCTGCCGAAATTTTGAAAATTTATTTTATTTTAAGCGATTTATTAAATTAAACTTTTTTGAAAGTGATTAAAAATATAAAAGTTGATCAATAAAAAAGTAAAACAATTTTAACATTTTTCTAAAATTTGAGCTGTTTTCCATAGACGAGCGGCATCCTCTTTTAGATGGGCTCAATGGAGAAAAAATGAACCCGGAAGAAAGTACGCCCAGTCCTTACTGCAATTATTTTGATACAGTAAATTATTGATAATTAATTTGCAAATAATTCATTTACAAAGTAGGTTCAGTGTTTTTAATAAATTTTGTAATTTGTGAATATAGGCTGGGTAAATTGCTAGATCAAGTGCTTGTTGTTAACCCTAAAAAATACGATTAAAAAAAACAAACACATGGTAAATATCTCTGGACTCAAAAACTCAGAAGACAAAAAATATAAAATGTGTCAATATTTATGAAAAATAAAATAATTTATTGAAAATTTAAACTAAAACGATCACTATGTTTAACATAATTTAAAGGTCGGCATAGTAATTTAAAAAATAAATCTATTATAATACAATTCAAAAAATATTTAAGAAAAAGAACGAACTATTCATTATTTTATATAGTAAATACCTAATGGGAAAGCAAAGGTAAAATCTAATATTTAGTCTATGTTGTCAAAGCTAAAAATACAAATTGGAAAACTACTAATCAAAAATTTTACTATTTTAATATACAGCAATTAAAAATGTTTTAATTTTATTTATAAAAATAAAATTTTATTTAAATTTTGGTACTTTAATGAAGTGCCGTAACCTCATTTTCAATTTTTTTTAAAGCAAAAAGCATCACATCTTCTGCAAATTTATTTGCAATCTCTTAACAAATCGAGTCAAAAATGCGAATCCGACCCCCACCCCCCACTAAACAAAGTATTTGGGAAAACCGCGCGAAAAAAACATGATTTTAGCAAAATGGACGGATGTGCGCAATTTATTGAAAGTTGAGACTGTGAAATCACGCCCAAATCAAAGTCAATTTCGATCATTCGTGCCCCGAGTTTTACCAAATGTTAATTTCAAACAAAAAATTGCTTAAATCGATCATGGATAATCAAAAATACAATATTCATTATTTAATGCAATCGCTACCTAACCTATCATCAGCCAAACACCAAACCAAAAGTCTCTGTACAGATGTATAGGCATGGTTCAGGACGGTCAGCTCAGTTTAAAAAAATCAAAACATTTAATTAAAAATCATTATTAATCATTTAATAATTAAAAATTGGTTTATCTTAATTAAGTTAAAAAATTAATTATCATATGAGTAAGGATGCTAGTTACCATTTTTTGACCCAATTAAATTGCTTACTACTTATAACTACATATATATCAACATATTTTAATCAAATTTATGCCGCTTTTGATACTATTTCATAAAAAATAAATATCAAAATTGAAAAATATTTTTATATAAAGAATTTATAATTTAAATTGGATCATATAAATTGTTACTCACAACAACTGCGCAAATAAAGTCTAAAAATTAAAAATATGATTATAACATTTGATAATATTGCTAATGTAAATATAGTATTCTTACAAAATCAAAAGCTTTAGAATTACAAAAAATTTAAGTTTAATTGAGATAATCTGGGACAGAGATGAACGCTGAACAAAAACATCAGTAATCGAAAAGGCTAGTTAACTGTAATTAATACAAAAAAATAATGAGAAAATTTAAGCAATTCAAAAATTTTAAATCAAAATCAATTTTTAACTGATTCGGCCGAATCAATAACGAAAAGCTAAAAAAACTTATCATTTAGAATTATTTTAATCAAACTGGTGATCCGAACATTCAACAAATTAATAAATAACAACAAACAATTAAAAATTTAAAAAAAATGGCTTAACTAACGTAAACTTTGACGCAACGAGTTACTTAAGTAAAGAGAAAGAAACGCTAATTTTAACGAAATTTAAATAAATTAATTTCCAACTAAACTTACTTTTGAATGATAAAAGTCATTTCAAAACTATATAAAAATCTATTTATAAAATAATAAATTTAAAAAAAAACTATAACTTCATTGTAAATTTTTAAGCTAAAAAAAATTTTTAAATAATATATTTGGCAGCACAAACGAACTAAAACGACTTACATCATCTCAGCGCAAACCCGGGACCTTCAAGTATTAAGTGATTGCAGAAAACATGGGAGAAGGAGTTCTGGGACAACACAGCGATGCAAAATTGATTCCAAAACACAAATAAATCAAAATCAATAAATAATATTAAATAACTTTATATATTTAAAATTTAATAAAATCTTAACTGGGAAAAAATCGAAAATAAATAAAATAGTCTTTGTATGCAATTATTTAAAGATAAATATTCTAAATGATGTGAAAGAATTTTTTGGATCAAACTTTATAAAAAGACTAAAGAATTTTCTCGCGAAAAAATCTAATTATGAAAAAAGGCCCTGTTTACTAAAAATTCATTGATAAAATTGAAACTTTGAGTTTTACTGTTAAAGCTAATTAATTAGTTGTTTATTATGTGCCCAAAAGATAGCAGAACATCTCAACCATCGCATGAAAAAATGTAAGATTAAATAAAAACACCTCGCAATAATAATTGAATTTAAATCATAGAAATAAATTAAGCAATGTAATAAAATTTTTACAGAGATTTGCTTTTTAAATAAAATTTCAATTGTTAAATTTATGCTTTATAACTAATTTCTTTAAACCGAATTAATAGAAGTAAAAAAATTAAATATATTCCATTTACGCTATGATTAAATTAAAAAAAAAAAAAAAAAATTTGTGACTACCCCAATAGACGGCATATAAGTAATTAAAAATAATAAAAAGTCCCTAAATTAAATAAGCATTAATTAAATATTACATATCAATTTAAATTGCTGTGATGCGGCTGGGGCAGATACAAGCGCTATCAGTACAAGATGATTTGAGAACCAAATATTATACACATATTGATATTAGAATAAAATTAAAGACACATTTTACTCAATATTGACGAAATAAAAGCGAATATTATGCCGATGAACTGTATATACTTAATAATATTTTTGATGGTGATTTTTGGATGTTTTAGGCAATAAATTTGCGCCAGTTTCGTTTTTGTCAAAAAATTATGATAAAATACTAGAAATTTTGATACAGACTAAACTTCAATTTATTTTCGATAAAGTATTTTAAATTTAACAATAGGCCTAGATAAGTGCATTGTTTCCAAATGCTTTCCTAACTCGCAATTACGATTGAATTATATAATATCTGATGAATTTATACCGAATGATTCATTTGTCATTTTTATTAGGACATCATAAAAAATATAAATTTCTTTATATCGAATAATAAATGAGAATATGTATGGGAAAAATATTATGAAAACCCAAAATAAATGCTGTGCCATTTTTCAAAAAAATGAAATTTTTATAAAATTGTTTTTACATAAAGTTGAACAGCAATGCCATTATTTCAAAGTTGGTTGCTGATTTCCAAAGAATCGCATGTTTATATATAAACAACAAATTGATTTTGTCAAAAATAATAAATCTTTAGCTATTTCGCAAAATTTCCAATAAATATATTAAAAAATCTTAAAAGTCAAAAAATGGCACCTTTTGTAGTAACAAATTCGGAATAGCATCCCAAATACGCTTTTCATTTGATATTTTCGAAACCACAATGCATCAGACCTTATTTTGTTATAATTGAGAGAAAGTGAGTTAAGCAAAAAGTAATTTACGCTTCATAATGAAATCGGTTATTGTTTTAGTTCAAATGCGTTTATTTTGTCTTAAAAGTTCTCCTTTTTATCTTTTCATTTAGGTTTAATGTTTTTATATTGCAATGTTGTTTATTAATAAGCTTTTATTGAGAGCTAAACTTTATTTGATTATTGCGATTTAATTTACTTCTAATAATCTTTTTTTGCTTTAAAAATTTTAACTGTAAATTTACCGTGAAAAGTTGCATATCCTATACATACTCCACTTGATCGTCGCGATGCCTCAAATCTGCATTTTGGCGTGGAAGTACATCATCTAAAGCCAATCAGTCGAATTTTATAAGAAAAAAGTCCAGATATTTAATTTATTATAATTTCCTTGTTTTATTTGAAAACTGAACTTTTTTTGCGTTTTGCAGCTTACACATTTCAATTCGAGCTTGTTAGGTTTTTAGGCATGGACAAATATTTTTACTAGATTTTAGTTTAATTATATGTAATAAATTTATAAAATGTTCCTTTTTATTTTGCAAATATTTTGTTTAAATGATTTAGTAATTTTAGCAGTTAAAAATGATTTATATATTTTTTAAGGGTTTAATATTATAATTTTTTTTATTTAGTTGTACATTTTTTTATTAAAATTTTTTTATAAAGTTAAATAATTGGATAAGTAATAATAGTTTGGTGTGGTAATCGCAAAGTTATTCTTTTTAAGATTCAACCTTTTTTATATGTCTACGATTTAAGTATTAGTATATTTTAGTTAAATTTAAAATTGTTTTATTATACATATCAATAATAACGGCTTATTTCCATAATTTTCTGCACATTTTATAGGGGGGCATTTCATCTGCAGTCCTTGACTCAATGTCCTTTCTGGAAGCATGCAAAACAGGGTCCACGTATTTTACGCGCTTATTTGTTTTCTTCGATTATTTCCTTTTTATTTTTTTGGAAAAATATTTTTCAATCTGCATAATATTATAATTTTGAAACGATTAAAATTTTTTATTTCAAAATTGTGGGGTTTTAATTAGATTAAATTTTACTAGATGTTTTGTAAAATTTTAATTATTACAAATAAAGTTAAATCTCTGATTACTTCATTAATTAAACTTTAGTTTTTAAATTTTTTAGTTTAGTAAATAGCGTTAGTTTTTATATATTTTATAAGAAGTATGCATTTAATTATTTCATCGTATGTGAAATTCGTCAAAGATTTATAATCTTTGTAACCTTTTCTTAAAATAGTATTTAGTTAAAGGTATTCTTTATTTAATTTATTATGATGCGTACGGTCAAATTCAAATGTTTTAAAACGTAAGCATTCTAAATTTTTACAAATGTAATACAATCATTTTTAATTAAAATTTTATCAAAATTTATTAAATGATTTAATATCTAAAAACGTCAAGCAAGTTTTGTTTTTCCTAAATTTTATTTCCATAACATTTTATTCTTTTTATAACCTTTTCCAAAAATTTAATTTCATTTTTCCTTTTTTTTATTTGTTTATCATTTCGTTTAGCATTTTTTGTTTTTTAATAAATTTAATTGCCAGACTGTTTGATTAAATTTCTTAATTTATCCTGTATCCCGCCGCATAGCAGGAGGCACACCTAGATAGATAGGTAGTCTCACCGCCACTAGCTTTTTTTGTGAATCTTGTCAAAAATTTTTAAATAAAGCAGGCTTGTTTTGAATTGGTAAATTAATCGTTATTAAATAATATTTGATTTGGGTTTCAAATGAATATATGTTCAGATATAAAAATTAAATATATTTTTTTGGATAGAATCAGCAAGGTCACACTGCTTTAATTTATATTTAGGAAATATTCTTCTTAGATTTATTATAGAGTATTTATTTAGCTCCTTTGGGGTTTATAATAAGTATAAACACATATTTTAATATAACAAAACATCAAAGTTTAACTAAATTCTCGAAAAAATTGCATTTCCGTTGCGAACTTATGGATTTTGACGTAGGTGGATTGATTGATTATTTAAATCTTAGACCGCTAACTTTAGATTTTATATGTATGAAGCTTTTTATACAAATTTATTATTTGATTAACCATTTTGTGCAGATAATTCTCATTTTATTTGTGTGTTCATCGCCCACCAAACATAAACAAACTATTCATCCGTATACAAAGCACAACATAACAAAAATAATTTTAAAGGTTTTGCCGGCGCGTGTCCCGAACATTTTTAATTTACAATTGAAACATTTTTTTTTAATTTTTTAACTTTTTATCTATATTGTCAATTATTTAATTTAAGGCTAAATTATTTTAGGCGCCCATTGGCTGCTGCCAATTCTTTATGAAATATTTATTTCAAACAGATTTATTGATATTAATATTTTAATATAAATAAAATTCATTTTTTAATATATTACTTTTAGTCTTTTTTTATTAAGTTTGTTTTGGGTTATTTGAGGTAATTTAAGTATACGTGGCAATTTCACAGTAATAAAATATGTGTATTGCACAAATGGTAATATCGTTTTTTATATTTTTAGGTTCTTTGAAATTATATTTAAATTAACTATTATATATTTGGTAATTTACTATGGTTTGTTTTCTTTTATGCATTTTTTTGTTCTATCGTACTAATTTAAATGCTAGATAAAAATATACAGCAACAATTTATACTTTTAAGTTTTATGGCTAATATGTAGTTGGGTAATAGCCGAATCCAACATCCATGAAAGCACGTCATTTAATTGGTTGGTTTATACTTGGGATAAAATAAATTTTCTATTATTTCATTATCATGCAATTCAAGTTTAGTGAAGCATTTTTATATATTACTAATTTGTTATAGAAGAAAAGTTTTATTTTTTAAAATTACTATTTGGACGAATTAGCTCACCAATTATTGTTTATTTTTGATACTTAATTGCGATCTAATTCTTTTTAAATTGTATTATCTCTTTGCGTTACAATTTATAAAATAAAATTCAAAAATTATATATGGAAGTTTGAAGTTTGAACAAACAAATACACAATTATATAATGCGCAAGGTTTATATTTTTCAATTTAATTAGCGTTGATAGTTTGCGTTTGTTAAAACTACGATATTTACCGATATGGATTACAGCACAAACAACAGATTCATTATAATATTATTTTTTTAAACTTCCAAAAAACTATTTGGGATGACATATTGGCTTCAATTAAACTTTGCTTTTTTATAAATTTTGTTACAAAAATTAGAACTTTTTATCGGATTATGTCTTGAACATTGATTAACATTGCAAGATTTTCGGGTGACAAACTTTTACGGAGATCTAGGCCAGCTACCTCTCACTTTCTGAGCTTATCGCCGGACGTGTATGAAATTTTCGCACCAATTTTCCAAGCAGTGGCTATTTTTGAGAATTTGACAAAGAAACAAGCATAAAACTATTTTTTGATTAATTTTTTTTATTTTGTGGATGTTTATAATTGAAAAAAATATAAATTTATTTATCTATTTTTTGTCATTATTTATTTATTTTAAATCTATTAATTTTTATCCTTTTCCAAGGTGAATCTAGGACTCCGTCAGAATATTGTTCTTTTAAAACGATCTATCGGCTTAGGTGTTACTTAAAAGTTTTTCTTTAATTTTCAAAAATACAACCGTCTCAAAAACCGGTTTAAATTATCACTTTTATTTCTTTGACGAATACGTATTGCACCAAATAAGAATTGTAGACAATTCTTGAATAAAAAATATTTTCACAAAACTAAGAATACTTTAGTTACAATGCAAACTTTACATCGTCTTTTTTGTCCGACTGAAGGCCTCCGAACAGCCGTCAGAGGGCAAGACAGAAAATTGTTCTTTTTAAAAAACGATTTAAATCGTATATTTGGAGGAAAAATCGTGCCTAGATATTGGCGATGGTTTGAAAATATCCTATATAATAAGATAATCATTAATATTAAATTTTGGACAAAAAATTCCTAGAAAAGTTGACCTAGAAATTGTGGAGTAAAATTATCTTATATGGAAGTGATCCAGCTCCGAATGAAAATACTACCAATCAATTCCTCTCGTCGAGTTGAGTATGAATCCGCTAAATTTTACGCCGGAACCCACAATATAAAGTTGCTAGCAAATTAAGTTGGCCAAAAATTATAGGGTTATTTATAAATAAAATATTTATTATGTATTATATCTTTAAAAAAATGCCTGATCATATATAATATACTAAAATCAAATGCTGACGGAAAAAATAATGTGATAAATATATATTGATACCATTTATGGTTTTAGAATTGTTTGCTTTTATACGATTGCTGCTCTGCAAATCGAAGATTTTTAGCAAATTTATTTAAATATTGAAAATGCAAAATTATTGGTTGATTCATTTGTTCCGGACTGATTAATGCTACAAATTCATTCTAAATTTTTTTAAATATAAAATTTAGATATTTTAATTTTTCAATATATGAAATTTTTTTGTAAAATGTTATGTAAATTTTCGTAATAATCCTGCAGATGTAGAAATAAATCACTTTTTGTTAGTAAACAGAATTTTTACAATTTGGTTTAATATTATTGGTTGATTTTAAATATTAGCGCTACCGACATCGTAAAATATTGCCGGGTTGATCACTATTGATCATGTTGCCTGTAAAATCCTCATAATATGTAGGCAATCAGGTTCATAAGATTGCCAGTCAGGTGCCGTAGGTCATTGCTTATTTTATTTAATATATGCACATAGTGTTATTGTATGTGGTAATTAATTTACATTTTAAATTCTAACTTGGAAAATGTTGATGCATCGTATGAAGTTAAACACATTTTGATACATATAATTGATAAGACAGACGATTTAGCCTCTACAATAGTTTATTTTCTTTAAATCTCTGATTACTTCATTAATTAAACTTTAGTTTTTAAATTTTTTAGTTTAGTAAATAGCGTTAGTTTTTATATATTTTATAAGAAGTATGCATTTAATTATTTCATCGTATGTGAAATTCGTCAAAGATTTATAATCTTTGTAACCTTTTCTTAAAATAGTATTTAGTTAAAGGTATTCTTTATTTAATTTATTATGATGCGTACGGTCAAATTCAAATGTTTTAAAACGTAAGCATTCTAAATTTTTACAAATGTAATACAATCATTTTTAATTAAAATTTTATCAAAATTTATTAAATGATTTAATATCTAAAAACGTCAAGCAAGTTTTGTTTTTCCTAAATTTTATTTCCATAACATTTTATTCTTTTTATAACCTTTTCCAAAAATTTAATTTCATTTTTCCTTTTTTTTATTTGTTTATCATTTCGTTTAGCATTTTTTGTTTTTTAATAAATTTAATTGCCAGACTGTTTGATTAAATTTCTTAATTTATCCTGTATCCCGCCGCATAGCAGGAGGCACACCTAGATAGATAGGTAGTCTCACCGCCACTAGCTTTTTTTGTGAATCTTGTCAAAAATTTTTAAATAAAGCAGGCTTGTTTTGAATTGGTAAATTAATCGTTATTAAATAATATTTGATTTGGGTTTCAAATGAATATATGTTCAGATATAAAAATTAAATATATTTTTTTGGATAGAATCAGCAAGGTCACACTGCTTTAATTTATATTTAGGAAATATTCTTCTTAGATTTATTATAGAGTATTTATTTAGCTCCTTTGGGGTTTATAATAAGTATAAACACATATTTTAATATAACAAAACATCAAAGTTTAACTAAATTCTCGAAAAAATTGCATTTCCGTTGCGAACTTATGGATTTTGACGTAGGTGGATTGATTGATTATTTAAATCTTAGACCGCTAACTTTAGATTTTATATGTATGAAGCTTTTTATACAAATTTATTATTTGATTAACCATTTTGTGCAGATAATTCTCATTTTATTTGTGTGTTCATCGCCCACCAAACATAAACAAACTATTCATCCGTATACAAAGCACAACATAACAAAAATAATTTTAAAGGTTTTGCCGGCGCGTGTCCCGAACATTTTTAATTTACAATTGAAACATTTTTTTTTAATTTTTTAACTTTTTATCTATATTGTCAATTATTTAATTTAAGGCTAAATTATTTTAGGCGCCCATTGGCTGCTGCCAATTCTTTATGAAATATTTATTTCAAACAGATTTATTGATATTAATATTTTAATATAAATAAAATTCATTTTTTAATATATTACTTTTAGTCTTTTTTTATTAAGTTTGTTTTGGGTTATTTGAGGTAATTTAAGTATACGTGGCAATTTCACAGTAATAAAATATGTGTATTGCACAAATGGTAATATCGTTTTTTATATTTTTAGGTTCTTTGAAATTATATTTAAATTAACTATTATATATTTGGTAATTTACTATGGTTTGTTTTCTTTTATGCATTTTTTTGTTCTATCGTACTAATTTAAATGCTAGATAAAAATATACAGCAACAATTTATACTTTTAAGTTTTATGGCTAATATGTAGTTGGGTAATAGCCGAATCCAACATCCATGAAAGCACGTCATTTAATTGGTTGGTTTATACTTGGGATAAAATAAATTTTCTATTATTTCATTATCATGCAATTCAAGTTTAGTGAAGCATTTTTATATATTACTAATTTGTTATAGAAGAAAAGTTTTATTTTTTAAAATTACTATTTGGACGAATTAGCTCACCAATTATTGTTTATTTTTGATACTTAATTGCGATCTAATTCTTTTTAAATTGTATTATCTCTTTGCGTTACAATTTATAAAATAAAATTCAAAAATTATATATGGAAGTTTGAAGTTTGAACAAACAAATACACAATTATATAATGCGCAAGGTTTATATTTTTCAATTTAATTAGCGTTGATAGTTTGCGTTTGTTAAAACTACGATATTTACCGATATGGATTACAGCACAAACAACAGATTCATTATAATATTATTTTTTTAAACTTCCAAAAAACTATTTGGGATGACATATTGGCTTCAATTAAACTTTGCTTTTTTATAAATTTTGTTACAAAAATTAGAACTTTTTATCGGATTATGTCTTGAACATTGATTAACATTGCAAGATTTTCGGGTGACAAACTTTTACGGAGATCTAGGCCAGCTACCTCTCACTTTCTGAGCTTATCGCCGGACGTGTATGAAATTTTCGCACCAATTTTCCAAGCAGTGGCTATTTTTGAGAATTTGACAAAGAAACAAGCATAAAACTATTTTTTGATTAATTTTTTTTATTTTGTGGATGTTTATAATTGAAAAAAATATAAATTTATTTATCTATTTTTTGTCATTATTTATTTATTTTAAATCTATTAATTTTTATCCTTTTCCAAGGTGAATCTAGGACTCCGTCAGAATATTGTTCTTTTAAAACGATCTATCGGCTTAGGTGTTACTTAAAAGTTTTTCTTTAATTTTCAAAAATACAACCGTCTCAAAAACCGGTTTAAATTATCACTTTTATTTCTTTGACGAATACGTATTGCACCAAATAAGAATTGTAGACAATTCTTGAATAAAAAATATTTTCACAAAACTAAGAATACTTTAGTTACAATGCAAACTTTACATCGTCTTTTTTGTCCGACTGAAGGCCTCCGAACAGCCGTCAGAGGGCAAGACAGAAAATTGTTCTTTTTAAAAAACGATTTAAATCGTATATTTGGAGGAAAAATCGTGCCTAGATATTGGCGATGGTTTGAAAATATCCTATATAATAAGATAATCATTAATATTAAATTTTGGACAAAAAATTCCTAGAAAAGTTGACCTAGAAATTGTGGAGTAAAATTATCTTATATGGAAGTGATCCAGCTCCGAATGAAAATACTACCAATCAATTCCTCTCGTCGAGTTGAGTATGAATCCGCTAAATTTTACGCCGGAACCCACAATATAAAGTTGCTAGCAAATTAAGTTGGCCAAAAATTATAGGGTTATTTATAAATAAAATATTTATTATGTATTATATCTTTAAAAAAATGCCTGATCATATATAATATACTAAAATCAAATGCTGACGGAAAAAATAATGTGATAAATATATATTGATACCATTTATGGTTTTAGAATTGTTTGCTTTTATACGATTGCTGCTCTGCAAATCGAAGATTTTTAGCAAATTTATTTAAATATTGAAAATGCAAAATTATTGGTTGATTCATTTGTTCCGGACTGATTAATGCTACAAATTCATTCTAAATTTTTTTAAATATAAAATTTAGATATTTTAATTTTTCAATATATGAAATTTTTTTGTAAAATGTTATGTAAATTTTCGTAATAATCCTGCAGATGTAGAAATAAATCACTTTTTGTTAGTAAACAGAATTTTTACAATTTGGTTTAATATTATTGGTTGATTTTAAATATTAGCGCTACCGACATCGTAAAATATTGCCGGGTTGATCACTATTGATCATGTTGCCTGTAAAATCCTCATAATATGTAGGCAATCAGGTTCATAAGATTGCCAGTCAGGTGCCGTAGGTCATTGCTTATTTTATTTAATATATGCACATAGTGTTATTGTATGTGGTAATTAATTTACATTTTAAATTCTAACTTGGAAAATGTTGATGCATCGTATGAAGTTAAACACATTTTGATACATATAATTGATAAGACAGACGATTTAGCCTCTACAATAGTTTATT
This sequence comes from Globodera rostochiensis, assembly GCA_018350325.1. Classification (NCBI taxonomy): domain Eukaryota; kingdom Metazoa; phylum Nematoda; class Chromadorea; order Rhabditida; family Heteroderidae; genus Globodera; species Globodera rostochiensis. The sequence goes on from JAEVLN010000023.1 coordinate 308,731, forward strand.
TTCTTTAAATCTCTGATTACTTCATTAATTAAACTTTAGTTTTTAAATTTTTTAGTTTAGTAAATAGCGTTAGTTTTTATATATTTTATAAGAAGTATGCATTTAATTATTTCATCGTATGTGAAATTCGTCAAAGATTTATAATCTTTGTAACCTTTTCTTAAAATAGTATTTAGTTAAAGGTATTCTTTATTTAATTTATTATGATGCGTACGGTCAAATTCAAATGTTTTAAAACGTAAGCATTCTAAATTTTTACAAATGTAATACAATCATTTTTAATTAAAATTTTATCAAAATTTATTAAATGATTTAATATCTAAAAACGTCAAGCAAGTTTTGTTTTTCCTAAATTTTATTTCCATAACATTTTATTCTTTTTATAACCTTTTCCAAAAATTTAATTTCATTTTTCCTTTTTTTTATTTGTTTATCATTTCGTTTAGCATTTTTTGTTTTTTAATAAATTTAATTGCCAGACTGTTTGATTAAATTTCTTAATTTATCCTGTATCCCGCCGCATAGCAGGAGGCACACCTAGATAGATAGGTAGTCTCACCGCCACTAGCTTTTTTTGTGAATCTTGTCAAAAATTTTTAAATAAAGCAGGCTTGTTTTGAATTGGTAAATTAATCGTTATTAAATAATATTTGATTTGGGTTTCAAATGAATATATGTTCAGATATAAAAATTAAATATATTTTTTTGGATAGAATCAGCAAGGTCACACTGCTTTAATTTATATTTAGGAAATATTCTTCTTAGATTTATTATAGAGTATTTATTTAGCTCCTTTGGGGTTTATAATAAGTATAAACACATATTTTAATATAACAAAACATCAAAGTTTAACTAAATTCTCGAAAAAATTGCATTTCCGTTGCGAACTTATGGATTTTGACGTAGGTGGATTGATTGATTATTTAAATCTTAGACCGCTAACTTTAGATTTTATATGTATGAAGCTTTTTATACAAATTTATTATTTGATTAACCATTTTGTGCAGATAATTCTCATTTTATTTGTGTGTTCATCGCCCACCAAACATAAACAAACTATTCATCCGTATACAAAGCACAACATAACAAAAATAATTTTAAAGGTTTTGCCGGCGCGTGTCCCGAACATTTTTAATTTACAATTGAAACATTTTTTTTTAATTTTTTAACTTTTTATCTATATTGTCAATTATTTAATTTAAGGCTAAATTATTTTAGGCGCCCATTGGCTGCTGCCAATTCTTTATGAAATATTTATTTCAAACAGATTTATTGATATTAATATTTTAATATAAATAAAATTCATTTTTTAATATATTACTTTTAGTCTTTTTTTATTAAGTTTGTTTTGGGTTATTTGAGGTAATTTAAGTATACGTGGCAATTTCACAGTAATAAAATATGTGTATTGCACAAATGGTAATATCGTTTTTTATATTTTTAGGTTCTTTGAAATTATATTTAAATTAACTATTATATATTTGGTAATTTACTATGGTTTGTTTTCTTTTATGCATTTTTTTGTTCTATCGTACTAATTTAAATGCTAGATAAAAATATACAGCAACAATTTATACTTTTAAGTTTTATGGCTAATATGTAGTTGGGTAATAGCCGAATCCAACATCCATGAAAGCACGTCATTTAATTGGTTGGTTTATACTTGGGATAAAATAAATTTTCTATTATTTCATTATCATGCAATTCAAGTTTAGTGAAGCATTTTTATATATTACTAATTTGTTATAGAAGAAAAGTTTTATTTTTTAAAATTACTATTTGGACGAATTAGCTCACCAATTATTGTTTATTTTTGATACTTAATTGCGATCTAATTCTTTTTAAATTGTATTATCTCTTTGCGTTACAATTTATAAAATAAAATTCAAAAATTATATATGGAAGTTTGAAGTTTGAACAAACAAATACACAATTATATAATGCGCAAGGTTTATATTTTTCAATTTAATTAGCGTTGATAGTTTGCGTTTGTTAAAACTACGATATTTACCGATATGGGTTACAGCACAAACAACAGATTCATTATAATATTATTTTTTTAAACTTCCAAAAAACTATTTGGGATGACATATTGGCTTCAATTAAACTTTGCTTTTTTATAAATTTTGTTACAAAAATTAGAACTTTTTATCGGATTATGTCTTGAACATTGATTAACATTGCAAGATTTTCGGGTGACAAACTTTTACGGAGATCTAGGCCAGCTACCTCTCACTTTCTGAGCTTATCGCCGGACGTGTATGAAATTTTCGCACCAATTTTCCAAGCAGTGGCTATTTTTGAGAATTTGACAAAGAAACAAGCATAAAACTATTTTTTGATTAATTTTTTTTATTTTGTGGATGTTTATAATTGAAAAAAATATAAATTTATTTATCTATTTTTTGTCATTATTTATTTATTTTAAATCTATTAATTTTTATCCTTTTCCAAGGTGAATCTAGGACTCCGTCAGAATATTGTTCTTTTAAAACGATCTATCGGCTTAGGTGTTACTTAAAAGTTTTTCTTTAATTTTCAAAAATACAACCGTCTCAAAAACCGGTTTAAATTATCACTTTTATTTCTTTGACGAATACGTATTGCACCAAATAAGAATTGTAGACAATTCTTGAATAAAAAATATTTTCACAAAACTAAGAATACTTTAGTTACAATGCAAACTTTACATCGTCTTTTTTGTCCGACTGAAGGCCTCCGAACAGCCGTCAGAGGGCAAGACAGAAAATTGTTCTTTTTAAAAAACGATTTAAATCGTATATTTGGAGGAAAAATCGTGCCTAGATATTGGCGATGGTTTGAAAATATCCTATATAATAAGATAATCATTAATATTAAATTTTGGACAAAAAATTCCTAGAAAAGTTGACCTAGAAATTGTGGAGTAAAATTATCTTATATGGAAGTGATCCAGCTCCGAATGAAAATACTACCAATCAATTCCTCTCGTCGAGTTGAGTATGAATCCGCTAAATTTTACGCCGGAACCCACAATATAAAGTTGCTAGCAAATTAAGTTGGCCAAAAATTATAGGGTTATTTATAAATAAAATATTTATTATGTATTATATCTTTAAAAAAATGCCTGATCATATATAATATACTAAAATCAAATGCTGACGGAAAAAATAATGTGATAAATATATATTGATACCATTTATGGTTTTAGAATTGTTTGCTTTTATACGATTGCTGCTCTGCAAATCGAAGATTTTTAGCAAATTTATTTAAATATTGAAAATGCAAAATTATTGGTTGATTCATTTGTTCCGGACTGATTAATGCTACAAATTCATTCTAAATTTTTTTAAATATAAAATTTAGATATTTTAATTTTTCAATATATGAAATTTTTTTGTAAAATGTTATGTAAATTTTCGTAATAATCCTGCAGATGTAGAAATAAATCACTTTTTGTTAGTAAACAGAATTTTTACAATTTGGTTTAATATTATTGGTTGATTTTAAATATTAGCGCTACCGACATCGTAAAATATTGCCGGGTTGATCACTATTGATCATGTTGCCTGTAAAATCCTCATAATATGTAGGCAATCAGGTTCATAAGATTGCCAGTCAGGTGCCGTAGGTCATTGCTTATTTTATTTAATATATGCACATAGTGTTATTGTATGTGGTAATTAATTTACATTTTAAATTCTAACTTGGAAAATGTTGATGCATCGTATGAAGTTAAACACATTTTGATACATATAATTGATAAGACAGACGATTTAGCCTCTACAATAGTTTATTTTCTTAATTTTTGTAATCTTTTTATTTTATTTGTTATTTTTATTCAAATATAGAATTAATGTAAATTTTTGTTAAATTAAATTTTATATTAATGTAATTTATTGTTTTGCTCGGGCCCTTCCGCGACTTAATCCCTCTTGAACGGTTTGATTTCCTGTTCGTCTTCCACGTTATCCCATTCCAATTCTCTATACCTCTTATGAGTGAGCACTCCTTTTCTTGACAACTGGCGGACACCAAAATTTTTTGTTTTTGGTTTCACAAATTTAATTTATGAACCGTGACCGGTTGTCCATGCGCCAATCTATGGATGTTATATAATCTATAAATCATTTTGTACTATAGTTTTTTTTAAATTTTAAAATTACAAATTACATATGAAAGTTAATGATATTGCTTTAATTGATGTATCGGGACTGGATAACATTTATTTCGAGTATTTGAGGCTAATTAAGCGGGCAACATTTCGTTTATCTTTAAATCCAAAGTATATAAAGATGGAGACTTTTAATAAGAATGATAAACGTTAGATAAGTATCAATAAATATAATTAACAATTTGCCCTTAATTAAATTTTGTTATCTAATCGATTGTTAAGAATTATTATGCATTGCAGTTTTTACAATTAGACTTGCAAATATTTAAATCTTTAATACTGAAATTCAATAAACTTTTTAATTATATAATTTTTTGACAAATTGAAACTCAGTTTGCATTAAGAGTTTAATTCTTGTTGTGTAATTTTTTTTTAACTAAAGAAATTTTATAAGCACAAGTCATAAAAATCCATATAAATAAACCTTTCAGTTCAAGCTTTAAAGCATTTATTTCACTTTATTAATGGTAAAAATAAATTTAAATGCTGTTTGTATCTTGCTATGAATCTATTTACGTTATTTTTTAAAATAGCTAGGCATCGATCACTTCTAAAAAGAATGCATTTTTTTCTATTTGTAACTTATAAAAAATTTTTCATAACTCAGGCTTCGGTACTTTACCGAAAAGTACCGACCGAACCTTTTCGGAAAGTACCGATGGTTTTCGGTACCGGTACTTTTTCGGTCTTTACCGAAAAGTACCGACCGAAACTTTTCGAGAACCGAAGGTACCGACCGAACAAAATTTGAGTCCCGAAAAAAGTACCGAAGTTGACTGGGGTTCAAACCCCCGACTGTGTAAATAGTTTTTTGTGTCTTTAAATTAACTTCATAGCAGAGAAAAACAATATTTTTTCTTTAAATAGGTATTTAAGATTTTTAAAATTGAAGGTAATTTAGGAATTTCTCAACTTTTTTGAAGTAAAGTTACTAGTAAACTAATTTCAAAAATTTTACCCGATACAAAACTTCTAAGATTTACATAAAGAATTACTTTTTTCATCATTATAGTTATCGAAATTGAACAAGATTTCTTAATAAATCGTAAGAATTTTCATTTTTTTCTCTCGGCGACGCCTATCGGCATCGCCGATCGCCTGCAAAAACCCCTAATAAAACTGCTAAAATTTTCATTTTCTATAGTTTTCTGGACCTAAAATTACGAAAAAGTCTCGAGGCAAGACTCGGAATCTGCATGTCCGGTGAAATTTTATTTGATTTTTTTAAAAATTTTTTAAGCATTTTTTTGATTCTGCGATGCATTTTTTGGGCCATTTTTTCTTAACAAATTCCATCAAAAATTCAAAATTTTCTCGGCGGCACTGCCGAGCCCATTCAAACTGACCCAAAAACTATTAAAATCCTGCCACAGAACAGGAACAGGTCGAAATGCTAATTTACTTGAACCGCAATCTCCCAATACTCAATTATAAATATTAATAAACCAAGCCTAAACGATTTTTTGTTGAAAAGTTAATATAAAAATTTTGGTACCGAAAACCGAAAAAGTACCGACAATTTTTTTCGGTACTTTTCGGTACCGGTACTTTTTCGGTACTTTACCGAAAAGTACCGACCGACCCTTCTGGCCGATCACTAATATTAACAGTGTTGAGCGAACGCGATTGTTTTTTAATATAATTTCTCATAAATGTCTATAATATGTAGATAAATTAACATTTTTCCATAATGAAAGAGTGACAAGGTAAAGAGTGAGCATATTTTGTTTTTCGATAAATGCATTTTAACCCTTAAATTTATTACTATACTTTTTTAATAGGTTGGTGTAAGCCTTTTTTGATAAATTTTGTTGATTTTATTAAACTAAACATTGTTGACAAATAAATTAACAATAAAAAGAATGAAATAGAGCGTTTTAAACGGATCGAGGGGGCGAGTAAACTCTCTATACAATATTTAACGCCTTTATTTTGTGTACTTAAATTATTACGGTATTTTGGCTGTGGCTTGTCTTTCACGGTAGACGCATTCATAAAAGTTTAAACTTTTAGAAATTAAAATATAATTTAAATTAACGTCAATTTTTACAGCTCTCGCATAACTTGCGGGCGGTATCGTAAAACAATTCGAGCTCTCTTTGATTCAGCCCTAACTTATTTCTTTCTTATGTTTTATTTTAAATGTCAATGCTTTTGTTAATTATTTACTTTTTTACAAGTATATAATTATATTATCAAATTTTTTTAGTTTTTCGTATTGAATTAATTATAATTTTTATAAAAAATCTACGAATATACACAATTTGTCGTTTCCCGTTTGTTTTATTTTTTCATTTTTTTTTTGATTTCACATTGACTTTTTAAATAATAATCAGAAAAATATGAACCCGTTGTCACTTATTATGTACATCTATATGGCCATGCTTCTACTTTTCACCTGGCGTGAACGTCCTTGTATTCGTCGATTAATTTATTTGCAGCTTTAAAACAAAAATGTTTCTTTAATTTCATTGGTAGCAATTAAATTTGATTATTTTATTATGGCTTTTAATCTTGGATTTATATAATTTTTCAGTTATTTTAAGTCTATTTTGGTTTTAATTTGCCTCTCTTTTGTCAACACGACTTTGATATCGAATGACTTTTAAAATTAATTTTTTGTTTTCAACATATTGATCCTTATTGGCCGCCGTGAAGTTCAAACCAGCTAATAAAGTTAATTAGTCAATAGATATTAATAATTTATGTTTAACGTATTTATTTAAAGTAAATCAATTATTATCAGCACAATCATAAAATAAATTTTCTAAACGTAATGTTTTCATCGGAATATTATAATATTAACTTTATATGCAGAATTTTGTTAATTTGTAACTGTACGTAAATTTAAGTAACCCAATGTTTTTAGATATTTGCTAACTCGATGAAAGAATAATATTTAACGATAATTCATAAAATAAATAAATTTAACGTTTTTCTGCTAAACTGATTTCTTCCGATCGTTTGATATTTGTTTTTAATAAACGCCAACAACAACCACTTCAACGAAAGATTCCAAATATTGCTGCTTTTAGCTTGCTTCCCGAATTTACACCTACTAATATTGTTCAAAGTCCCAAATCCGTTGTATTTTATTTAGAAAATAAAAGTTCCAAACAATTATTGTTTAAATGAAAATTATTTATTGTACCGCCGTTTTCGTGCTTATAAAATATTATATAGTATTTTTTATTTTAATTTGTTTGACTTTTGTTTAAATAAGTGCATCATTATTTATTGAAACAAATATTTTAGTTAGTTTTAATTATCTAGTTGGTATTAAGGTGTTAATAGTATTATTTTAGTTGTGTTTAATGTTTAAATTCAAATGATATTTGCTATCTGGTAATAATATCGTTTCATAATCGATAAATATCAATTTTAAACTCCTTTTTAAAGTCTTTTAGTGTCTTATTAGATAATTTAATAAAAAGTACTTTAAATTCGAATCATACCGCTAAAACAGCCATATTTTGAACAGAAATAAATGGTAGACTAAATACTTTTTTGCTATTTTCAAAAAGTATATTTATAATGTTAGAGATTTTATTGAAATTTCATGATTTTTCCTCCGAATTTTGAAATTTATAAATAGTGCATTATTTGGGGCTTTTTCGTTTATTGAAAAAATTATTTTGATTTTTAAGTAATAATTTGCAATTTAATTGTCTTGTACTTTTAATTGTATTTTTTCAAAAATTAAGTTGCATAGTTATTTTTATCCATTTTTTACGATTTGAAAAAAGATTAAGTTGCTTTTTTTAATATATTTTATTTTTTGCATATTTTGGTACGAAAAATTAAACTTATTTTTGCTATTAAAATATTTTAATGTAATTATATTTAATCTTTAGCTAAATTAATTTTTAATTGATACAATGTATGTAGTAGATAAATTAAAAGCCAATCTATTTATTTTTTAAAAATATTTTTTGAGTTTGATTTTTGGAAATATTTTTTATCTCATGCTTAACACATTTAATATTTTGTGTGAAATGAAAATAACATTTAATTTGTTTGAAATTTTACTTATGTTTCTTTGGTAAGGTATTGTTTTTCATTTTATCTTTAATTATCACTTTTATGAAATTTCAACAAAAATATTCTAACAGTCCACCTAGTGGAAAATGCTTGGGTTCTCGTAAAAGGTTGCGCTCCCCGTGAGAATTTTTTTTTGCTTTTTTTATTTTTTAGTTTTTCAAAAGCAGTTTTTTTCAGTAGGTTTTTTTAGTTAGGGGGTCTGCAACGCAATTAATAAATTCATTGATTATTTCAATGTTTTTCTTTTTCAACAAGTTTATATTTTATTTATTTTGAATTTTTTTACTAATTTTTATTAGCAATATGTGAATAAATTAAATGTTTTCAATTTTATTCTAATATCAATATTTGATGCATAAGATTCGGGTTTAATTTCAATAAAATTTATAATTAGATTAAATGACTTTTGTATTTAATAATTTGAAAATCAGAAAACTAAAATTATCTTCTATCATGAAGTTTTTCTTCATTTCACCCAATTTCAATACTTCAGTTGGGGGTGGGGGGTGGGGAGGGCTGCAGCCAACCCGAAAAAAAATTTTGAGAAAAAGATCATAGAGGGGACCTTTTGTTTTACAAAATCGTCCTGATCGGGGTTTTTTTAATTCCGCGCTCTAATTGGCACGGCCCTGGTATCGGGTAAATATAATATTTGTATCAATAATATTGCTTAACCTTTAAACAGACCGCAAATTACAACTTTTAATAAACTTTTTTTTGCAAAAATCGAGCAAAGCAAAATAAATAAATATGACACTATTGCACAATAACATGATTAGAGCAGTCCAGAAAGGAACTCGCAAACAGGTCTCACTCAAAACTAGAGACCGGCCAGAAGGGTCGGTCGGTACTTTTCGGTAAAGTACCGAAAAAGTACCGGTACCGAAAAATACCGAAAAAGTCCAAAAAGGTTCGGTCGGTACTTTTCGGTAAAGTACCGAAAAAGTACCGGTACCGAAAAGTACCGAAAAAAATTGTCGGTACTTTTTCGGTTTTCGGTACCAAAATTTTTATATTAACTTTTCAACAAAAAATCGTTTATTTTGGAAATCTTGGCTTTATTAATATTATAATTGAGTATTGGGAGATTGCGGTTCAAGTAAATTAGCATTTCGACTCTCGAACAGCTTTAGCCGATAGGCGTCGCCGAACGGACAAAATGAAAATTCATACGATTTTATTAAGAAAACTTGTCCAATTTCGGTAACTAAAATGGTGAAAAAAAGTAATTCTTTATGTAATCTTAGAAGTTTTGAATCGGTTAAAATTTTGAAAATTAATATGCTAGTAACTTTCTTCAAAAAAATTGAGAAATTCCTAAATTAACTTCAATTTTAAAAATCTTAAATACATATTTAATGAAAAAATATTGTTTTTCTTTGCCATGAAGTTAATTAAAAGACACAAAAAACTATTTACACAGTCGGGGGTTTGAACCCCAGTCAACCACATCTCTCACCAGCAGGGCATTCAATAAAAATAATAAAAAGAAATTTGACTCGCGGACTCGAACCTCAGACAATAAAGTCTTTTGGTTCACAGTTTAACCACTGAGCCACGTGATATTGTGTATTACGGTTGAAAAATTCAAATATATTAGCAATTTTTCCATTCTGTACTTTTTCGGGACTCAAATTTTGTTCGGTCGGTACCTTCGGTTCTCTAAAAGTTTCGGTCGGTACTTTTCGGTAAAGTACCCAAAAAGTACCGGTACCGAAAACCATCGGTACTTTCCGAAAAGGTTCGGTCGGTACTTTTCGGGAAAGTACCGATGCCTGAGTACCGAAAAGTACCGAAAAAGCTTCGGTACTTTCCCGTACCGTCCGATCTCTACTCAAAACCAATAAAAAAAATATCTTCATACAACCAAAAATAACTTCTATACACGAATTTTGAGCTATTTGGACGCGTCAGCTGACGTCCAAACCATAAAAAACAAAAATAAAGTTAGGAATTAAAATCTTTTAAGTGCTAATAAATTAAAAAATTTTCCAGAGTAAAAAAAATTATTATTTAATATAACGTATAGATTTTCATTTTAATTTGAATATTTTGCTTATTGAGTGTTGTTATTTTTGCTCTTTGTCGTTGGGCGGACTATTTCATCTAAACTATTTAACATTTTGTTTATCTGTTAAATATATAAATTAAATTAATGAACTTATAAATTCAACAGCCGACCTTATCAAATAGATTTTCCAATCTTTAAAGTCAGGATTCACATGCTGGGTAACCGTCGTTTCTGCGAGCAGCCTTGCCGTTTTTGTTAAAACGCAGATTTGTTATTTAAAGTTAACCATACTACATTCATCTTTCTTTTTATTTTTGCAAATAGCCTTAGCAAGAAAACAACAACAGTAACAATATGAGTAAATTCGAATAAATTGTTTTTAGCTTTTAATTAATGTATTTAATATCTCGATCTTTTGCATCTATGTGGTAACTTAACAATAAATGCCGTAGCAACACAATTGTTACAATTTTGCATTGCTTCTTTACATATAAATAGTAAATTTTTAGCCTTTATTTTCATAAGTTTATGAATATTTTTTATGTTTAATGAAGTTTTTGCTTTTTATTTTTGAGAGTTTGCAGTTCATCAATTTACATATTTTTCTAATTATATTAATTATCTTAAATATGGCCATATATAAACATTATTTTTTAATTTTTTTAATTTCTGGTTGATTAGCTTTATAATGAGTACAAATATTAATAAGGAAGAATTTACTCACTAATTAAAAAGGTGTTTATAACATATTAATAGAATCTTTTGCTGCATTTTACATTTATTCACGTTATTACTAATTTAATTATTTGTTTTAAATTTTTTTAAAATAAACATAAAAAAAGGCAAAGCGAAGCCTTAGCATCTATGCAAGATTTACTTCAACATCGGGCAGCAGGTGCGACCATATTGTTTAATTTATTTATAATTTAATGTTTGATCGCCAACTGCACGCGTGTGTGATGTACATCGTACTCGTGTTGACGAGTTCCATCCGTAGCAGCTTTACCCGCCAGACTACGTGAAGCAAGTTAGATTTTTTCAATGTGTAATTACTATTTATTATTTATTTATTTAAATGTTTTAAATGGTGTGATGTTAACTATTGGTGAAACTTTTTTGTACAACATTTTTTTTGAAATTTACAATAAACAATTGATGCAAAAGTGTGTTCTGAGACAGTTGTATTTACAATTAATTTTGTAGACATTTATATCATTTAAACAACCTAAACCTTACTACGTTTGCTAAATAATTGTAAATGTAAATTAATTTAATTATAATTTCTTTTTTTAATATAAATACTGAATAATTTAGCCAAAGAAAGGTTTGGATTTAGGCAATGACTCAGCGATGTGGGATTATTCATCCTTTAATAAATCGTAATATTACCTTCATCTTTTTAAATTTATAACAAATGTTTTTGATGAGATTTTAGAAAATTGATCATTTTTTGTACAATTATTTGTAAAATATTTATTTAGTTTGTAATTATAGTTGTTGATGATAGTTTTACATATTTATTTAGTAAAATTGTGTTGTTTTTATTAAATTTTTATGAAATGAAGAAGTAAATATTTAATTCTTATAATTTTATCTTTTTTTACAACGTCCGACTTGTATAATCTTTATTGTTCCAATTAAAGCATTCGCCGATTTTTTTTTACTTTGTTGTGCCGTACTTCTTGTAGGGTCCAATCATTTTATTGTTAATGAGTTCTAAAAACCCAATGTTGCCGCAACATAATTTTGGTGGCATGGAAATTTTTATAATTTATTTAATTGTGAAAAAACCGTGCTGATGTCGAGTTTGCAAGTCGAATATTTGGTTTTACATTCATAATATTATTTAAATAAACATATTCATACTAGAATGAAGCTATATCAACAATAATAATTTATTTATCGTCCTATTTTCTTAGATAGGTAAATGCTTACATAAAGTATCCTGGTGCAAATTTAATTATTTATATTTATGTTGGCGCTTTAGGTAAATCTCCTTTACTCTATCTCTGTATCACATAGCCCACTCACTGTAGAAGATGGTTCTTTCAAGCTGATCAAATTTTGAACGGCATTCACTAAAAGGTGAAGAGTCGCGCCGTTGAGACACAATAACGCCTCGCAGATAGCTTTTATCAATTCAGCTGGAATTTGGACTGTCTATTTATTATTTCACGTTGTTTTGGCCGTTGGCAATTTTCAATAAATGTGATAATTAAATAAATATAATATACCAACGTTTATAAGTTTTACTGCATTATTTTTCATGAATATTTAACATTTGGATGCCGCTTTTGAATATATAATAAATTTATTTACAAAACCAATCAGAAAACACAGCTTGTTCGTATTAGTCGTGATTTTTGTTATATTTTCTATTCCATTTCTTTTTATTATATGCTTTGTAATTTTAAACAAATTTGTTGCAATATTAATAAGTTTTTATTTAAAAATATATTTTTTTGTTATTTTTACCAATTAAATCAATTTCATCCACAATCAAGCTGCGGTTTTGCATACGCGCATTTAAATATAGTAATCAATTTTATCATTTAATTTAAATAGCCTATTCTAAACTTCTAATTGGTTATATAATTAGTTGTAACTTAATAAGATCTTCTTATCTACTGAGTTGACAGTGCTTAAATATCATAAACACCTTATATGCTTACTTTAATAGGTAAAGATTAATTTATTTAATTCTCATTAAATATTACACGGCGTATCCATTATTTTTTTATTCAAATTAAATTAGATTACAATCAACATAGTATTTAAAACCTTTTTTTTTGTAAACTGATTGATTAGTTTGATATTTTATATGGGAAATTTATTTCCTTTGCAAATTCATGTAATTTGTATTTATAAAAGCTCCGATTCTATTGATATAATTAATTCACCGGCATATTAATTAGAAATTAATTAGAATTTTAGTTATCATAAAATTAAATATGATTTAGCTGAATTGCAAAACTTTTTAAAGGGTAGCTCAACGCAAAACCAAATGTTTAAGATTTACGAGTTTTAACCCGATTAAAAAGAAAAAAAATCCAAATCTTTTTTAATACGTTAGTTAAGGGGAAAAAATGATTGAATTTTATTTTGGCCTAATTTTTGTATTAATACCTTTAATTATTTTAATTGGAAGGTGCGGCAGGTATTTAATTTATTGTAAGTTTAAAAGTTTTTTAACAATTCAAAAGCAATTAAGCATATTTATGGCAAATAAAAGTATTAATCAAATGCTTCTATAGCAGAGGATTGGAATGAAAAGGTGATTAAGGCGTGTTTGCATTAGTTAATTAACAAACCCATTTACAATTTTATTGAAATTTGAGGCTTCAATATTCAATAATTTAATGTTTTGCTCTCCCCCGAAGACTTTTAGTTGCCCATTTTTTTTATATTTATTTATTGGTTTAAATTTTTACTTTTACATTTATCTTAATTGGACTGGAGTTTATATGAATTTTTTCTCAAAAAGTTTTACTTATTATAAAAAACAATATATTTTATGTTTAAATATTTGGTGTCACTTATTGCTTTGTGTCTTCAATTAATTAAACATGCTGTTCTGTTTTCGGCTTGAAATTCTAGGTTTTTTTGTTGCTTGTTAGATGGTATAAATATTCCTGGTTGGGATCCTCTTTTGTGGTTATGCGCTACCCTGGACGCAATTAGATAGATCCCTGTATTGTATTGTGGCATTAGAGTTGTTAAAGACCCTCGCTTTTTTTTTATTCAGTGGATTGCCATTTTACTAAATCAAATTATTTTGTAACTGGGTTACATATTTCACATGTCTGACAAATAATAAAAAAGATTATAATACACTGTGTGGCAAGACTTATAACATTTGTTTTTGTTTTTTGAATAGTCAGTCAATTACCAAAAGATAAGCCTATTTAAGATTTATTTTATATTAAGGAAACCGCCGCAAAAACATTACCATAATATGCGAATCTTTATTTTTATTGATTTATATTATTTGTTTTAATTCTACTGTATAATTCCATTTAGCTCCTTTACTAAATAGGTATAGTATAAATGATCATTTTAAGCCATTTAAAAAAAATCAATGTTTTATTTTTTAAATCAATTTTAAATATAAATGTACTTTGCTATTGCTTTTTAAATATAATTTCTATCAACGTTTTAAAATAATTCGCGTGTAATTTCTTAATCCCATGTCATTTCCCGAGTTTTGCTGTAAGCAAGGCAGCGAATGTTGTTAATAAATTTCCATATTAACCTCGGCAGCTACGAAATATAACATGTTTCTCAAATGTTTTATTGTATTTTTGGACATTTTTTATATATTTTTTTTAATTTATCAATATATAATAAAAACGTGGTGAGTTAATTTATATTTGATTTGCTATTAAATTTATTACAATAAAAATACATTATATTTAATGTAGTATTAAAATTTATTATTTATTAATGAAAAATAAAATAATAATGTTTGGCATTAGTTTAAAAATTGTAAACTCAACTTTTTGATGTTTTTTTATTATTTGCTAATATTTTTAATTTTGCTTTCTTTGTATTGACTATTATTTTTTATTTTGTAGTTGCTAAAACATTTCTAATTTTTCCCAGTTGATATTAATTATTGCTTTCACTAATCAATCCTATATTATAAAGTTGAATGTTTGTCTGTGTGTAACGCTGGGTTTGAGTTTTGTGAAGACGATGCGCCAAGAGGTGATGAGTGAAGAAGGTTAGACGAGAGATATAAAAGAAATAGTGTTGCAAGTGAAGAGACTTTTGACAGAGATAGAGAGCAAAATGGGTGAGAAAGAAATCGAACGTTGCAAGAACAAATGTGTGTTTAAAAGAGTGGAAAATTGCGAGAGCGCTCATTTCAGTGATTGTTTTTTTAGTTGTTTTTTTTGTGATAAGATTTTTTTTCTTTTGTTTTTGAAATTTTCTTTCAGCGGCGAAAAGAACTGTTTTGGTCGATTTGTTAACAAGCTTATTTGTCAGTGAAGAAGAGTTTTTGGTTAGCAAAAACTTCTTTAAAAAAGTATTAACTAAACACTTTTTGACTTGTCATCAAATCAGCAATTGATTTTCTCTCCGTTTAGTTAAAAGAAAAAGAAGAATTCTATATTGGACTAAAATGGAAGTCTGCGTTGGCGCTTTCGTATTGAACTGCTTGAACAAATGGTAATAGATTTTATGGTGGACCGAATCAGATTATGGTTTGCTCTCCCTTTAGGTGTTCACAATGCCGCGGTGACTGCTGACGCTTTGGAATGAATTGCAAATGCCAACAAGAAGAGCTACAAAGCAAGATCAAGCAGTTGGAGCGGAGAGAAGCACAACAGGTGGGAGGGAATGGAGCGGGGATTGCCAAGCCAATGCTGTGATTGTAATTCTAACGCGTAAATAAATTTAGCATAGCTGTTGCGCTGATCAGTGACCGATCCGATGCGTTTTCGACTTTGGAAGGAATTGCAAATGCCAACATCAAGCAGTTGGAGCGGGGAGAAGCACAACAGGTGGGAGGGAATGGAGCGGGGATTGCCAAGCCAATTCTGAGGATTGTAATTCTAACGCATAAATAAATTTAGCTGGCTGTTGAGCTGATCAGTGCCCGATCCGATGCGTTTTTCGACTTTCGAAGGAATTGCAAATGCCAACAAGAAGAGCTACAAAGCAAGATCAAGCAGTTGGAGCGGAGAGAACCACAACAGGTGGGAGGGAATGGAGCGGGGATTGCCAAGCCAATTCTGAGGATTGTAATTCTAACGCATAAATAAATTTAGCATGGCTGTTGAGCTGATCAGTGCCCGATCCGATGCGTTTTTCGACTTTCGAAGGAATTGCAAATGCCAACAAGAAGAGCTACAAAGCAAGATCAAGCAGTTGGAGCGGAGAGAACCACAACAGGTGGGAGGGAATGGAGCGGGGATTGCCAAGGTAACGCGTAAATAAATTTAGCATGGCTGTTGAGCTGATCAGTGCCGATCCGATGCGTTTTTCGACTTTCGAAGGAATTGCAAGTGCCAACATGAAGAGCTACAAAGCATGATCAAGCAGTTGGAGCGGGAGCAATCATTTTCTTAAGAAGTGGCGAACGTAATGAAGAAGAAAGATTTTGTATTCACAATCAATTAGTAATAAAGTCGTTCATATTCCATTTGCATTTCATTTAATCGTATTTAGTACGAACTTATCTTTGATTTTTGTAGAATAGACTTCAGGTACCTATTCAGAAAAATACATATACAACATGGACTGTTCAGATGGTGAAGACAATGGAAATAGACGTAGAAATTTAGACGAAGTCGTTAGAAATAGAAAAAGAGCACAAGTATTTGACGAGCACAATTATGCCAAAAGACGAGAAATTGAATCTGAATTTGTTATTGAAAAAAGATATTTGAATAATAGGCCTATGCATCTGATTGTTGACGAGCAGAGTCCTGGTCCATCCGGTTCTGTTCCGATCGCAGATGTTTTAGAAAATAGAAATCTGCCAATGACTGGAGCTCAGAGAAGTGCTAGATTTCGCGCCAGAGAATCATTAGCTAATAGATTAAAGAGGTTGAATCAGAAAATGATTAGACAAGAAATGATAGAGCAAATGAATCACAAGTACAAAGACAGTCGAGATTAGAAGTAGATCGAAATAGACATGTTGAGACTAGAACACTCGAATCAGTTATAGATAAGCAAAAGAGATTAGAACATGTCAAGAATAGACAGAGAGCAATCAGACAAGGAGTGATTCAGCTTTATGCAGCAGAAAATCATTTAAATGCAATTGAACATAGACTTAGTCAAATGAGTATTTGTTGCATGCATTGTGCAGCATTACATTTTGTTGAAGAAAAAGTCAATGGCAAAGGCAATTCCTTTCGGGATTGTTGCCACCATGGAAAAGTTTTTTTGCCACAGATACCTGAGCAGGAATTTCCTGAAGTTTTAAGAAATTTGTTCATGAAATTTGACGCAAGGCATGTGAATTTTTTTGAAAACATTAGACATTTGAATAGCAGCGTTTCATTCGCATCAATGAATCCGCTTAGATATAGATACCCGAATAATAGAGGACCATATTGTTTTCGCATTTATGGCCAGATTTATCATAGAATGAATTTAGCATTGAATCCAGATAATGGCGATGAACCTGCTTACGGGCAGATTTTCATCGTGGACACCGAACAGGCAATGAGAGCAATAGAGCAGGCCAATGTTGGTGTTGATCTTGAGTTATTAAGAACTGTGTATTATGTTATAAGAAATATGAACCCTTTTGCTGAAGCTTATTTGATGAAGAAAGAGGAAGAGAATAGTGAATTAGAAAAAGCAAGAAGAGAACAAAGAGAACCAGCAGAGATCAAACTTTTGTTTGAAACTGGAAAGCAAATGGACAGACGCTTAGGGTACAATGTGCCACGAGCTAATGAAGTTGCTGCAGTCTATGTGCCTGGAGCTGATGGCGAAGTGCCGGAAGCTAAAATTGTGGTTAGACAAAAAGGAAAAGAATTGAAGATTTTGAATAGTACCGATGCAATGGTCACGCCAATGACTTACCCGCTGTTTTATCCGGGTGGTACTTTTGGCTGGCATCCTGAAATAAAGCAAAGAAATAGTAGTAGAAGAGTGACAAGACTACAGTATGTGTGTTACACATTAGCAATAAGAGAGAAAGAGTTCAATCCGATTTTATACGGAGGAAAACTATTTCAGCAGTATTGTGTAGATGAATATGTGAAAATCGAAGGAGACAGAATGAGATGGATTAGAAATAATCAGAAAAAGATTTGTGCTGAAGCATATAAGAATATAGACAACATTTTGTTGAGAAGAGCCCAAGAAACAGGTTTGCCACTTGGGAGAAAGGTCATTCTGCCGCCAAGCATGACAAACAGTCCAAGATATGTTGAGAAGCATTTTCAAGATGCTATGGCTGTGGTCAGACGGTTTGGAAAACCCGATCTGTTTCTGACCATGACATGTAATCCGCAATGGAGTGAAATAATTGACAATATGTTTCATGAACAAGTCCCAAGTGATCGTCCAGATTTAGTTGTTCGAGTATTTTATCTGAAAGTCAAAGCGATTATGAATCAGATTACAAAGACAAAGATTTTTGGTGAAGTTATAGCGTGGATGTATCCGGTGGAGAACCAAGGGAGGGGACTGCCGCACATTCACTTGCTTTTGACATTGTCGGAACATGACAAATTGATAACAGGTGAAGATGTTGAAAAACGAGGAATTAGTGCAAGCATACCAGACAAAGACAAAGAACCGGAGTTATATGCGTTAGTAAAAAAGTTTATGGTCCATGGCCCATGTGGTGATTTGAATCCAAATTGCCCATGCATGGAAGAGACTATGAACGAGAATGGATTAAAGGTTAGAAAATGCTCCAAGGCTTATCCCAAAGCTTTTCAAGAAGAGAATGTAGTATTAGAAAATGGTTTGGCTTTGTATGCCAGGCCAAATGATGGAAGAACTGTTGAAGTACGTGTAAATGCAAGAAGAATTGAATTGGACAATAGATGGGTTGTGCCGCACAATCTGTATTTGCTAAAAATGTTCAAGTGTCATATTAATTTGGAAAAAGTTAATAGTGTTAGTTCTGTTAAGTATTTGCATAAGTATGTGCATAAGCCACCAGACAGAGCAAGATTGGAATTAGAATCAATAAATGATCATGATGAAGTAAAAGAGTTCATTGATGCAAGGTATGTGTGTCCGCAAGAAGCTGTGTGGAGAATTTTAGAATTGCCTATGTATGACAGAAGTCACAGTATAATGTCTTTGTCTGTGCACTTACAAGGTGAACAGATTTGTTATTTTGATGAGAATATGATGGAAGAGGAGATCAGAGATAAGATCAATAATGGCTCTGAGTTATTGGCTTATTTTGAATTGAACAAGACGAATGTTTTAGCGAAGACTTTGTTGTATCATCAGATACCTGAGAAATTTTGCCTAAAAAAAGGAAAATGGATTGAAAGAAAGGCACATTTCAACACAATTGGTCGGATGGTGAAAGTGTCGCCGGCTGAGCCGGAAAGATACCACCTGCGGCTGTTGTTGTTGCATGTGAAAGGAGCATCTTCTTATGATGAGTTGAAGACAATTAGAAATTTAGATGGTTCGGTGAAAGTCTGCACAACTTTTGCTGAAGCCTGTCTTGAAAAAGGTTTGATTAGAAATGATGAAGAATGGAAAAGGGCCTTAGAAGAAGCTGAAAGCTTTGAAATGCCGTGGAAATTGAGAGATTTCTTTGCTTTGATATTGGTCCATTGCAATCCGGCCAAGCCGGAGGAACTTTGGGAAATGTTTAAGGAATCCTTGTCCGAGGATTTTAGTAGGAATTTTAGACAAGAAATTGCTTATGCTAAGGCTTACAGAGAAATTGCGCTTAGCATTAAGAGGGCTGGAAAAACACTTGCTGATTTTCCATCCATGCAACAGATAAATGTGGATGAAGATATAGAACAGGCATTTAATGCCGCAGAAGAACTTGATCAGGGTGAAAGAGCCTTTGATTTGATGTACGATGAACAGAAAACAGTAACTGATGAAATATTGACCAGAATTAGGAATCCAGTAAAGGAGCCCGCGTTCTTCTTTCTAAGTGGACCGGGTGGAACAGGGAAAACGCATGTGAATAAGACAATTGTGCATTTGCTTAGAGGTGAGAAAAAGAAAGTGAGTACAATGGCTTTCACCGGCATGGCAGCAACTTTGTTGCCTGCGGGCAGAACATTGCATAATAGATTTGGTCTGTCTTTAGACATGGGTAATTCGAACATTAGCCCAAGGTCAAAGGCATGGATAGAGCTAAAGGAAACAGATTTGTTTATTTGTGATGAAGCGCCTATGATTAATAAGCGCGCGATGAGAACATTGGACGAGAAATTGAAAGAGATTATGAATAATGATATAGCATTTGGTGGCAAAGTTATGCTTTGGACGGGCGACTTTCGTCAGACCCTACCAATTCAGAAGCATGCCACTAGATCAGAGTTGGTCAATTCGACCATAAAAAGAAGTGAATATTGGAGAACAGCAAAAAAGTACAAATTGACAAAGAATATGAGAGCTCTGGAAACAGAGCAGAAATTTGCCAAAGACCTTTTAGAAATAGGCACTGGAAAATGGAACAATGAAAATGACGAGATTATATTGCCTGAGGGTTGCATAAGCAATGGTGATTTAGCCGAAGAAATATTTGGAAACTTCATTGTTTCTGAGAATTGGAATGAGATGGCAAAAAGTGCCATTTTAGCACCAAAGAATTTGGATGTTAGTGAATTGAACAAAAAAGTGTTAGATATGATGTCTGGAGACGAAGTTGAGTACACGAGCATTGATCGTGCTGAAGACGAGAATAGGCAAAGAGCAGATGAATATTTAGATGAGTATTTGAATGCGTTGAACCCCTCCGGGTTTTCTCCGCATAAGTTGAAATTAAAGAAAAAATTGTTATGCTGATCAGAAATATGAACATTGAATTAAGATTTTGACCGGAGATAAGGCAGGGCAGACGGTGTACATTCCTCGGATCACACTTTGCTGTGCCGAGGAGTACCCATTTGACCTGCATAGGCACCAATTCCCATTGGTGTTAGCATTTGCAATGACCATTAATAAGGCTCAAGGCCAAACCCTTGAGCGAGTGGGAATTGATTTAAGAAAAGAAGTTTTTAGTCATGGGCAATTGTATGTGGCTCTTTCGAGAGCTAGGGCTTGGAATATGTTGAGAATTAGATTAGATAATAGTAATTTAGATAGAAAGGTGAAGAATGTAGTCTATAAAGAACTTTTAGACGAAGACGATTGATTAGTTCTTAGTTAAAATGAACTGTATTAGACATTGGCGCCTCCCGGTGAACTGCTTGAACAAAGGGTAATTTTTATTTAAGACCGAATCAGGTTATGGTTTACTTTCCCTTTAGATGCGCACAATGGCGCGGACAGTTGACTTTCGACTTTGGAAAGGAATTGCAAGTGCCAACAAGACAAAGCAGGATCGAGCAGTTGGAGCGAGTGAGGCACAACAGGTGGGTGGAATGGAGCGGAGATTGCCAAAGCCCACTTTGGTGGTGGTGATTCTGACGCGTGATTAAATAAATTTAGCATTGCCATGGCTTGGAACGGCTCAGTCCTGTTACGGGAGGGACTCGGCTCATCAGGAACCAGCCGCAATTGAACAGACACGTAGAGTTGCTGACATTTATGTATGTGGAGGCATTGCACCGGTTGGTTTGTTGAGATGGGAAGAGAATTTTACTTTTAATGCCTTTAGGGAAGTTGACAATTCAGGAAACAGCCGCAATTGGATAGAGACGTAGAGTTGCTGGCATTGTATGTGGAGGTGTTGCAACGGTTGGTTTGTTATGATGGAAAGAAATTTACTTTTAGTGCTTTAGGGAAGTTTAGTCAGTTGGGATGCTTTGTTGTGTGAACTATCCGCCGAACGGCTGTCGCCTTTGGCTGGACCTTCCTCCGGACATTACGAGTGATGGTTTGTGGTAGATGAAGCAGGAACGCCGAATCTTGAAGCAAACACGGGGGAACAAGAAGATTGAACGAACGTCGATTTCTTATTTATTTTCACCATCTCCTTTTGACCATATCTATGCATAAACTTTGTGAATCTTTTTATAAAGTTGCGAGTTTGTCCTAACGTAGGGTTAGGGCTTTGAATTAGCGGAGTATTTTTGCGTAATGAAATTCAGTACAGAAAAAATAAATTGTTTTTGATGAATTTGTCTCTTGCAAAATTCAATTATTTTATTTTTTAAAAGAACAGTGAAAAATACTGAAAGGGAAAGCGTGGATTGAGAAAAATGCCAAAAGGGAAAAAGAGTCCTAATTAAAACGAGTCAACCCCAAAAAATTGCAATTCAAGGCGACAAATCTGTTTATAACATGTCGTACTTCTAGCGGTTGGTGCGCCGTTAGGCGCACCTAAACCGCTAGTTTATTAAATTATTAGAAAGCCATTTTAGTATTTTTACCTTTCCTCCCAAATGGGTTGGTTGACACGACATTTTTATTTTAACTTTTATCTAAATATTCGTAATGATGCTGTAAAAATTTAAATTTGATATGACAAAATATACTGATTAATTATATTTTATTTAAAATAAAAATTGTTTTTGGCTTTCTGACTGCACTAATTTTTGCTCGAAGACCAATCTCAGCACAGAAATGTAAAGCGATATTAAATTACAAAATAGATTTTAGATAATAAATAAACTAAAATTTGAAAAATAATTTAAGGAGTTAGGTATTAAACTCACCTATTTTTTAATTAAAATATTTATATTGTGAATTGGCTTTAGTTCTGCATTTTAGATTAATATATTTCAAAATTATTAAAAAAAACTTCGACGGGTTCAGTTTTAGATCGCTGATGCCTTCTCAATGCCCAAATTAATCTCGATAAGTAACCAAGGCAACGAATCAGTAGTCTCGCACTGAAAAACATTTTGCCTAAAAATAGTTGTATTTTTTTGGTTTAACCGTTTCGGCTGCTTGCACATAATTGTTGTAACATGATTTAGAATTAGCGATAAGTTAAATAAAGAAAACCCGGTCATTATGCGCTTGTTTCCAAATTTTTGTTTATTCTTGTAAAGTGTGATTTTTCTTATTATTTGAGATTCAAAATTTTTTACATAACGTTTAATTGTTATTTATTACTTAGATCAATAAAGCATAGATATTTATACGGCTTGACGTCGAATTTAACATTCTTTTGATATTTGTTAAATACTATTTATTTATTTAATACAAATGCAGTTTCGATGAGTGCAACTTATTTGACTTTTTAGTGTTAACATTTATTTTTCGCGTTTTTCCATTCCATTTATGAAATTAATCTAATTTTATCTCTTCTTTACCTTGCTGAATAATTTAACCCAGGTAAATGCATTCAATTTTTAAAAAATTAAATAATATCTACTCTTTTTTTCTATGCAATAAAAAATGTTTGAAACTTATAATTTTTATTATTTGTGCAATTTGTTATCTGTATTTGTTGATTGTTCTTTGAATATTATTAATATTTGGTTTAATAAAGTTTTAATTTATTTCTTTGTTATTTTCAATAATTATTTGGTCACAATTAAATTTAATTAAATTATTTTATTTTATTTTATTGTAATATTGATTTGTTTTAAACAGCAACATATTTAAATTTATATTAATTTTTAGGTTTGATCTTTAATGTGCCTCTTTAGATATTTAAGCGACTCATCCGTGTTTTTGAAATATTATATATATTTTTGATTTCAATATCATTAATTTGTTTTAAAGATAAATACATTAAGTTTACATGACTTTATTTAAACATTTATTTTTGATAATTATTATCTTGTCCCAATCCTTCTCTTGCTTAAGCTTGTGGACTTGTCTTGATGCCAAATCCATGCACATCTCTAAAAGTCCTTTTAAGTAATTATCATGGTTTCGAGCAATTCGTATTAAAATATATAATAATATCCGTCCATGTTTTTCGGTACGCTGGTTTAGACTAAATAATCGCATATTAAACTTTTTTTTTTAATTTGAGGCCACGATGTATTAAATAGATGGATATACCTGTTTTATTTTTTTTAACATTCGGAATTTTTTATATAAAGTTCAAATGTTTTCCCAGGTCCAACATGAACACAATAGTCTTTCGCCAATTTTAAGTCAATTTGCTGTGCCAAGAGGACCCAAGTCTCAAATCTTTTTCCATATTAATATAATATTACAAAAGACTATTATAATGGTTTAGCAATAAGACGACAATTGTAAATAATAATTTATTTCACTTTATAATGCTGCAAAATTTTAAATATCGCGAACTTCTTTTAAAAAAATTATTTTTAGGGTTTTTTTTTGGTTTTGGTTTTCATTTACAATATATAAATAGTAAAATTGTTTCTTTGTTATCTAATTGTAGATGGGTTTTTAAATTTTAAAATTAATTCACTTTCAATTTTTGCTTGCTTTTTTGATGAGATAATAACTTATTTTTATATTTATATTTATTATTCGTTTTATCTATTGCCAAAATTTTCTAAATATAAATAAATATTTATAACTATTAACAATTAATCTTTTTTTACTATTATTTACGGATAATAATATTTTTTTAAATA
Organism: Globodera rostochiensis; assembly: GCA_018350325.1. Classification (NCBI taxonomy): domain Eukaryota; kingdom Metazoa; phylum Nematoda; class Chromadorea; order Rhabditida; family Heteroderidae; genus Globodera; species Globodera rostochiensis. The sequence goes on from JAEVLN010000023.1 coordinate 333,071, forward strand.
TTTTCTATATTAAAATTAGTAAAACATTTTTTGTTTTTAAGCTGACTTGCAAACGCCTGTGGTTTGCATTTATTTTGTTGATATGCTTCACTGTGAAAAAATAATATATCATGATAAGATTAAAAATTTAAAATGGGACAGTGAATTATTATTTTTATTTTAGAATATTGAATAATAAATTATATTTAAAAATATCGAATGAAAAGCATAATGATAAAGTTTGGGATGCTATTCCAAATTTGTTACTACAAAAGGTGGCATTTTTTGACTTTTATTGGAAATTTTGCAAAATAGCTAGAGATTTATTATTTTTGACAAAAGAAATTTGTTGTTTATATTATAAACATGCGATTCTTTGGAATTCAGCAACCAACTTTGAAATAATTGGCTTTGCTGTTTGTCCCAAATTGTCCATTAGGAATTGTCCCAACTTTTCAATGTAAATTCGTTCAAAATATTTTGCTCAAAATATTTGTCCTCTTATTATAATACTTAAGGCATTAAAATTAACTCAAATATTTTCTAATAGATCTAAAAATTAGCTATTTATCTAATAAACGTTTTTTGAAAACACTCAAAAAAATTTTTTTTCCAAAAATTGATTATAATTTGAATTTTCAAGAATTTCATACAATTAGGGAGGAAAAATTGTGCAGGTTTTTCTGCATTTTTAACATTAAAAAATCACTCTACATTTGACAAATTATGAATTTTAAAGTGATTTAGTCCACGCAAAAAAATGAAAATTCAAAAATTTTTAAATTATCATATTAAAATTTTAAAAAAATTGAAATAAATTTAGAAATTGTATCCCCCACCATAGTTGATAGTCGTAAAAAATCATTTACACAGTCGGGGTTTGAACCCCCACCCACCATACTCACAGTCACCACCTCTAGCGTTATTTTTGCTAATTGTGATTGACCGACAATTCAGACGACAGAGACAGACGATAAACCCAAAAACGACATAGTTGGCCGACAAACGACATAATTTTTTTTCGTAACGACAAATTCGGAGACAAACGTAAGCAGTTTTCGCACTAAAATTTTTTACCGCGGAAGCTATAGAGAAAGAGTTCCATTTTATTTATTGATAAATTAGAGGCTCTCCATTAAAAAAATTTGTATGAGTTATTTTTAAGTTAGATTATAGTTAAATCTGGTTACATTAATTCTTTAATAATGCTAATTTTATCTAATAATAATAGGCCAACAGAACATTTGATTAAATTTATTTCTTTATTATGATTTCTTGGCGTTAAGACACCGTTATGATGCCGCCCGCCTTGAGCAGGGATCCGCATCAAATTTTCTCGGCTATACGATGCAGTGCATGGCAGAGGCACGTTACGTGCTGCAGATCCTCGTGTACTTACACTTCACGCCACGAGGAGACGCCTGCCAGCGGATGCAAATTTATTTTTGTAGTTTAATTTTGCTTTTCTCCCGATTGTCCTTTAAAATTAATTGGGGTTACAACTGCTGAACGCAATTTAATTTTAGAATAATGAAGATCGTTAGTAAATATTTAATTTTCAATTGTCTGAATTTTTTATAAATTACTATTAAAGCGCTCCGATATTTTAATCCCATTTATGTCATCACTTATAAACTATCCCATGGCGTAGCTGCAGAAATAGGTACTTACTTTAAAGATGATTCTGATTTTTAATAAGTTGAGGTTAAGAAACGTTGTTTGTTATGTCCTTTGCGAGATCGCTCTTTTTTTATATTCAATACAGCTTTATTGTTTGTAATGATTTTAAATATTAAATAGTTATATTTTTCAGCAACTTTTATTAATTAGCTACGATAAGTAGTGCTCGAACAGCAGTCGCGGACGTATTTTTTCTAAGAATAAAATTTGTTAATAAATAAAAGTTAATTTATAAATGAAAAGACAACCTTGGAGCACATTAATATTAAAATAAAAGTAAGATAAATGCTTGTTTACAGCGAATGCTATTAATTATTTATAAGTTTAAAAAAATATACTATAATTAATGCTTTCGTTATTTAGACACAAAACATGTATTTTTAAAAAGTCTTATTTTAAACAATATTACACGTATTATTTAGTCTTTAAAAGCCTCTATAATAGGTATTTAAAAATCTTTATAAAGAAACAATACATGAACAAATATTCTACTGATTATTATTTTTTAAATAAATTTATTTTTTGTTTATTCAGCTTTTTAGGTATCGAGGCAGTAGTTAAATTTTACTTTTATCTTCCTTGGTATATTAAATTTTTTACATTTAATCTTTAAAATTTAACTTTATGAATTTGTTATTATTTTATAAATGTCTTGCTTCGAGATCGTTTTTGACATACTCTCTATATTTTGTTTTGGATACATAAAATGCATTCAACTGCTCAGAAAATTTAAGATACTTAAAATTGGTTTTCTTATCATGCGCCCGAAAATCTTTTTTCTCTAGTTATCAACTCACACCAATCGTAGCTGTCTTTGATTCACAATTTATGATCACCTGCCCTTGATTCAAATCAATAATGGATAGATAGTATTTGAAATCATTTGTCTGTTGTTCAGCCGGCCCAAGACCTCGTACCTGTTTAGCATAGAGCGGCGTAATTCACGTATAAATCGTTTTTTGTTTATAATATTATTCTTTAATTATCATTTTATTTTTTTGAATTGATGTAATTAACCAATATTTGTTTATGTCAAAACTTTTAATATTAATTTGTCGTGGTTAAAAACCTTTGTTGTATTTTTGAAAAATTATTTTGCTGCATTCTAAAGCGTGATCGTGAAATAAATTTTACGTTTTTAAAAAACCAAAGTCTCAAGTGCTCAATTCATCATATATGCTAAGGTTTTAGTGAATTAATTTTAATTAATTAATAATTACCGTGCATAACTTTCATTTGGCTTCTTTTGTTGTTTCAATTAAAAATCTTGCGTATTTATAATAAAATGTGTATTTTAATTTCATTCGTTGGTAATTATTTACTTTCTATGCATCAGTGTCTTACCAATTCGCATCGAACATACGGCCTCACATTATTAAGTATTAATCTTATACCTTTGATTATCGTACACTAAAAATGGGTACAATTTTTTTGAAGGCTTTTTATACAAGCTTTTCGAGTCAGAGTCAAAACACTATATTCATAAATTTTATCCAAACTCCATAGATAGTTTAAATTTCAACATTATCAAAGATTTTGTATTGTTTTGACTAAAGTAGTTTTTAATTGAAACTAGGTTATAACATTTAAAAATTAAATTTGAGGGACGTTGTTGGTTGTTAGCTGATAGTCAGCAGGATTTTGTAATTTTTTTATTATAGTTTAGTTTTTTATAATTTAATACATGTTTTTGTTTAGCATTTGCTTTGAAGACTTGCTTGATTTTTGTTATTTTAAATTTATATCCCTTATAATTTTATAAAAATAAAAGATACATTTTGCTTTTCAATCCTTTTTAGTTTGTTTTTCCTGCGGCCTATCAAAGCTTTCCTTTCTTTCTTTAAAACGCTCAAAGTTTATATTGACCTCTTAAATTTACGATATTCTTAAATTTACACTTCACAAACATTTAGTTTTATAAAAATGGGTACAATTTTTTTTTTGAAGGTTTTTTATACAAGCTTCTCGAGTCAAAAAACTGTTGATTTTTTCAGCTAGTGAATCAGCCTATCGAAGATAATTTCGGTATGCCCATAGAGAATTTGTGGCGTGCAAAAAATTTTGTATGTTGACAATAATTCTGAAACTATTTAACCTTTTGAATCATCTTTTAAATATGCATTTTACTAACAATATAAACATCAATCAGTTTCCAAAAAAGTTAGCTTGCCAGCTTTTTAGTTAATAAATTATGTGTATGCGTATTTTTTTAAATTTATGTTATTGTATTTAGGAGTTCATTAATTAATTACGCAATGTTCAATACAAAAAACAATTAATTGATTTATTTAAGTTTATTTAATCTCATTTAAACTTTTGTTGTAATATTTGTTTTAAATAATTTTAAAATAAATATTTTTTAAATAACAAAATGAATAACGTCAAAGTATTGGATGATCATTCAGTGCTGACCATAATTGATGATCAATCAACCGCTAAAAGTTGTCTACTTTTTCAGTCCATATAATTGTCATCATTTTTTCAATCTATTAAGGACTGGGTTTTTATTTATTCAGACGCCTGTTTGTTTTCTGTACCAGTTTTTCCGTATTGCATTTTTAAATTTGCTATAACAAAATGCGAAAAATATAAAAAAGATTAGTATGCATTAATTGTACATTTCCTTTTTGTTTTTCTTCACCATTTCAAAATGAATTAATAAATATTCAATTAACGGTTTTGGATATTTTGTTAGTTCATTTTATTGTATTTTGAAACACCTCTTCTTATGCAAATTTTACACTATTTTAATCTTTACAATAATTCATTTATTGGGTGTTACATTATATATTTGACATCATAACATTTATTTCAAAGTAAATAATTTGTAATTAAAAACGCTTTTAGTATATGCTTTATTTTTTCATTTATCGGTTGCGTGCAACTTTTTTTACAAAAGGCTTGTTTTTTGTATAAATTTATTTAGTTTATTTGTTTGAATTTAAAAAAATTATTATGCAAGTCAATAAAATAATGTCGTAACGTCCCTGTTTTCCCTTACCCAGATCCGCGGAACGGTTTTAATTCCTAAATTATATTATGAGGTGATCAAAATAAATGTTTCAAATCAGATTAATAATTTGCATCTTCTATTTATAGTTAGTTCACTTTCTTAGCGCTTGGCAATTGATTGTACTTATGCCTTTTCGTTCCCTTTTATTTTTATTAACGTGAGAATTTTAAATTAAATTTGATTTTTTACCAAAATTGCAATATGAGCACTTTTTATAATCTTAATTGGATTTTTTTGTTTTGTTTATTATTATGTTTTTAAAACTACATAATAATAATGAAACTTTGTAATATTAAATAAAAGTATTTAGGTATGTTTTTTGCTGTGGCAGGTTCTTCCACGACCGATTCATTATTTTAAAATTGTGTGCTCAATTCAACAGATCCATAAACAACCGAATTTTTTATTCACGAGCCTTCATGGCTTGAAAAAAAAGTTCCACATGGTGATGGTACCTGCCCCATCTAAAAGCATAATTTTTCACTAGAATATTTAAATAATTAATATTTTGTGAGGTGCTATATATTTTATATATCTGCCAGATTTCACCAAAATTTGGAAAGAATTTTGGGTTTAAATTTTAATTATTTAAAATTTTGTAAATGATAAATACATAAAATTAAAGGAAAATTTATATGAATAAATCAAAATCTTACTAAACTTTACTTTGAGTTAAAAATTTTACTTTTTTGTTAAACATTTTCTAGTTTGAAAAACAATTCGTCGATCGGGTTTTACTTTTTAAATTAATTTTTATATTTTAAAAATTTTTAACATTCTTATTAAAGCGTAAAATAGGATGTTGCGCATGTTATTTTTTGGTTTAACTTTTGTTATTCTCTGATTTTTTTATGAAGCGAATGTATAATTATTATTTTTTATTTTTTTTGATATAAATGCATCATCTTTGTGTGTTTTAATAAATATTTATTTATAGCAAGTTGGCTGCCCATTCTTCATTTGGTGCTGCCCATTCTTTTAAAACATTAATAGTGTTTTTTTTTAATCTTGCATTTTTTCATGCGATGGATGATGGAGATGTTCTGCTATCTTTCGGGCACATATAAACAACTACCGTATTTCCTAAAATAGAACTCCCGGGAGTCCTATTTTTCACCCCCCCCCCCCCAAAAAAAAGGGGAGTTCTATTTCAGAGGGGCGTTATATTTTAGGAAATACGGTAATTTGAATTTAACAGTAAAACTCAAATTTCCTTTTTATTGGTTTTTTTATTAAAATTTTTAGGCTTATTATTTTATAGAATTAGTTGTACAGCCATTTAATCTTAATAATAGGTTATTTCATTTGAGTTTTCAGCGCCCATCCCTTCTGTACACAACTTTTTAAGCACATGGGTCCGTTTCTTGTTTCGTCTCGTGCTGCGAGCGTAGAAATTTATGATTCCAAGATTTTGGTATTTTATCGATTAAGTAATCTCTGCGTTAAAACTGATATTTTTAAACGGATTCTAAACTTAAAGATATTAATTAAATTCTCAAGTTTTTTTTATTTGAGGCTAAAATATTTATGATTTCTTACGTGACTGAACACATCGACGTTGATGGCTCCACAAAAGAATTGAGTATGCAGTCTTATGCAAGGCGACACGCGCAGTGGGGAAGAAATAATTTCGAGTTTTGATTAATTAATAATATTAATTTTACGATCTATTTTCATAATAATCTTAGACTTTTTATTCTTAGAATATAATGTTCTCCAATTATTCAATAAAACTTATATTTAAAATTTAATTAAAAATATTTGCAGGGGCTGTTTTGTTTGTTGGTATTAAATATCAATATTTATTATTTATCCATTTTGATTTATTTATTTTGTTTTATATATTTATTCTTTCAATATTTATTAGACTTTTATGGTTTTTGGTGAATTGGTGGTTTTAATCTTTTCGCAACCGCAGAGACATTATGTATAAGTTTTTTTATATTCTATGTCCTCTATAGTAATAGATAATATAGTTAGGGTTTTATTATTTTATTATGCTTTATTTACTTACAATTTTCTATAGTTAACTTTTTGTTTTATAACATAAATTATTTCTTTCAACTGATCAAATTGTAAGTCAATAGAAATTTTTGGCTTAAAAATTTGTATTTTTTTGTACAGTATTTAATGTTCTTGGTCCTTATATTTAAGCAATATTATACTTTTTCACATGTATCAGGACATTTTAAAAAAGTCCATCTTCTCCTCAGATTTTATATGTATGAAGCTTTTTATACAAATATTATTGCTATACGTTTTAAAAAAAATAATTTTATTTATTTTTAATAACACCGTGAATCTTGAATTTTTAAAAGGATAAAGCTCAAGCCGCATCGAGCCCATATTAACCTTTAGTTAAAATTTTAATATGTAATTTATAAAAATTTTTAATCATGCAATTAGACATTAATATATCCAAGATTAAAAATTTAAAATAAATTAACATCTCTGTATTCATTAAAATTTTATTGTATTAGCTAAATGCGATTTATTATTTTTTAATTGAATTCTTTCTTATATTTACTCGTCAATGAATTTAATGAATTAAATTATATTGGAATTAGTTTCATTATGAAAGGGACCTTTAAAGTGTGGAAAAACGCGCCAAACATTTACATCAACCCTTTTAAATTTAATGATTTAAAAATATTTATAATATTAATTAAACAATTTCTTAGATTTATTTTTTTTTAATAATTTTAGGCCGTTGCAATTATTTTCGCCGAAGACCTGTCTCGCGGGCAGTATGCCCCTCGTGCGCCATGCAGCAAATAGCTTTGGGCAATTTGAAGTATCACAAATACTGTTGTGTTTATAATCAAATATTTTGAATAAATTTTGCTAGATTTATAAATGAATTAAATTATATTTTCTATGTTTCAAATTAATCAACATAATACTTTTATTTAGATGCTCTGTGGTAAAATCATCTGGCAATAACAAATATTTGTCTTTCAATTAACATGTTCTGAATACTTTAACTATCCACATATTAGCAATTGCATAGTGACTTTAATGTTGCATATATTAGCAATTCCATGGTGACATCATGTTGATTATCCTCTTTGGCGTTGTTTGCAGCGTGTTCTATTCCAATTGCGAACCGTAAATTTTGGTTTTAATTATTTGAAAAGATTAATTTTTTTCATTTTATATTGTGGCTTATTATTAAGGTTTTGGCTTTTAGAATTAAAAAAAAATCTTTCTTAATGCCCACGTGCGGATTTATAACTTACATTATATTTAATTTTTTGTTTTCAGATCATTTAATATTTTTTTTTGTTTAAAAACAGACTTCAGTTGCCTGTCATGAATTGTTTACCATATTTACTACAATTTTACTTATTAATTTAACATTTATTTAGAATCATAATCATTGTGGTATTATTTCATTTGCCGCATTTATGTTTTAATTTATATTGGATAGATTAATAAGCTTTAACTTTTATGTATAGAGTCCGTTATATTTATATAAGTGTAAATAATAGGCAAACATTATTTTTTTTATTACACTCTCTTCCTTATTCATAATTCGTAATTTTATGTCATTTTAGTTAAATATCATTTTCATTAAAATAAATTTTTCTTATTTTGTTATTTCATTTATTTATTTGTCCTAAAACGATGTTGATAATATTAATAGATAAATATGGTGTTTGTAGTAATTTTGGATTTGCTTTTTGTGTGTTCAAGCGGTGTCGAGAGACCTTATTTTCTCTTACGTACTTCAAACTGTTTGTTCAATCCGAATGTGACAAGGGAACCTTTACAATTAATTTATTTTTATAGAATATACCATTTTGCTTGAAAAAAAATTAAGGAAAAATAATTTGATTAGTTTACTTGGTTTTCATATTTATTATGCCAAAATCCGTTTCCTCAAGTTTTTTCTAAATGAATATTAGTTTCTTTCATTATTTAATTTAAAAGTGCGATTTGGCTTACAATCGGGTCAAGGCCAAATTGCTTGATTAAGATTTTTTTAATTGCTATTTTTATTTTTTGAATAGTTTTTTAATTTGTTATTTATAATGTTATGCGTTTTCAATTACAAATTTATTATTCTTGTATTTGCCATTTTGACTTAATTTAGTTATTTTAAAATTTAATTTGTAGTTTTAATTAGTTTTTTTATTTCAGACGAACTATCGTAAATGTGATTTATGATTTTTAATTTTTTAGCATCCTTAATTTCATAATCTGCTTTAATTTTTTTATCTCCTTGTAATTTAAAATTAAACATATGCTGTTTTGTTGATTTTGTCAATTATTTATGTAACTTCTAATCACTTGGTGATTAATTCTTTCTTTGATTTTGCTAAAATTTTTAAAATGAACCAACCGGCATTTATCTTTTTTTTTGACGATGTGTCCATTTGTTACTCTTTCTAACTGATTTGTAAAATTGAGTGCGATTTGGCAAACAATCGGGTCAAGGCCAAATACATTTTTTTTGAAAGTCGCAATACTTATTTATATCTTCAAAGTATTGTTCTTTGTCGGTTGTTTTGGCTATAAGGCATTAGCAAAGCTAAATTGTTAGAAATTGCGAATTATAAAAATATTAATTAAACTTTTTACTTTAATTATAAATCATACAAAATTTGTGATAATTATTTTCACATGAAGACAGACTTATCGTTGATGTTCTTTTTTTAACGAGTATTTATATTGCTTGATTAAGATTTTTTTCATTGCTATTTTTATTTTTTGAATAGTTTTTTAATTTGTTATTTATAAAGTTTTTAAGTGCGTTTTCAATTACAAAGCTGAAATGTTTAATTGCTACATTTGAAAATGTTTCATTATTAAATATACAGCAGGTTTGCTTCATATCGAATTCAATATATCTTATGATTTATTATCTAACATTAAACTGTTGCCTATTTTATTATTTTCTTAGTGTTTAAATCGCACGAATAATGTCTCAGCCAACACAATTCCAATTTATTATCATTTGTTTATAGTAATTATAGTAATGAACTTTATATTTTAAATTTGCGTTGAACTTTTGGTATATAATGTAAAAAGTGCTTCGCACTCTTCATAATTTTATATAATTATGTTATTATATTTTTAATTATTTACATACATTTTGTTCTTTTCCTTATTTTTTTGCCTCAATTAAATTAAAATTGACCAGATCACATTATAATCGTTTTATATTTTAGATTTGTATAAGTATTCAAGAAATTAATCAGCATAAAAATTATGCATAAATACATTGTCTTGGCTCACTCAATTTTGGCGCGTTCGCTCCCTGTGAGTACGAGAGGTACCAACTTTTCCAATCGCATTTGATAACGTATAACTTATGAATTTTTATTTAGATTATTTTTTCATAGATTTGTTTACATTTTGCCACCAATATATCGCCGTGCCCAATAATATTAAAAACGATTAAAGTTTTTACTTTAATCGATTATTGTTTTTTGCATTTTTACGTGAAACAATAATTTTTATATATATACAATTTATAAAATTATTAATTAATCAAATTTGTTGATCATTTAATTTTTTTAATTCCAATCAATTTTTTGTGTAACTTTTATTTAAATGGAAAATTGAAACATATATTTCAGTCACTTTGTTTGAATCTGATTTTTGAATTTATTATTTAAAAAGTTAGATTAGAGTTTGAATGATGAATTTTACAAAATTTGGTATTTGAAATTTACGAACATTTAGTTTGTTTCATTTTCTTTATTTTTTATGATTTAGTTTAACTTAATTATTTTTTTTAATTGTTAAGCTCGCTATCAAATACTCCATCACTTAGAAATGTGCTTTAAAAAATAAGTTATTCAAAAATCGTCAGTATAAGCGATTGGGGCAAAAAAAACTTCTTTGGAGAGCATTAAATATAAATTTCTCACAACAAAGCCGGTTTAAAAAATTAAAAATTTGTAATTATAAATAATCAATTTTAATTTTACATATTCTATTGAAATTTAAACAATCGTTGAATAAAAAAAATAGATCAAACAATTTTTGGAGGTTAATGCTTAGTGCTTATTTTATGGTTGCATTAAATTCGTGCCTATTTTATTATTTCTTAGTGTTTTAATCGCACGAATAATGTCCCAGCCAACTCAATTCCATCGATCCGTCGGGGGCGAAGGTGGGACGGGGCTGGGGCTGGAATTGGACGAATTCAATTCCATCTTTCTCATTCATCTGTCATCGCCACACCCAATCAATACAAACTCATTTTTCAAATCATCTTTATTTTATTTTTTGATTACCCAATTTGTATTCAATAATGTTTGAAACAAACCAAAATTACGGAAAAATAATTGCAGAAATACAGGCATGGTCAAATTTTGTATAGAGGTAAAAATTGACCTCTAATAAATTTCTTTTTTGTTTTTTTGTTTTGAAGGGTTAACGGAATGTTAAAACTTAAAAATATGTTTATGGGAATGCTTAACATCCTCACATATTTTTATTAACAAAGTCAAACAAATGCCAGAAAAAATTATCTGCAAATATGCAATTACCAAATAAAAAAAATCAAACTTTTTAAACAATGGCTTTTAATGCAAAATGTATAAACGACCTCGAAAACATGGGCAAAATGTGTAAACACAAAAAAATAATAATTCCTACAAGATAAAAACCAACATTAAACAAACTGACATGTTCGGCAAACTCAGAATTAATGAACAAGCAGATTACAACAAACCTGATAAAAGACGATGCCAAACGATTACAAAGTTGCTAAAAGGAAAATTGGTCACCGAAAATTAGTCACCAAGAATCCCCTAGAAAACTCGCGCCCCTCTTGTGTGTACTAAGCCTAATCTTGCAATTAGTATCAATCAAAAGATTTCTTTAAGTTGAGTAACATAGCAAATGATAGCTAAGCTTTTAGAGTTGTTTGAAAAAAGTTTGAACAAAAAATCAAAATATCCTGGTGACCAATTTTCCGGAACTCTTTCTTAACAGGCTCTATTCCAAGATAACAGCGAATGTTGGTATGATGGCACGAGCAACTCAAATTAAGGTTGTTAGTTAAGTTGATGATCGTTGCCTCTGTTTTTTTACTATTGTTTTTAATGCATAAATGTTTTTTTTCTTTAACGTTGATAGTTTTTTTAACCTTAAAATTAATAAGTAATTTATCGATAGCTTTTTTATTTTAAGCTTTCTATAAGATGTTTAAGATGAATAATTTTTATATTCAATTTGGTAGGGTTTTTAACAATGTTTTTTATATTCTTTTTTTGCAACTACATTTAGCGCCTAATAATGAATGACTTTTAATTTTTTAAAAATGATTTCTTTTAAATGTCTAATAAAGAGTTGTTATGTAGGCATCTTTGAGACAAATTGTTAGTTTTATTTAAATTTTTTATCCGTAATCGAATATATCACTAAATTTAATTTTGTTTTTTTAAATTTAAATCTTATTATTGATTTTAATGTGCATTTGAGTAATATTTAAAGCAGTTTTTCAACAGGAGGCTTATTAAACGTGGAATAAAAAGTGATGAAAATCAAACTGTTCAATTTTTACAAATCGTCGTTCTTGACAAGGACTTTTTCTTAAAGAAGTTTTATCAAAATGAATTATGCATAATGAAAAAAGTGTTAGGTTATGTTAAATACAAAGTCTATCGATTTCATGGCCACGACCACGGAGTACATAATATGAAAAGAATCGCGCAATCTCGACGCTCCATTAAAATTATTGTAAAAATGTAACTTTATTAATACAAATCTGATAAGTAAATCCAATTTTAAGCTAAAAGTCCTATTGAATATGTACATATAAATGACAAATTTTTTTAATCGTTGACAGTGAAAGCTTAATAATGAAAATTAAACAGATCGATTTAACTAAATAAATAAATTAAATATAAATTTCTTCGCGGCAAGTCAACAATAAATGAAAATATGTTTAAATAAAAAAATTTGATAAAGCATATTTTATTTTGAGTTTATTATTTAGTAATTTTGTATAACATTAATATATAATTGTTCGTTATGCGGGTTTTGAAGGTGCCGAGGCTGTTCCAAATTATTATTCAAATATTAAATAATTTTTTATCGGCAGTTCTTAGATGAATAACGAATTGTTATAGTGTTGCCGGTGTGTTTTTTATTTTAATTATAATTAAATAGTATTTATGTTTATCGGCATTTGAAAATTATTTGACATAATTTTAAGGCACTCTTTTTTAATAATTGATGCGAAATTTTTTCTGAATTTTACTTTTTTACGCTTTGCTTCTATCCAAATCATTATTAAGCTTGTTCTATGTGCGTTTACTCTCTCAGCAGTCTTCATTGCTGCTGATCGAGACAGAGCATCCGAACGATGAACTCGGTTGATGCATTATTTAAAGATAGATTATTTATTACAATTAAATTGATTTGATCAAAGTGTCAGCCATTGTTTATAATTAAATAAAATCTTATTAAATTATGAAATATAGATATAATCGTTCGACATTCGGATGTGGCATATTACGAGCCAACCATCCGACCGACATTCGTATGAACGATTTTGCTTTGTTTAAGTTTATTATTTTGTTCTTAAGTAGTTCATTCGTTTACTAAATTATTTGTTATTGTATCAAAGCCATCAATTTTTTCATATAAAGCATTACATCTATTTTTTAAATGCCAACAGATCATGATTTCAATGCTACTTAAATTTGTATATTTCTTAAATTATTAAATTTAAAATTTTTATTGTGATTTTTTATTAATGTGAGGTTATTAAAAATATACTTTTTTTAATCATTACTGTTTCATTTTTTAGGTTAGTTTATTAGGTTTACTTCCTGTCACGTGGCTTAATAAATTGAAAAAAAAAGATCAACAAAATTAAACTTCTACACTAACCAAAATGTTAGTTTTTGTGCACGTATAAATGTTTTGATTAAATGACTTGAATAAATTTACTTTTTGTTTATTAAACCCGAAAATTTAATTTTTTGTAAGTTAGACAATTTCTGCTTAAAACATCGGTAACTATTACAACCAATCATTCTCATTAATATTACTTTTATTTTGTGATTTGTTGTATTTTTACATTTTGTTAATAATATTTTCAAGCAATGGTTAATTGAATTTTTTATTTACTTTTAAAAATGCCTTAAACTTTATTTAGGTGTCTAAATAAATACAAGTTAATTTGTTTTTAACATTGCATTATTATATTGCATACATTTATTAAAAAAATTGATTGAACTGTATATTAAGCATGTTATATTTAAAAAATTTGAGACAAATTATTTTTCATAATTATTAATATTCTTTCCATGACGTGCATGTGTATTGTTTCCGTTTACTTTCAGCGGTAATTTTCCCATATTTTAAATAATTTTAAAATATTTTCTTTTGATGATTGGAATAAATTGTTCAACGACATTGACAAGTACACCGTCTGGATAACAACCGTTTCGCCCTGAATTTCGATATTTGGATAATATTGAACCAATTTTGATTAATAAACAATTAAATGATCCACCATTTTTTTCAATTTCAATACTGTGGAAAAAATTATTTACTTTAAAATTCTTATCTGTTTATTTATTGTTGGAGACACCCGGAGATGGCGACGCTTCCGATCTCGCCCAAAGATTATAATAAATATTATTTAAAAATTAAATTTATTCTTCATTATATATTTTCATCTGTGAGAACTCTTTATGGAGTAATAATTTATTGTTTTTAATTCAAGATTTGAGTCTTATTAATTTATCACTTATATATTTTTCTATTTAAATTAAAACATACTGTTTTTATTGTTATTATGTTCTGACTATTTATTTAATATTGCTATTAATTTAAACTTGTCATTTTTAGATTTTTTGACGATAATGAGTTTTTTATTTTCAAAAATTTAAAAGTACAGCATTTTTAATGTTTCTGAAACAAACGGTGATTATTATGCCTATTCATGCTTTCTTTCATCGCATCGGCAAACACTGTGAGCGACTCGACCATTGTTGTTTGACAAATGCTTAAGCATGTGCAATAAATATTTTTTAAACGATTGGCTCATTTCTTATCGCTTGGACATTGTTGGCGAGGTTATGTAATAAATATGTTTATTTCAATATCATTGAGAATTAATAATTTTTGTTGGTGCAAGCGCAACGCTTGATTACTACTAATAGCGTAGCACTTAAATGATTAAAACATTAAATTTGTAAATTAAAATTTTTTATTTGATTAGTTAATTATATTTTTGTGGGCTTATGAAGCAGGCGAATTGTATTCAAAATTATTTTTCAACGCATAATGGTCTAACAAGTTTAATTATCAGAGCCGCCATGCCTCGTGCGTCATAAAAAGCAATTCACAATAATTGTTGAAGTTTTTCAAGTAATTTTGTCATATGCAATCGATTCGTCAGAAAACTATTAGAATATAAATCTTATATCATTTTTACTTTTTTCAAAAATTAAGTTTTAAATTATTTTTGCCATCTCGTGTTTTGCAATTTCCATATGCTGAACAAAGCGGCCGCGTTCTGTGGCGTGTTTCAAAATTACGATTATGATTTTTATTTGTTTTTAAAAGATCAGTATTTAAAAAAATTTAATTTGTTGGTTTAGTTCCAAAATCAATTAACATATGATCCTAAAACTCTCGACTAAGCTTTAAACTTTTTTAAAAAGAACTCATTTAATACTTATTTTCAACACTCACTTTTTCCAAAATTATTTATGTATTATTTAGCAATTTTTACGTTTATGGATTTTGAGTTTTAAGCTGAAAACTGTCATTGGTCATTATTATCAATGCATGAGCTTTAGTTGATGATGTTAAATAATATATTAATTTCCCATTTTTTGTGTTTTAGTTTAGAGATATTTTATCATAAATATTTTATAGTAATAATAGTTTAACCATTTTAATTTATCTTATCATCTGCGTTGAAATTTTGAATAGATTAGTGTACTTTATGGAATTAATTCCTAGTTTGACTATTTGCATTTCTGTTGCTCTAAATTCAATATGGTCTGTTTCTGTTATTTTTTAGATTATTAATTTTTTAGTAAATATTCATAAATTTTATTTAACGGTATTTTAAAGTAATTAAATGCTGGTTTCATATATCTTTTGAGCATTATTGGGGTTTCCGTGCTTGTGCAAAAAAAATGCCCCATTGTTTTTTTATAAACGCCGGAGGTGTGCCGCAATGGTAAATATTTTACGTATTTGTCTTTTACTTAGAGCTCATTCAGCGTAAAATAGCTTTAAATTTTGATTTTTTGCAATTAAAAAATAAATTTAATTGTCGTCAAAAAGTCGGACTTTTCCTATGTTTCTGACGCCTTCCTAAGCGTTATCATGAAGTGTTGGATCAGCCTGAGCTTTCAGGTTGTAGTGGCTGCTTGCTTATAATCCTTTTGGATTTTTCTAAAAAATATATTTTCCTGGAAAATGGGGCGAAGGATATTTTTATTAGTTTTCTGATCAATTATTAACCGTATTCAATTTGGTAGGGTTTTTAACAATGTTTTTTATATTCTTTTTTTGCAACTACATTTAGCGCCTAATAATGAATGACTTTTAATTTTTTAAAAATGATTTCTTTTAAATGTCTAATAAAGAGTTGTTATGTAGGCATCTTTGAGACAAATTGTTAGTTTTATTTAAATTTTTTATCCGTAATCGAATATATCACTAAATTTAATTTTGTTTTTTTAAATTTAAATCTTATTATTGATTTTAATGTGCATTTGAGTAATATTTAAAGCAGTTTTTCAACAGGAGGCTTATTAAACGTGGAATAAAAAGTGATGAAAATCAAACTGTTCAATTTTTACAAATCGTCGTTCTTGACAAGGACTTTTTCTTAAAGAAGTTTTATCAAAATGAATTATGCATAATGAAAAAAGTGTTAGGTTATGTTAAATACAAAGTCTATCGATTTCATGGCCACGACCACGGAGTACATAATATGAAAAGAATCGCGCAATCTCGACGCTCCATTAAAATTATTGTAAAAATGTAACTTTATTAATACAAATCTGATAAGTAAATCCAATTTTAAGCTAAAAGTCCTATTGAATATGTACATATAAATGACAAATTTTTTTAATCGTTGACAGTGAAAGCTTAATAATGAAAATTAAACAGATCGATTTAACTAAATAAATAAATTAAATATAAATTTCTTCGCGGCAAGTCAACAATAAATGAAAATATGTTTAAATAAAAAAATTTGATAAAGCATATTTTATTTTGAGTTTATTATTTAGTAATTTTGTATAACATTAATATATAATTGTTCGTTATGCGGGTTTTGAAGGTGCCGAGGCTGTTCCAAATTATTATTCAAATATTAAATAATTTTTTATCGGCAGTTCTTAGATGAATAACGAATTGTTATAGTGTTGCCGGTGTGTTTTTTATTTTAATTATAATTAAATAGTATTTATGTTTATCGGCATTTGAAAATTATTTGACATAATTTTAAGGCACTCTTTTTTAATAATTGATGCGAAATTTTTTCTGAATTTTACTTTTTTACGCTTTGCTTCTATCCAAATCATTATTAAGCTTGTTCTATGTGCGTTTACTCTCTCAGCAGTCTTCATTGCTGCTGATCGAGACAGAGCATCCGAACGATGAACTCGGTTGATGCATTATTTAAAGATAGATTATTTATTACAATTAAATTGATTTGATCAAAGTGTCAGCCATTGTTTATAATTAAATAAAATCTTATTAAATTATGAAATATAGATATAATCGTTCGACATTCGGATGTGGCATATTACGAGCCAACCATCCGACCGACATTCGGATGAACGATTTTGCTTTGTTTAAGTTTATTATTTTGTTCTTAAGTAGTTCATTCGTTTACTAAATTATTTGTTATTGTATCAAAGCCATCAATTTTTTCATATAATAGCATTACATCTATTTTTTAAATGCCAACAGATCATGATTTCAATGCTACTTAAATTTGTATATTTCTTAAATTATTAAATTTAAAATTTTTATTGTGATTTTTTATTAATGCGAGGTTATTAAAAATATACTTTTTTTAATCATTACTGTTTCATTTTTTAGGTTAGTTTATTAGGTTTACTTCCTGTCACGTGGCTTAATAAATTGAAAAAAAAAGATCAACAAAATTAAACTTCTACACTAACCAAAATGTTAGTTTTTGTGCACGTATAAATGTTTTGATTAAATGACTTGAATAAATTTACTTTTTGTTTATTAAACCCGAAAATTTAATTTTTTGTAAAGACAATTTCTGCTTAAAACATCGGTAACTATTACAACCAATCATTCTCATTAATATTACTTTTATTTTGTGATTAGTTGTATTTTTACATTTTGTTAATAATATTTTCAAGCAATGGTTAATTGAATTTTTTATTTACTTTTAAAAATGCCTTAAACTTTATTTAGAGGTGTCTAAATAAATACAAGTTAATTTGTTTTTAACATTACATTATTATATTGCATACATTTATTAAAAAAATTGATTGAACTGTATATTAAGCATGTTATATTTAAAAAATTTGAGACAAATTATTTTTCATAATTATTAATATTCTTTCCATGACGTGCATGTGTATTGTTTCCGTTTACTTTCAGCGGTAATTTTCCCATATTTTAAATAATTTTAAAATATTTTCTTTTGATGATTGGAATAAATTGTTCAACGACATTGACAAGTACACCGTCTGGATAACAACCGTTTCGCCCTGAATTTCGATATTTGGATAATATTGAACCAATTTTGATTAATAAACAATTAAATGATCCACCATTTTTTTCAATTTCAATACTGTGGAAAAAATTATTTACTTTAAAATTCTTATCTGTTTATTTATTGTTGGAGACACCCGGAGATGGCGACGCTTCCGATCTCGCCCAAAGATTATAATAAATATTATTTAAAAATTAAATTTATTCTTCATTATATATTTTCATCTGTGAGAACTCTTTATGGAGTAATAATTTATTGTTTTTAATTCAAGATTTGAGTCTTATTAATTTATCACTTATATATTTTTCTATTTAAATTAAAACATACTGTTTTTATTGTTATTATGTTCTGACTATTTATTTAATATTGCTATTAATTTAAACTTGTCATTTTTAGATTTTTTGACGATAATGAGTTTTTTATTTTCAAAAATTTAAAAGTACAGCATTTTTAATGTTTCTGAAACAAACGGTGATTATTATGCCTATTCATGCTTTCTTTTATCGCATCGGCAAACACTGTGAGCGACTCGACCATTGTTGTTTGACAAATGCTTAAGCATGTGCAATAAATATTTTTTAAACGATTGGCTCATTTCTTATCGCTTGGACATTGTTGGCGAGGTTATGTAATAAATATGTTTATTTCAATATCATTTGAGAATTAATAATTTTTGTTGGTGCAAGCGCAACGCTTGATTACTACTAATAGCGTAGCACTTAAATGATTAAAACATTAAATTTGTAAATTAAAATTTTTTATTTGATTAGTTAATTATATTTTTGTGAGCTTATGAAGCAGGCGAATTGTATTCAAAATTATTTTTCAACGCATAATGGTCTAACAAGTTTAATTATCAGAGCCGCCATGCCTCGTGCGTCATAAAAAGCAATTCACAATAATTGTTGAAGTTTTTCAAGTAATTTTGTCATATGCAATCGATTCGTCAGAAAACTATTAGAATATAAATCTTATATCATTTTTACTTTTTTCAAAAATTAAGTTTTAAATTATTTTTGCCATCTCGTGTTTTGCAATTTCCATATGCTGAACAAAGCGGCCGCGTTCTGTGGCGTGTTTCAAAATTACGATTATGATTTTTATTTGTTTTTAAAAGATCAGTATTTAAAAAAATTTAATTTGTTGGTTTAGTTCCAAAATCAATTAACATATGATCCTAAAACTCTCGACTAAGCTTTAAACTTTTTTAAAAAGAACTCATTTAATACTTATTTTCAACACTCACTTTTTCCAAAATTATTTATGTATTATTTAGCAATTTTTACGTTTATGGTATTTAAAATTTTGAGTTTTAAGCTGAAAACTGTCATTGGTCATTATTATCAATGCATGAGCTTTAGTTGATGATGTTAAATAATATATTAATTTCCCATTTTTTGTGTTTTAGTTTAGAGATATTTTATCATAAATATTTTATAGTAATAATAGTTTAACCATTTTAATTTATCTTATCATCTGCGTTGAAATTTTGAATAGATTAGTGTACTTTATGGAATTAATTCCTAGTTTGACTATTTGCATTTCTGTTGCTCTAAATTCAATATGGTCTGTTTCTGTTATTTTTTAGATTATTAATTTTTTAGTAAATATTCATAAATTTTATTTAACGGTATTTTAAAGTAATTAAATGCTGGTTTCATATATCTTTTGAGCATTATTGGGGTTTCCGTGCTTGTGCAAAAAAAATGCCCCATTGTTTTTTTATAAACGCCGGAGGTGTGCCGCAATGGTAAATATTTTACGTATTTGTCTTTTACTTAGAGCTCATTCAGCGTAAAATAGCTTTAAATTTTGATTTTTTTGCAATTAAAAAATAAATTTAATTGTCGTCAAAAAGTCGGACTTTTCCTATGTTTCTGACGCCTTCCTAAGCGTTATCATGAAGTGTTGGATCAGCCTGAGCTTTCATGTAGTAGTGGCTGCTTGCTTATAATCCTTTTGGATCTTTCGAGGAAAAATATTTTCCAGGAAAATGGGGCGAAGGTTAACGAGCAATTAATTGTATTAGTTTTCTGATCAATTATTAACCGTATTAAGTTATTTATTATTTTTGTTGTTATTTATTTATTTTTGTTAATTTTGAAAGTAATTTAAATGATTAAAAGAATCACCGTTTACTTAATCATCTAAAAAATTTAGTCGTTTTTCACTTTTAACTAGTTGTTGAACTTGCTTTAAGTTTATTTCTTTCATAAATACAATCTAAATTGGGGTTCACGACACCGCCCGCTAATATTGCAAACATATTTAATCCGCACAAAGCTCTCGTTCATATGTTGGTAATTTATTTTAACTTAAAATTCAAATTTTTATTTTTAATATATTGAATACCTTAAGAATTTGGCTCTAGGATATGATATTTAATATTTAAAATATTATTCCGCAACGTTTTCACCCAGTGCCGTGCGCAGTATTGTATGAATTATTTTGATGGAATGAGGTGTAATAATTAGGCGGACAAGCTAAAATGGTAAATTTATAAGCGGCTCTCAACCTGCTATTATAATTTATTTAAAAAAAAAATCGTTTAAGAAAAAGTGTTACTTTTTGCACACGAAATTTTTTCAATTATTTATAATTATTAATTTTCTTAATCAATTAGTCGTTAATAATTAAAATTCGGGGAATGCCAATATTTTAATTTTTTAGTATATTTATCAAATATTTATAACAATATTTAAAAATATTTTAAGAATTTGAAATGAAAATACATTTAAACCTGCGGTTGCTCGTTATTCACGGCGGCATATTCTTTTTTTAAATATTTAAATCATTTGAATTTCGGGTACAAATTAATATATCCTTTTCAACATGATTAAAATTTTTCTGGTTTAATTAATAAGTATACTGTTTTTGAATATCAAAGATATTCTCGCTTCATTTCAGTCAACTGATCCCCGTCATTAAGATAGTTTCTAATTATTACACTTAACGGCAAGTAGATAAGAATGGTGGTAGTACAAGCTTTTTTATTAGTGAACATTTTGTTTTAACCATATTAAAGACAAAAAACTATTCTAACATTTTAATGCGCATGGCTCCCACCAATGTGAAGGGGGCAAAGCGGCGCATACCACAATGGCAATCGTCTGCCAGTTTTTTATTTTTCACATGACCATAATTTTACCAAAATTACTTAATAGTAACCTTTTATTCAAATTTATAAATCTTTGTTTATTTTTAAATTAATTACTCTATTACTGCCGCTATTTATCTAAACCCGAATTTTTTGGTCTCTTTATTGAATTCAATTTTTACCAGCAACAGCCAAAATATTTATTTTTTTTTAATTTTGTAACGTTTTTTATTGTTCACATCATTATTGCTTTAAAATTAAAATGTTTTTGTGATATCATCTTTATAGTGTCAATTTTTTAAATTTTTTTTTATTGTCAAAAATAAAAATATTTCTTTTTATAAATACGTGATTATGCACTATTTCTAATTTTAAACTTGGTGAATATTTTCATGCAAGGGATGGTCATTCAAGCAAAGAAAATGATACAAACAAAAAATAATATATTGGAAAAAAATTATCAGTCTTATAGTTTAAAAATAGAAACATCACTAAAGATATCTTAATGTATTAAATTATTTTTAAATTTTATAACATGCAAGTGTTGAATCTTTATTTGAGATGTAATTATAAGTACAATTACAGAATTTAATTCACATTGGTAAATATTTAATAGCAGTTTAAACCAAAAACAATTGAGTTGATCCTTTATTATTAGAGATCGATTCTCTGTTTTGTATGATCTGCGCATTATTTTGCAATTTGTCTTGCACCAATCAGCAAATTTTTTCTTTATTCAATAAAAATATGACTTTGTAATAGCTTATCTGATTTGTATTGTTTGTTTAATTTATAAATAGAAGATATTAGATTAAAAATTTATTTATTTATTTAGTTTCAAATTAAAAGATTCGTCAAATTTTGAGATTTTAAATAAAATGCTAGTTTCTTGATACCCGCTAATTTAAAACAAATTTAATCATAAAAAAATTTTGAAGTTTGTCTTTAGTTTTAAAACATGCTTTCTATCGACTTTGTGTGGTAAGTTTTATGCTAGCTGTATCTTGCACCAATCAGCAAATTTTCTCTTTATTCAATAAAAATATCGCTTTGTAATAGCATTTCTGATTTGTATTGCCTTTTTGTAATTTTCCATCAAATTTCATTATCATATTCATCTAAAGCATTTGGAAATTTTACATTTTTAGTTGCTAAAATTTTGTAATTTTGTTTATTATAATATTGGGTACTGCTTTTAATTTTTATTTCATTATTTCCACCTGATATTTTCCACTGTTCATGTATTATAACTATAATTGTAAATATGTGGACTTTAATAATTTATATATATTTTTTTAATTCACTGGAGTTTTGCATATTTTTTTGCTTACAAAATTCTAAAAAATATTTTAAAAAGTGATCTCAATGATATTTTGAGTTTAGTGAGCCGAATTATTTATATTTTAGCTGCGCTAAAAAAATTAAAATTATTGGATGGCAGAGAAAACATATTAAAAATTTTTTTAATTAGTCTTCAATTTTTAAAAGAAGCTTGCACTTGCACAATTATCAGAAGAATTGCAATTAAAAATTTAGCATACATATTAGTAAAGTTAAAAAAATATTATAATTAGATTGCAAAATAAACAAAATTAAACAAATTATAATTAATCAACATGGAAAACTGAATTGACGATTTTCTAAGAAGTTAAAATTTGAACTCAAAATAAACTTAAAATTAATATTTTTGAGAAACTAAAAAATATATTTTAATTAAACTTACAAAGGCGATAAAAAAATTCAAACGCAATTAGTGCATTTACATGCACGGTAAAATATCCGAATGGTGAAAATAATGTAAGTGAGACTAATGCTTATAAAAATTTTAGAAAGAAATAATGAACATTGAAAGGCATTAATCTAATAAATGTTTTATTAAAATTTCTTTGGAACAAATAGATATGCAAGGAGTGAAAGATGGAGGTTATCAATAAAACATGACGCTTTTTAAATATTTAAAACCTAACCTTAAAGCTAAAGTTTTTATTACTGAAAAAAAAGAAAAATCGTGTAATAATAAATCCCGCGGTAAATCATAAATTATTTAGCAACATTACATGAATAAAGACAATGACCAGTTGGACTTAACAAATACAAGTGAAATCACATAAATTTTAAAACAAAAGAGTAAGTGAGTACGATTTATTTTTGCTTACTTTAATAGAGAAAATACGGTTATTTAAAGCTTAAAACTAAACATTTAAAAAAATGAAAAAAAAGAAATAATTGAACAAATTAAGGTAATTAAAATGCTATTTAAAAATATATAAAATATATGTTTATCTTAAAATTAATTTTTTACAATAATTAAAGAATTTCCAAAGATTAAATGCCAGACCAAAAAATAAAACAATGTTTATTGTATTTTTTATTAAATTATCTAAAAGACAAAGAAAAGACTTTAAAAAAGAGTTTAAACATGATATTTTTCAGTTATGAAAAGATATTATTACCAAATAGCAAATTTTAAGTTCAAAGATAAAAATTTATATAAATTTAATTTTTTTTTTAAATACAGAAGAAGATGGAGTTTTTCAATTATAAACAGACCCGATTTAAAAATAATAAAACCTTAGCTTTGTTAAGAATTGACATGATGATCTCGGTCTCGAACATAGGAGACGATGCTATCGGGCCATGTTATTTACGTATCATTCTTAAAATAAAATCAATATATAAATTCATTTGTTCTAAATGAGCAAAAAATAAATCTAAGTTGGCAAACATAGAACAAGTATTGAATAAAAATTATCCACGTTGGAAGTTTGCATTAATAGAAATTATTTCTGAGCCTATTAATAGCGCATATTAAAACATTACGACAATATAATAACATAAGAAATTACATTGTATTTAAAATTACAAAAATATAATCAACAAGAATAGTTTAAAATGAGAAACGTGATTATCAAATTTATAAAATTAACAGGGTTACTAAAAATTAATCTAAATAACATTTTATAAAATAAAGATGAAAAAACTTATTTGAAATATGCATAAATTTAAATTATCATCACACACATTTGTGCCCGATAAAATAGCAAAATTCAGCAAATTTGGTCAATTATTAAATACACACTGTAAGCTTCGGTCCCAAGGTCAGAAATGTATATGAAGTACCAAACCACCTCGCATTGGTGTATAAAATCGGGATTGAAGCTTGACCCGATTACCTTTAGAACATGCCCTGAAATTAATATTAAACTTCAACAACGAAATAAATTATTTTTTTAAAATCATTTAGATTCAAATATTTTACTTACATTTATTAAGAAACAAAAAATATAAATAAACCCAATCAAAATTTATTTGTTATAATAACTAAAATGATAACCGATAATTAGCAATTTTGTATGAAGACAAATATCCACCAGCTTTAAACAAAACTTATTACCTCTACCTTTATAATCACTCTTCTGTTCATTTGCTGCAAAACAATTTTCTTAGTATTTCAAAGCTAAATTAAATTTATTTAGATTGCAATTTTTTGATATTTTATTTCAAAATAATTTGGTTTTAAAATGATAAATTTCACTATTATAACTTAATTTGTATTCTAGGGCTTTTTATAAAAAATGGGCCTTAAGCCATCACTGTCATTGACATAGATTGTCATCAACTACATTGTCTTTCGTTGCAAATGACACGTGGCGCCGCAATTAATATTATGATTAATTAAAATTAATAAAAAAGATTGGTGAAAAATGACAAACAAGTAAAATTTATTAATTACCAAGATGAAAAACTCAAATATAACGAAACAAAACAATAAGTAACAAGCCTTCTGAGAACATTAAAAAAAATTATTTAAAAAAAAGCATTTATATAATATACAAAATCAAATGTTCGTTTAATTCTACGCTTTTAAAATTGTCTTTAAAGACTTCTTATTTTTTATGCAAATTTAATGTATATAAATTTAGCTCAACGTTATGAGACACAGATGAAATTGTTATATTTTCTGTGTTAATAGTTTGATGACCTCAAGAACTGTAAACTATTTAACAAATTTAATTATTTTGTGGGCAGAGATGTGTTGCACAGCGCAAATCAAAGTAAAATTGACTCAAGAATATAACAATTTTATACTTAATATTATTTTTAATAAGATTTTTTTATTTATAATGTTAAATTTTTTCGTGCCCCGTTGGGAAAAGCAAGGACTCGCTCTTTAGACAAAATATTACACAGCTAATAAATAAATACTATTTTTTGAAAAGGACAGAGTTTTTTAATACTTTTTAGTAGAATTGTTGGCGGTCGGTTAACCGAACCGAAACCGAAACCGAAAACCGGCTTTTTTGACCCAAAAACCGAAACCGAAAACCGGGGGTCGTAAAACCGGCCTAACCGAAAACCGGGGGTACCGGTTTATCGGTTTTTTCGGTTTGAAAAATACACCCCTAATGATGGGATTTTATGGGACCCCGATGGTGAGAAGTCTGGTGTAGTGGTGAGTGGTGTATGAGTTGAACTGTGGTGGGAGTAGGTTCAGATCCGGTCTGCGCTATCTTTTTTTTCAAACCTCCTCTGAACTTTACGGTGTAAACAATTCCAAAAGTTTTTTATATTCACAATTTTTTTTAATTAAATAAAATTCACAAGTGTGATTGGACGAATTCACAAAGCGTCGTTCTTGACAAGGACTTTTTCTTAAAGAAGTTTTATCAAAATATTATAAGTCATTTAGCAAATCCATTATTTAAATTTTATAATTTATTTAAATTATTTTTATTCTTGATATTATTAATTATTCTCTTTTCTACGACGACTGACGGCGTTCATATTACATTACCTATATTTCAACATCTTTCGACATATCAATACTTTCATATAATTATTTATTGAATTTATTTTTTGCGTAAATTGGCTTCAGTTGATAGTTGTTTTTGTATTATATTTTATTATATTAAAATCTCTATTATTATTTGGTTACTTTGTTTAACCATTAAAAATAAAACAAATAAAATTTACTATTGTTTTAATAGCTTTGATTAAATTTAATTACATGTTTTTATTCATAATCGTTCATTCGTTGTTTTATCTTTCAAAATTAATAAACGCATATTTTAATAAGGAAAATAGCATCACTCGGATAATGTGAAATCGGTTCATTTCACTAATTACGCATTATTTTCAATGTATTTTGCAGCAGTGTTCTTGGCGATTGCGCTGATCACGTGTAAGAAAAATAAGCGTTAATTATTGCGCAATTTTATGATTCTAGCAAATACATATAACTTTTAGCACTGACTAGTAAGCCCTTGTTTTAATTTTTAAAACAATACATTTTTATTTTAGGCTAGTATAATCTGTATATTGTAATCAAAATTTTGATTTCATTAATTATAAAAATCTTATTTTTGGACGCATCAGTTTAATAATTTTAACATAAATAAAAATATTGATTCATCGGAATGCTGCAATTTTATTTAAAAAGGTAAACTGTAAATAAATTTAATTGCTCTTTTTGCCCGGGGGTGCCGATACCGCGATTTGGCGTCAAAACCAAATTCACACTTAGAGAAAAAAATATTAATTGTTATATTTTTGTAAACATAATTGATTTGATTCTTACGAAATTTAAAGTTCATACATGTTAATTAATATTTGGTAAAACCATACATACATTACAATTTATAAAATGACTAAATTCTTAATCAATTAGTCGTTAATAATTAAAATTCGGGGAATACTAATTTTTGGTTAATTTGCAAGCTTTTTTTATTATTGAACATTTTGTTTTAGTAATGCATTTATTTTTTTTATTTTTCAGAAAGTTTAAGAAAGATACAAAAACTCTTCTAACATTTTAATGCGCATGGCTCCTACCTCTAAATAACACTTTGTAACCCATTTGGTGCGCTATAGCTTCGGATGCCAATGAAGATAGGATTAGTTCTCGACAGGTGGAATAGGTTTATAGATGTAGCCAACAGATGTACATTTTGCCTTACTTTTTGATTTTTTTTTGCATTTATAATTTTAAAAAATAATAATTTTTTGAAGCCATCAAAAAGTCGGCATTTACTTTATTAGTTATCTGATTTGTTTTTTCTCAAAAATTTACGAATTGCATGTTGATTCAAGAATTTTAACCGCAAATTACCATGTTTAAGTCCAAGAACTCTTCAAACTTTAGGCTGTGAAAAATAAAATTATTATGTATTTTTAATCCAATTGCATTAATGTCGATACCAGTCTTTTTAGAATTTAAATAATTATTTTATGTGATACTCTTTTAATTATTATTATGACTCATTTTTCCTTGTTTTTAATAATTATGAATTCATTTTTTGACTTTTTTTAAAATTTCGTGTTGCTTCTTCTAGTCTTTCAAAAAACACATTGCTCGCACGTGCATTTGTGAAGTTGATTATGATCAAAAAAAGATTTTTCTAATTTGGTTTCCGCATTTTTGTCTCGGTTGGGTTGACTTAAATTTATATTTTATTCATTATAGTGTTTAATGATCAAAACTATTTTTATAACTTAGATTAAGAGTTTTACAAATATAAATACATAATAAATAAAATGAATTGGTACTTTAGCCAGCCAGCACCAATCAAAATAATTTATTCAGAAGTTGGTATTATCATATCCCATATGTTTATGTTTTTAGATTTTATCAATTTAAAATCACTTATGCTTTTTTGATTGCGTTGCAATAAGCTTGAAAATTATTCTTTAAACAGTCGACTGAAGGAGGAAATCACATAGATAAAAACAATATTATAATTATGTATTTTAAATTTAAGAAGTTAATTTTGATAATAACGCGTTGTCATAGCTATTTAGAAGTGAGCAAATATGTAAGTTGCTTTTTTGTCTCTTTAAGGGCTTACTAGTCAGTGCTAAAAGTTATATTTATTTGCTAGAATCATAAAATTGCGCAATAATTAACGCTTATTTTTCTTACACGTGATCAGCGCAATCGCCAAGAACACTGCTGCAAAATACATTGAAAATAATGCGTAATTAGTGAAATGAACCGATTTCACATTATCCGAGTGATGCTATTTTCCTTATTAAAATATGCGTTTATTAATTTTGAAAGATAAAACAACGAATGAACGATTATGAATAAAAACATGTAATTAAATTTAATCAAAGCTATTAAAACAATAGTAAATTTTATTTGTTTTATTTTTAATGGTTAAACAAAGTAACCAAATAATAATAGAGATTTTACATAATAAAATATAATACAAAAACAACTATCAACTGAAGCCAATTTACGCAAAAAATAAATTCAATAAATAATTATATGAAAGTATTGATATGTCGAAAGATGTTGAAATATAGGTAATGTAATATGAACGCCGTCAGTCGTCGTAGAAAAGAGAATAATTAATAATATCAAGAATAAAAATAATTTAAATAAATTATAAAATTTGAATAATGGATTTGCTAAATGACTTATAATATTTTGATAAAACTTCTTTAAGAAAAAGTCCTTGTCAAGAACGACGCTTTGTAAAAATTGAAAAGTTTGTTATCCAAAACATCAGATGTTTAGTAGACATCAGAATTTCCTTGCTAAACTCATGTATAAGTAATAAAATTAAATAAATTATAATAAGCTTAAAACGTGCCAAAGATAGCCTCGGATTATGTATTATAAAAAGAAATATTGATATCAAAAAATTGTCTGCATAGGTATAAAAAAAAATAATTTGCAAGAGCGTTGAAATATTTATTAATTTTTGACTAATTTTGATCAAATAAATACGAGCCTACTCATTCAACAAATAAATGGCGCCACATTAAATCACTTTAAATCAATAAAATAAATAATTTTATCTAAAACATACAAAAGATAAATGCTGCATCAGGTCTGATTGCTTCTCTTTTAATTCCACGTTTAATAAGCCTCCTGTTGAAAAACTGCTTTAAATATTACTCAAATGCACATTAAAATCAATTAAAATATTTAAATTTAAAAAAATCTAATAATCAATTTAGTGATTATATTCGATTACGGATAAAAAATTTAAATAAAATTACCAATTTGTCAAAGATGCCTACATACAACTCTTTATTCGACATTTAAAAGAAATAATTTAAAAAAAAATTAAAAGTCATTCATTTTTGGCGCTAAAAAAGAACCCCAGTTTATAAGATTTGAAACAATGCTTGCGAAAGCAAGAAAATTAATATTATCTTTATGTATTTATGACAAAAACCCCACAAGGTTCGACTTTTCGACTTTTTTGTCGGCAGCGCAACTAACTCCTGCCAAATTGAATATAAAAATTATTCATCTTAAACATCTTATAGCAAGCTTAAAATAAAAGAAAGAAGCTATCGATAAATTTCTATTAATTTTAAGGTTAAAAAAACTATCAACGTTCAAAGAGGAAAACATTTATGCATTAAAAACAATAATAAAAAAGCAGAGGCAACAATTATCAACTTAACTAATAAATTGGCCTATTAGCTGAAAACAACCTTAATTTGAGTTGCTCGTGCCTTCATAGCAACATTCGTTGTTATCTTTGGAACAGAGCCGTTGCTCACTGACAATAAACTAATTAAAGATTGGAATAAAATATCAGACATTCAAATTTTTTAAAGGAATTTCTTGTTTTTTAGGTTAAATACTGATACTCAAATACATATAAAATACTTCAACTTAACAACGCAAACAAAAAAGCACGGGACCTATTCTATACTTGAAAAAAGCCAAAACATAAATCTAAATTACATTTAAAATAAAACCAATGTAATGAAAATGAAAAAGTTAATAAACGTGCCAACAGTTACTAAAGTGATTTTGTAATATAATGAAATTAAAAATAAAAACATTATTTTTAAACAACAATTAATTAACACTAATTACATATACCAAAAAAACACATTTTTTCAATCGTCAATGCTCAATATTAATAAGATAAATAAATGAAGAAATATTTTGAAGTAATATTTATTCTTTTAATGGAATTAGAATTTGAGTAAATATTTTTGATCCCAATTTTCTAAATTCTTCTCTGCAGACTCGATACCTTCTTCTAGGTCAGTATAATTTACCTGTAATTTGTTTATTAATTTTTTCTTAATTTGATGTTCAACTTTTATCTATTAAATAAAATAACTTTTCGCAAATCTTTATCACGTTACAGTTAATTTTTCTTGGCAAAATGCTTTCAAAAGTTTAATTAGTGTTCGAAACTTTTGAACCAATTACATTTACTAAACGCGTTTATTAATCCAATAGAAATTTTAAAATAAATTTATGGCATCATTTGTTTATTGTTAACACATTTTTTAAATCATTTTTTCACCTTTGATTTTCATGGCTGGTTGAAACCTTTTTTGACGGAATAGGTAAAGTAAATCACTTTTGCTTTTATCAACTTTATTAAATTTAGCTTATTATTTAGCCGATTAAAAATTGTATTATTTTTTTTATTAATGATGTTGGCACCATAAAGCAACCGTAAATTTTCGATATTTATTACAAAACATTGAATTTTTTAACTAGATGGGAATTTTGTTATACAATTTGTGTTTTTTTTGGTTTTTAAATATTTTTATTGGTTTCATGGTGTTCGAGAGATTTTTCTTAGTTGATTGTGATACCGCGAATTTAGATGTTTAAAAAACAATCAATATCAAATAAATACTTTTTAAGTGGCTTTCTCTGCTGCTTTTTAAGCAGCTTTCAATGCCTCGCTCTTTCTATGGCATTGATGAAGAAACTTAATCTTAAAAGGGAGTAGTCCACTTAATTGAATGTAGATGCTGCATGAGAGCTATAATAATTTATTTTTTACTTGGGCCTTATGTTTTGACTTTAAAATGTTGTCGTTGTAGGGAGATGTTTATGATTAGGGATTTGTAATTTAATCAGATGCATATATCTTTTCTTTTAATTTATTTCATCTTTGATACTCTTGTAAAGTGTAATATTTGAATAAATTTACATAATTTTTCAATTGATTTTTTGTGATTACCTTAATGGGTTAAAACGATACCCATTTGGTATATATAAGGTTATCAATATTAAAATATTAAACTTTATGAGCAATATCTTTCTGAGACTGATTAAGTTTTAGTTCGGAAATATCGAAAAATTGGCATTATTTCGAGCATGGAAATAAAACAAACATAACCATTAGTTGCCACTTGGTTGCCACTAAGAGCCTATATAAAGCTATACAGCTAAGTGGAATAATTTAAAGCAGCAAAAACTAAACAAAATATCCAAAACAATCAGTTAAGGTGTTACCCAAATTATGTGATAATTTATTACTTAGTGATATTGATGTTATCGTATTATATTTTTATATGGTTTGACATATTTATAATGACCATTTTTTAAGGCACGGAAATTTGATTGGATATTGTTTATTTAAATATCATTTTTAGCATATATTATTTATTAGTCAATTGGTTTTTAATAATTTTATTTATGATTTTTATAATTAATATTATGGGTTATTAGCGGGCACTCAAAAGACTCTCGATGAATCTTTAATTTGGAAGTTATAATCTTTTTAAATATTTTAAAATTTGCTGCGTTTATTAACTGTTTTATAATATGAAGAAGTATTTTATAATTTTGATTTATTTTACTCGTCCGACTTCGGTAGATCATTCTCAATTTGTGGTAACTTTATATTCTGAGTTACTTTTTTTTATCAGTAAAGAATGGGTTTGTCATTTTATCACCATTGGGGTTAGCATTTACATTACTCTATTTATTTTTAATTTTTTTGATATCAATATAATTATTATAATTTATTTTTGTAATTCATTAGCTAAATTGACATGACGTAATAATATTTTTAACTGCATTTACATAATTGTCCCATTACTTAAGAAATGGTAAACCATTATAATATCTTTAACAAGTAATTTTATAATGCGAGTTATAATATCTTTTTTTGCATTTATTTGGGATTTGTTTCATTTAAGTAACTTCTGCTTAAGGTTTTTAATTACATCTTAATGTATAATTAACAATAATTTTATATTTTTAAAAATTTTAGATAGATATATGTACGTGGCCTTAGCCTGGACTGTGCGGGTGCAGAGTCCAAAAACACGCCCCGGTTCGTGCGTTCCGGGCCTTAATGGAGATCAAACAGGCCAAACATCAACAAATTATGTATTATGTTTATTCTTTAACCATTGAAATGATTTGTCATAGATTTTTTTGGTTTGATACATGATTTAATGTAATATTTAGCTTTACACAATAATCAAGTTTTAAACTTTTTGTTGGAGCGCACTTTGAATGACTGATTGCATTGTTTTTATTATAATTACTATAAATGTTTTAATGGAGGGTATAAATAGATTTTAACTTTCGAAAAATACGCTTCATTACTTTGTTAATCATTTTAAGAAACAAATCACTTTCGAAAATAGTTCAGATAATATTTGATTACTGTCAAATTAATTTTAATACAATTTTTATCTTCATTGCGTCATTTCTTCATATAGTTAACGATTATTTTTATTTTAATTGAGTTTTAAACAAAGTTTGAAATTTTATTTAATCTTATTATTTCTATTTTCATTCACTCTTGGTAGCGTTTGATCAATCTGATAAATGTAATTTTCTACTTTGGCGGTGCTGATATATCAATGTGAATTTATTTTGGTAAGGATTAATACTATTTATTTACTGTATTGTTCTCGTCGTAAATACTTATATTTAATTTTTAAAAGTTGTAATTTTTGTTGATAAATATAGAAAACACTAAATTAATAAAGTTGAAAAACACTAGAGACTAATTTGTCTATGATATTTTTATAAAAAATTGTGTCGCAAACGATTGCACAAACAAACGCGCTTCGTTTTATTTGTTGATTGGGACGAATCGGCGGTGCCTATAGGCGCCGCCGAGAAAATTTTTTAAAAATAAGCCAATTTTGATAAGAAATTTTTCCGATTTTCAACTTTTTTGGGGTAGGAAAACCGGTACCCCCGGTTTAAAACCGACCGTGCACTACTCTAGTTTATATCTTTAAAGTTTTTACTTTTTATTACCATAACTAACTTGAATTAATCAACGAGTTAACAAAAAAACTTAGGAAATTATCTGATTAAAAAACTTTTGGAATTGTTCACTCACCGTATAGTTCAAAGACTTGGATAAATGTGTGGTGATCGCAAAGTTATTCTTTCTGATTATTTTTCTTTTGTGATAATTAACAAATGTTCATTGGAATTTGTTATCGATTTTTTTCTTTTTGAAACTTTTTAATTTACTCTTAATTTATTCATTTTTATTATTTATGTTGCTTTCTTATTAACATCAATTTTTTTACTTTTGCTGAATTTTATTATTAAACTAAACCTATTATTTCATTTTAACGAAACACTTTTTTTATTTAAAAAAATAAAATTTAAGATGAAATGTCTAGTCAATTTTTATATTTAGTTTTTATCAAAATTTATTTTTTCCCACTTAGCTATTATATAGCATTTATAAATTTGTCTTCAATTTTGCACAATAGTTAATAAATATAGAATATCCAAATTTAAATTTACAAATAATAATTCCGCATTAATATTTTACGCTGTCTTGGTGTTCAGTCTGATAGCTGCTAAAATTATAAAATTTATTTATGTGAACTAAGGTTTTGTAACTTTTTCGCATTTTTTTATTTTTTATATAGTAATATATATATGGCACAAATTTTAGTTATTTAACTAATTTAAAATTTATGTTCAAGTCCCAAAAGAGCTTTTTGATTTTGATTCTTTAAATTATTATGATAAAAAATATTTGATTTGAATTGTATCAAATTTATTCTGCACTTACTATTTATTAAAATTATCTGTTTTCTGATAAATTATTTACTTGCTTTTTTTGTTGGCGAATATTTATAACATTACAATATAATGCATTTTTCATAAAGCTGGCTTGATTTTGCCTGATAGTTTTTCCTTGACATATTTTAAGTCTAACTGTCAAATGGCTGTACTTGGTTTTAGTGCATTTGCCGTCAATGGCTTTTGCCGACTTTTTATTTTGTTTTTTATGCAGTTTTTTTTCCAAATTGTATCTTTAGGATTAAATCAACTTATAAAGTTAACTCATATAAACAGTTGATTTATATTTTAGTCATTGTCCTTAAATAAATTAATATTGTTTTTTAATTATTCTTGTGTATTGAATGCAAATATGTCATATTAGGTCTAATTTATCGGTCAACTGTTTCTGGATGTTTCTCAATGAAAAAATACACATATTTAATTAATCCGATTTGCTTTGATATTAGTTTATTCAATTTTATTTTTGGATCAATCGTGTTCATTTAGCGTTGTAATGATTAAATCTTATTTAGCTTAACATTAGCAGCAAGCTGAGTAAAAATGATTTCTTTCGTCTGTAGTTTTAGTCTTTTTGTTAATTAATTTTATTTTATTAATTCTTTCATTGAAAAGTCGAAATATTTAAGAATCTACACGCTGAAGATGCACAAGTCCAATGGGCTGTTAACTCAGAACAACACCACTAATTGATCCATGCGATCGACCGCATCATTTAATTCTAAACTCAAGATATTCTAGAAGCATTGTCTAAAATCTATTTAAATTTTTTTTATATTCGCTTTTCTATTTTAATTTATTTAGTAATAATAATGCAAACAGTAAATTCCTCCTGTTCATTAAGTTGTTACTTTTTAAAGAATATTTTTTTGAATTTTAAAATGTTATGAATTGATGCAAAATATTATGAGTATTTTTGGTAATTCAATTTTATAATTTATTTATTATATACAATTATCTTTAAAACATTTATTATTTATAAACTTAAATAGTTTATTTTATTAGTCTGCAGTGTGTTAAAAGAATCAGAATAGAATCAGCCTTGACACTCCTATGGAGCAATAGCCTGAGATCACTCTCGGTTATGAGTTGGCGTCCTTAACCTATTAATATTTCATTTTATTTACATCTTTTATTACTATAAAAATTATTTTAGTTAGACTTGTGTTTTGCCGTTGTATCTGCTTAAATAATAAACCATATTTTTGTTTCTGTTTTTGTTGCCAAATACAATAATCAGTAAAGGGTATATAGATCATTCAATTTTTCTCATATATTGCTGATTACTTATGACTTGTTTAGGTTTGGTGCGCCTGCGCAGTGCCTCATAACTGATTCAAAGTGATCAACGATTTGTTGTGAATTTATTTCTTCAAGTTTATATATTTTTTTAAGATTAGATTTTATTTAAACTTATGATTCCATAGGGCATCATATAAATTTAATATTTTATGAACTTCTTAAATCAACGCCTTAACCGAATATTTTACATTTTTTTGATTATAGATTTTGAACCAATCTTTATTTTCTATAAAAATTCCTCTTTATTAAAAAATATTTTCCAAATTTTACCATTCTTCGTTTATTTTTTGAAAATTGCCACTATTTTAGCTTTTATTTGTAAACATAATGTTTTAATATAAATGTCTATTATTAACTTAACTTTAATCGATTTCTTTTTTGTCTATGAAACAGTTTGATTAATTTCGCGTGAAATATATAATTATTAATTATTCTGTAATTTTTTATGCTTAATTTGACACACAGAATTTGAAATCGATAGACTTTTTGTATCTTTAAAACTATAATTTATTAAAGATGTTTAGTTACTTCATTTTTTCTTTTATAAAATTTCGTTTGCTTTAATGAAAAAATGTTTTCTTTTAATTGTAACGTTTTTTTAAAATAAATTTATTTTATCACCCATTGTTCTCCATGGACAAACTATCAGCATCTTGTCGAAAAAAGATTGTTTGCGGCTTTTTAAATTAGAATTTTAAATATGAATATCGATTTTAATTTACCAATGAAAGGCTTCAAAATAATTAGACATTATTTTCTTTTAAATTAATTGCAGGTCGTGAAGTTTTTATTGTTTTAGTTTTTTTATTCTTGATTTATTTATGATAACCTATTCGACTAGTTCGTTTTAGGACTTTCAATCACAAGAAAATTTTAATTTTTTTAATTTAACCCATTCAAAAGCAGTCCGCCCTTAATATGGGAATATAATATTACATAATGTGAAAAAATGGCCGCTGTTATCCTCCAAAGTTGAGTCCGCTCCGTGATATATCAAAAACTTTACCGCAGCCAGTTTTCCATATTTAGCTGAGATCAGAGTCCAGTTGCGCTTTAGTGACAAAGAAGTTTGTTTAGGACTATCAATCATAAGAAAATTGGTAGTTGTAAAAAAATTTTATAATTTTAATGGAGCTTTTATTGCTGATTTTGATATTGCATGGTTTTAGGTGTTTTTATTAGTGTTAGAGTTTTGATTTATGATTTTATTTATTTTAAAATTATTACAAAATTCGTGTATAGAAGTTATTTTTGGTTGTATTATTTATTTATTAGCTTTTTTCGATATTAAAATAAAAAGTTGTAATTTGCCGAGTCTGTTTAAAGGTTAAACAATATTATTGATACAAATATCTATATTTAAAATTAATTTAACAATTTTATGATTTATTTTATATAACGTCCAGATTATTTTAAAAAATATAGTCAATTTGAACGTTATTTTACTTGATGGTTTTGGTTTTATTTTAAAACTGGTTGACCAATTACGGAAAAAAGCATGGAAGTGTCTGAGGCAAGTCAAAAATAAGTAGAAATGCTTAAAATAAAATATGAATAAGAAATAAACTCCTAAATCTATAGTTAGAAGATATAATAAATGTAAATGAGATTAGTCTTTCAAAATAAATGATCCAAATACTAATTTACAAAGTAAAAAAAAAATGTATTTTCTGAAATGGTGTGAAGCTTACGCAAAATAGATTATTTATGCTTTTATATATATTTATAAACCCAAATTCCGAAAAAACAAAAATTTAAATTAAAAAATTCAAAAATTCAAAAAGTTAAAACAAATAACAGTTGGGCTATAAATCATTACATATTGACTACTATTTAACATTATTTTTAGCTTTATTAATTTAATCAAACTTATAATTTACCACACAATATTTAATTTTCTCAATAAATAAATTTTCAAATATGAACATTTGAACATAAAATAATATTTACTAATCTTTATAATTATTTTGGTTTCCTTAATATTTTTGCACGAAGTGCACGTTGATTCATTTCTTAGGCTGTTTTCGAAGTAATACTGAAAGCCGATAGATGTAAAATAAAATTTCATGTTTTTAGATCAAATGCATATTAATTCATTCAACATTCCTTTAAATATAAACTTATTTGAGTTTCAAAAATGTTCTAATAAATCTTTTAATTTTTTCCATCTTGAGTATATTCTACTCCAATTTGTGTTATAAATTAGCATTTATTTAAGTTAATGTGATTATTTTTAATAAAGCAATAAAACGAATAAGCTTTTAAGATTAGGATTTAAACGAGGCTAAATCTTCTTTCTGCAATGAACTTTTATAGTGAAGGGGGCAAAATATTTCAAAAAATAAATTTAAAAAAAAAGAAGCAAAAAATCAAATGAATTGTCTGTGTTTATTGGAAGAAATGAATGCCCATTGACTGAAACTAAAAATGCTTTGCACCTTCCCCCCCCCCCCCGAAAAAATCGATCAATTGGTTTGTAATCAATCAGCCAATTTTGCACAAAATGGTTAAATCGCTTAAAATAAAATAAATTTTCAAAATTGCTCGGCAGATACCAATACAAAAAAGAATAATTCGGTAGTGATGGTTTAGCGGCGTGAAAATTCTTATAAAGTTTTAACACGCTAAAGTTATACAGTATTATAATATTTATATTTTTGAGGATTTTATCTAATGTTATAACTCACTAACAAAATAGTGCAAAATTGTTATAAACTTTATGTATATTAGTCATTGCTAATAACTTTACATTATTCATTTTATTTTTATTTTATAGTCGTTTTAGAACTTCATTTTTTTATTTTTGTTTTAAAATTTTTTAATAACTTAATTGCCTTTACATTTTTTGGCGGTTAAGAAGTTTTATTGTTGATCTTCATTTAGACATTTTTGTTAGCATCCAATTGAGATTGCGGGTACGGATATTAAGTATCCGACGCTTTTCAAGAAATCTTTCGTATTTTTTTTCAAATTTATGGCAAATTGTTAAGAAAATTAAGTAAAAATTCAGAAAGATAAGGATATTCGCTGATACCCGCGGATTTGACTTTCATATCCGTGTCCATTTCACTTTTTGAAATTCCTATCCGTATCAATCCATATCTGGATATCTAACAAAAATAATCTTTTATTAATGTTATGCAAAAAGCAAATATTTATTGCCTACGAAAATAACATCAAATATCACTGTAAAAAATATTTTAAATTAAAAAATTTTAATTTTCTAAGGATATGTGCTAAGTAATGACATAGTCCGATTCTAGAATGGAATCCCAAAAGAAACTGATGAATCGAATCAAGAAAAAAATGCTCAAGAAATAGAACAATAAAATTGAATTAACTGATTTGAATTTAATCTAAAAATTTCAAACATTATTAAATTATTTACAAAATTTTTATTGCAGTTAACGTTCAAGCAAAATTTTTTTATTAACAATGTACTGTATGATATCCTTTTAATTGAATATGGTAAATAGTTTTAAAATTTTTTAAAAAGATGAAAAGCAGCTTTAAGCGCGTGAGTGGGAATATTGGTTTTTTTTGTGAATAACAAGTCGAACTCGAGCAAACCACATTTGGTGTCTTCCAAAAAATGAAAAAAATGCCAGAATTGAAGCAATTTCATTAAAAAGATCATGCAGTAATTTGCAAAATAAAATTAAAATTAGATTTAAATGAAAAGATAAACCGAATAAAAGTTAAAACGAAATCCATTAAAATAAAAATAAACTTGTATAAATAATGTTACGGGCAAAATAAAAACAAAATCACTTTAATCTATTCCCTACAAAAGTTAAAAGTAAAATTAGACGAAGTTCATAAAAAATGACATTTGAAGAAACAATACTCTAATATTAAAATAAAATAATAATTAATAATTAAAATTTTATAAAGAAATAACTTTAAGAAAATGGTCCATGTGTTACGTCATCCTGTAAGGGGTCCACAAAACAATCTTAGAAAATCAGGCACATACTAAACCGACTTTAGAATTAGTTTTTAGTCAAAAAATTGACAGAACATTTAAATCTTATTATTAAAATGAAATATATAAATAGAGTCGATAATAAATGAAAAAACCCAATTAAATTACACAATACGCTTTCCGTGTGTAACAACATTCACGCATAGTTGAAAAGGAAATGAAGCACCAAAAAGCAAGATAGTTCATTTGTTTTTTAAGGTATACATAGCAATCAATTCAATATTGTAAATGGATATAGTTGTTACCATAAAAAACATATAGAATACACTTATTATTAATGATTTAATCGAGTAAATGTTCATAATTCATTGCAATTTTGCTAGTGGATATTGCACGAAACACACATAACTTATTTCCCCATTGGATCACTAACAACGATACTATTGAGGATTCACTTCTTTAAGAATGCAACAAATTTTTTTTATTTTTATATGGTATTTTTTTTAAAGCTACGCTAAAAGTTTTAAAAATAAATAATTTGATTTTTTTTTTAAATAAATAAAAAATTCCAAATCAGTCACCTTTCATATTTAAAAAGATAATAAACTTATCTTGGGCTATTATTTTTTCTTGAAATACGTCATTACTATTAAAATTAAAAATGTAATTTATAAAATTAGAACAAAACACAAAATAAAATTACTAATTTCATTAACTACCGAAGCATATAAAAAGATGAAACAATTGACTTTCCTCTAAGACTTCTCAAAAAACGGTGTACTATGCAAGAAATTAAACGTCAAACGCGCATAAATTATTCAAATAAATCATTAATGTTAAACGATAAAATAACGAAATTTCATTTTTGATTTAATACATACTAAATACTGATTGCGGTAAGCTCACAGGACGTCAACCATAGGCAGCGTTGCTACACTATAAATACTTCCAAATGTGTTACAAAATAATGGAAACATAAAAGCAATCTTAAATTACATCTAGACCGTTTGTTCCCATTGCGGGTCGATGTTCCCAAGACATATTTTTCTTAGTCAATTAAAAACCGATATGATTTTATGCATTTTTATTAACTTGCCATAAAAGTGCCATATTTTTGACCCCTCGATGCCATAAAAATGCCATATTTTTGACCCCTCGATGCCATACAAATGCCATATTTTTAGAGCCGGTATAATTTGAAAAATATGTAAATTGAATAACTGTAAACTCACAAAAATAAAAAGCAAAAACTTCATTAAACATAAAAAAAAATCCTTAAACTTATAAAAATAAAGGTTAAAAATTTACTATTTATATATAAAGAAGCAATGCCAAAATTGTGACGAATATTTTGTTGCTGAATAATTGGAGCATGTAGTGGTGATTTTATTTTAGATATAATTAAACAAATGTTATATTTCTTTTAAATACGATTGCAAATATTCAAAAAAAAATGATAGAATACCAAATGGAAAACGTAAACGTTAAAAACTGTTATTTAAAATAATCAATACAATACCATATCAAATCAATTAGTTTTGTTTTGTTTATTATTTATATTATGATTTATATCTCAAAAGCATTGCGTGTTGGCTAAAGCTTGAATTAAATTTAAAATAAAAGTAAATAATTGATAAGCAAATAACAAAAGAAGAACACCAAATAGCTAAAAAAAAGTAACTTTACAAAGAATATAAATAAATATATACATAAAAAGTAACAAAAATAAAATTTTTTAAACCAACAAAATTTTTTTTTTCAAGCCATGAAGGCGCGTGAATAAAAAATTCGGTTGTTTATGGATCTGTTGAATTGAGCACACAATTTTAAAATAATGGATCGGTCGTGGAAGAACCTGCCACAGCAAAAAACATACCTAAACTACTTTTATTTAATATTACAGTTTCATTATTATTATGTAGTTTTAAAAAACATAATAATAAACAAAACAAAAAAAATCAAATTAAGATTATAAAAAGTGCTCATATTGCAATTTTGGTAAAAAATCAAATTTAATTTAAAATTCTCACGTTAATAAAAATAAAAGGGAACGAAAAGGCATAAGTACAATCAATTGCCAAGCGCTAAGAAAGTGAACTAACTATAAATAGAAGATGCAAATTATTAATCTGATTTGAAACATTTATTTTGATCACCTCATAATATAATTTAGGAATTAAAAACCGTTCCGCGGATCTGGGTAAGGGAAAACAGGGACGTTACGACATTATTTTATTGACTTGCATAATAATTTTTTTAAATTCAAACAAATAAACTAAATAAATTTATACAAAAAACAAGCCTTTTGTAAAAAAGTTGCACGCAACCGATAAATGAAAAAATAAAGCATATACTAAAAGCGTTTTTAATTACAAATTATTTACTTTGAAATAAATGTTATGATGTCAAATATATAATGTAACACCCATAAATGAATTATTGTAAAGATTAAAATAGTGTAAAATTTGCATAAGAAGAGGTGTTTCAAAATACAATAAAATGATCTAACAAAATATCCAAAACCGTTAATTGAATATTTATTAATTCATTTTGAAATGGTGAAGAAAAACAAAAAGAAAATATACAATTAATGCATACTAAACTTTTTTTATATTTTTCGCATTTTGACATGGATGTAAAAGTGCGATAAAAAGTGAAATAGGACTTTATGATGTTATAATATGTAACTATTGATAAAGTATCCTAATACATTACAAAATATTTATTTATTAACAATAAATAATATTGAATTCGACTAAAAAAGGCCGATGCTGCTCAACAATCATAAAAATATTTTGCTAATTAAAATACTTGTAAAATTTATGGCTTCAAATTTTCTTGCCCAAATAAGAACCCAAAAAATAACAATCGAGTGTTATCCTTTTATCTGCTTTTAAACTTAAATTTTACTCTATTAAGAAGTAACCTGTAATTGATTCTGATAAATTGATATGCCCATAGCTACGCTTCCCGAAACTCTGAAGCAACAAATTCAATTGAGAATATGCAAAATACATTTTTCTGAAAGAACTTTTTGTTAAATCGCAAACAATGAAAAATATAAGATTTAAAAAATTAACTGCTACTATGGAGCCACTGTCCTAAGAAGGTTTATCAACGCAAGTTTGCAGTGTTCTTTTGTACATCTTTTTAACAAAGACAATTGCATTATATTATTAACTTTAGGGATTTATATTAATTTATGTTGTTCCCTATGCACACAATAGTGAGCTCCAATTTTGTGGATTTTTTTATTAATTGGTTAAAAGAACCAATTACACTTAAAAATATTGACGACAGCTCCTCAATCGTTAATTAAAAATGAATATTGAATTTTTTTTTAAATATACGAGTAAACGACTATTCAATTTTAAGGTTAAATTTCCAGAAAATAAACACAATGCAATGAGCATTTTAAATGAATGTGCTGTGCAAGACGGTTAATTCTCGGTGATAATTTAAAATTTAAACATTTTTTGTGTTGAATAGTATTTAAAATATTTTAAAACATTTTAAATTAAGATATTTATAGAAGGATATTTTTGTTTATTAATTAGAATCTACATTAAACCAAATACTCTACGTATCCATCAATTTTGCGTTACTCCTTGACGTCTTTGGCGAACATCGTGTTTTTTTGATTTTAATTTATAATAAAATTTTGATTAACTTATCGATTTATTTTATGCTAATGAATAATTTTTCATAATTTTTTTCTGAGAGTTTTTTTATCTGCTAACGGCAGGTAGTAGTATACAACGGCGTATCCGGACGGCTATTACAGAATACGTAATCATTAATTATTATTTTTTCTTAAATTTGTATTTCATTTTAACTTTTAATGACCTTTGGCAGCCGCACATTGTAGCGCGGAAAACCCTTCAAATTTAAATATAAGAATTAAAAATATTTATGATTAAAAAGTGCCAACAAAATTATTTAAACGGCATTTTCTGCTCATTTCCCTCACAGTCACTTCGACTACTCTTATCTGTTTTTTTAGATTTTTTTTTTATTATTTCCACTTTTTTTATCGTTATCAATAAGTTAAGAAACGTTTCGAGATGTGGCAACGTAAATGGACTCCATCCAGCTGCAGCATTAAAACGTGCATTTGTGTGGTTGTTAAAGTTCTTCACTTGTGAAATCGTAATTTTTTTTTAGCTTAAAATTATCAGCAAGCTGTAAAGGTGCCAGTTAAATTTTATTTGATAAATAAATTTTATGCTGGCTGATGTATTAATACTTTTTAAACAAAATTCGTTGAGTTAAGATTTTTTGTTTTATAATATTTTACTTTCTGAAATTTTATAATTATTTTGTTTTTTATTATTTTAATGTTCTTGATATTTTACCCTGTTTTAACTTCATATTTAAAAGTCCTTAGTCTGCTAGCTTCTTTTTTATCCCTCCATTTACAACATATTAGTAAGCAAAAATAAAATCAAAGCATATTAAAAAAAGCTTTTTATTTACTTTATGTTTTTGTATTTGGAAGATGAGAAATTAATTATCTTAAGAAAAATTGTTGCTCTCGATACCATCTGGTATGTGGCATCGATATGGAACTGAGCATAGTTTTACATAATTTATATTAAAATGATTTTATTATTCCAAAATACATTTTTTTGTGCCCATTTTTTTGTTTTTAATTTAGTAAAATCATACAAAATTTTATGGCAAAATGAGTTGCTCTCGCTGCAAATTGATTTATACGAACTTTTCTCTAAATTTTATAATTCCATGACTTGAATTATATATTACATAAAATACCATAGGCTCTTTTTATTTGTTTATCATTCCATTTACTATTTAATTGGAGAATTTCTTTATAGCAATTTTTTTGGTTATATTGAACATGTTTATTTGATTCAATTAGTAATTTGTTAATTATAGATGGCAATGCCCAAAGTTAGGTTGAATTTTTTGCTTTATTGCTAATGGGTTTTTACTTTAGTCATCATTTTTCTTTTTTATATTTAAAGTTAGTTTGCTGCATTATATTAAATATCTTATTGTTTATAACTTTTTTATATCAAATAATTAACACGCGTATTTTAAGCATTCATCGACAACTCATTTTAATTAATTTAATTACTTCTTTGTTGTATTAGCAGTGGTAAAGCTTGACTAAAATAAAATTTTCAAATCTTATAATTTAAAACAATTGCGAAGTTATTAACCAATATAAAATAAAATAAATAATAATAGCAAATAAGTCTATTTATTTAATACATCCACATTAAAAACCCAATTGTAATAAAATGTTAAAACTTTATTCTAATAAAATAGGACTAGTGAAAGTTGAGATGATATTCGGTCCAATTTTCCATTGTATCT
Source organism: Globodera rostochiensis (assembly GCA_018350325.1). NCBI lineage: Eukaryota > Metazoa > Nematoda > Chromadorea > Rhabditida > Heteroderidae > Globodera > Globodera rostochiensis. Next base: position 377,896 of record JAEVLN010000023.1, read on the forward strand.
ACTCTAGTAAGGCGTCAAATTAGTTAAACAACCAACTCCAAAGCGTGTGGCTATTTGCTGAAAAATGGTAATTTATGCGATTAAATATAAACAATAATTGATTAAAAAAGTAAATTTAAAAAATAATATTATTTGTATTTTGCTAAAATCTAACCGGCCTCGGACAACGATGTAGCTTCTTGCGGCAGGCGGTATGAATTCTTTACGAGAAAATACATTAATGGTGGTGAACAAGAAAAAGTAGTAATTTAGAACTTTGAACATTTTGTCTATTATTAAGCCAAAGACAAAAAAAAGAATAAAGTCATAGCAATTATTGTTTATGAATTTATTAGCAATCAACTTATAAAGGTATTATAATTATAAAAATGCCAAAATTAGAGAAATTTAAAGTTGTTGCTAAACTTTTGCAAATAAATAAAATATTTAATGTAATAAAGAATATTGCCACAAATCAGTGTTAGTGGCTTTATAGATTTATAAGAATGCGATAACAATACACGTGACTTTCTTCGATAAAAAATATATTGAAAATTTATTAAAGCTTAATTAATTATTATTAAAGGCAAAAATAATGCAAAAAAATTATTAAAAAATTTGTCTACATTTTGTTAGCTAAAAAATGCTTAATAATGATTGCGGAAGTTGGAAAACCCAATTAATAATAAATATTTAGAATCTAAATTAAATATTGGTAAATCATATTATTGTGATGTTACTTTATTGTAAAAAACAAAACCCAAGTATTTTTATTTAATGAAAAATGATCAAAAATAAATGATAAAATGTTTTGAGACAAAGATCTTGTTTTAACAAAAATTCTAATTTATGATAGCATATTAATTTAATTTATTTTATCTTGCTTTAATTAAATTCTCTTCTAAACCTTTTGGTACTAAATAGCATACCAAGAGAGATATGGTCTAGAGGATTTTACGTAAATTAACAACTTTGTTTATGTTACTTCAATTAATGTCAAAAATAACTTATTGGTAAATAATTGAAAGTGAAGACGACCAGTGGCATTGATTTTAACTGATTTCTTAATATAAAGTAATTTTATATTTACTTTTACTCATTTTTTAAAAATTTATATGATGAGTTCAATTTTTTTTAGTTTAAATTTTCCCATAGCTTTAAGGGAGTGTAATTGTTATAATTTGCAATAATTGGTTTATTTGGCGTAGAATAGATACCTGACTTTTGCCCAATTTCGATCCCAGGACAAATATTCAGAGCTTTTTTAACTTTTATCCAAATTTTATATTTTTCCATGACGTGAATTGTATATATCTTACATAAATTAGCCCAACGCGACCTGGAAGGATTCGTTTATTCCATGCATCATCTTTGCCTTGAGTAAGCAGCTTTAGCCATGCTAAAAATGTTTTAATATAAATAATCTCGCCATAGGCTCTTTTTATTTGTTTATCATTCATTTATTTTTTAAATGGAAAATTTCTTTATAGCAATATTTTTTGGTGTATATTGAACATGTTTATTTGATTCAATTAGTAATTAGTTAATTATAGATGAAAATGCCCAACTTAGGTTGAATGAAAATTTGAATGAATTTATTTTTATAAAATATTTGGGGCATTGCTTGTGTACAAATGTTTTTTTGGAATTTTTTAATCGATAATTAAACAGTTGGTATAAAAATTTAAAATTAACCGTTGCGTCTAGTTTATGCGTCCATCCCTGTTTTTTATGCACTTTTTCGTTAAAAATTTTTTGAGAATTAAATTTTTATCGAGCATACAAATGATTTTTGTTACAGAGTAAATGATTAAAATAGTGTAAAAATAAATCGAATATTTGTTTTCATGTACGGTAAAACAATTTAATTGCAGAACTATTTTTAAATTTTTATTAAAATGGAAGTTGCCCATTTATTAATTATATTATATTTTAAATTTTTAATTAGTTATTAAGTTGATAAAATAAATTAAATCAATGAAAATTATAATAATTATTTCTGTGTTTCTTATTTAATTTATTTATTGACCAATTTATTGATATATAATTTAATAAAATCTTTTATTTTTTATTAATAGTTTTAGATTAGGATCACTCTTTTTGGGTAAAAAATTTTTAAATACAATTTGTCCTCATCGCATTTGGTAAGAGAAACGCATTTAAATTAGTACCATTTTTGTTTAGTTTATATCATATTTAGAATTTCCGTAAAATTTTTAGATAATCCCGATAAGAAAACTAATAATTTGCCTTGGCAATATGCAATTTCTGCACACGCAAGATCTGTTCGTCGTTCGCGTAAAATTGCGAGGCAGGCCAATGTCGATTTTTTGGAAATTCGATATCTACATAGGAAATAGAAATTCAGTTTAAACGAAAGTTGGCACACATCATTAGTATTTATAATTTCATATAAATCCAAGCATTATTTCTGTAAAATTTTTATTTATTATATTATCTTTAATATTTATTGATTTTTCATACTAAAACTAAAATTTTTTTTATTGGATTAATTAATATTTTTTGTTTCTTAATAAAGCAAGAAGGACATTTGAATCTAAATGATTTTAAAAAAATAATTTATTTCGTTGTTGAAGTTTAATGTTAATTTTAGGCCATGTTCTTTATTTTTGGCGAGTTATTAGTTTCAACAATTTTTTCTTAGTAATGCACATTGTATATTACGCGAATTTTATCCTTTTTAATTTCTAATTTTGAATTAAAGTTAAAAAATTTGGGTACGACCCTGACAACTTTTGAGTTTGCGGCCAGTTTTTTTAATATACCAATCGATAACTTTTTTACCAATGTTTTGCTATTAAAAATTATAAAAATATTTTTATTGTTTAAAATTTTGTTGAACGGCTCATTTTTGCAGTGATGTCACTATCTACTAATATTTTTAAAAATTGATAATTTAAATTTATGCATATTTCAAATAAGTTTTTCATCTTTATTTTATAAAATGTTATTTAGATTAATTTTTAATAACCCTGTTATTTTATAAATTCGAAAATCACGTTTCTCATTTTAAACTTTTCTTGTTGATTATATTTTTGTAATTTTAAATACAATGTAATTTCTGTTTATAATTGAAAAACTCCATCTTCTTCTGCATTTAAAAAAAATTAAATTTATATAAATTTTTATCTTTGAACTTAAAAATTGCTATTTGGTAATAATATCTTTTCATAACTGAAAAATATCACGTTTAAACTCCTTTTTAAAGTCTTTTCTTTGTCTTTTAGATAATTTAATAAAAAATACAATAAACATAGTTTTATTTTTTGGTCTGGCATTTATCTTTTTTTTTATAACGCCGATTCATCTGTAGAATGAACCATCAAGGGATAGTTGAATCAGTCTTTTCCTATCGCTGATTCTAAAATGTTTAAAGAGACCTTTTATCTATTTTAAAAAAGCGTGGGCTGCACATTTTTACGTTCGACACTGCATCAAAAGAGAAAAGTCAATCAAAACAAAATGATACAAAAATCTAAATGCACAACAAAACAAAAAGTTTTTACTTATCCACCGTATAATCATAAAATGATCTTGCTGCTAGCCCAGGTACAACGGCACATGAATGTAGAATTATCTAAAATTAAATTTTTTGATAAAAATATATATTTTAACAAGGCCTCGAATTATATATCGCTAGATTTAATTAATTTAATCGAAAGTTTGAATTCGTACTAGTTGAAGCTTGGATAAATTTAAAAATAAAAATGAGTCCAATAAGCGATTTTACAAAAATTGTTTTCGTGAAAAATAAATGCCAATTAAAAAACAAATTACATCATTTTAGGATTTCCTTGTAATTTTGAATCTCTAAAGTTTATTCTAAAATATGTTATATAAAGATTAAAAAAACAAAAATGCCCCAACCTAATTCAATAAATAAATTAAAAAAACACTCAAAATAACAAAAAATACGCCAAAAATAATATTCGTAAGCCCCTGATAAGAAATTAATTCAAAAAATGTTTTAATACCAAAATAAATTTTATTTCATAACCTATCATTTGAATCAAAATATCTTCATGAAATACAATGAGATAATAAAGCACCCATTTCTACACAGAACACTTATGGTTTTTTTATTTCATTATCATCAGAGTACTCTGACAAATTAAAAAATTTGTTCAGTTTTTTATAGCAAGCAAGCAGTTTTTCTGCCTTAAAATACATATGAAATTTTAACTTTTAAAATTTAATATTTAAATAATACGTTTTTGTCATAAAGATCTTTAAAACTATTTTATATATGAAACCATTAGAAAAATATATAAAAAATGTTAAAAGTACTTATAAATTTACAGATTTTTTTCAGAGGCGGTGTACAAAAGTGTGTTGACGACAGATACATGAGATCCGGAGGACACACCATGATAAAAGGGCATTACGCCGGTGCAAAGAAATCAAATTAATAATATTACATCAAAAAATTTGACTAATCATCATTTAGAAAACTCTGTTTAATTATTAAAAACAAAACTGAATGTTTGACGAATTGAAAATAGTAACAAAAAAAATTCTTAAAAAATAATTAGCAATTAAAAAGAATTAAAATTAATGAAACAAAACAAATATTATTATATATTTTTTTGTTTTTTTATTTATAAATGAAAAATTTTAATTTGGTTAAAAAGCCCTGAAAAATTTGGTAATCAAAATATTTGATATGTGAAAAATTAACATAAACACGTGGCGAAAATACTTCCAAGCATGCGTTTTAATTCCACTATTCGACTTTTAACCAATTAGAGTAAATTATATTTATTTCTAAAGAAATACTACGATAACTGCAAAAAAATAAGTTTCAACTTAATAAATTAAATTTTCTTAATTATAAATGGGAATATATTAAAATTAAAGATCTATTACATTGGAAATTAAAAGTTATGTATTTAGAGAAAATCGAAAATTGTTGGAAAACTTTCAATAAAAAAATATTAATATAATAAAGTGTATTGGCATGAGAAAAATTACCAAATTACTTTTTTTATATTATAATAAAATCCCAAATAAAAAAAAATCCAAAATGGGCGTAATCTTTGACATGTAATTTTAAAAAAGCTTGAAATTAGAGAATTTTAAATTTGTTAAAAAACTTAAACATTAAAAAAAGTTTAAAAACTTTGCTAAAAACACCTAATCTTATTCTAATAATAGTTTTTTTTAAAGACTGATGCGTTATAACCAAGGTTCCGATCTCAAAATTTTTAAAATCCGCAGCTAGCATTAAAAAATCCTCATTTGGTACCTAAAATCCGCAAATTCGGCATTTCTTCACATTTTTTTTTGCGCGGCATCTTTCAAAAATTGTTTGGGAAAAGGGAGGTGGGTCCGGCGGTGCCGATAAGGCCCGTCGGGAAAAATTTTTGTCTCGTTTTGTTAAGCAATTTGCAGGAAAGCATGTGATGCTTTTTTGCATTAAGAAATTGAAAATTTTGCCTTAATGCCCTTCCAAAAAACTACAAAATGAGGCTAAAACCGCTGATTTGGAAGCCTGGTTAAGGCATTTACAACCAACATTTTAAAAATACGGCATTTTTTGAAGCTTTTTAGTAATGAAAGAGATTTGGGGAAAATTTTGTGAAGATTTTAACGATATTTCTAAAGAAAAAATGTTTTTATTGTCATTTTTCACAAAATACCACAAAAAGTCCACAAGGAACTCGAAAGACCACCAAAATCCGCAAATCCGCATTTCAAAAAAATCCTCATTGGCCTTTCCAAAAACCACAGATTTAGGAAAATCCATAGATATCGGAACCCTGGTTATAACCAAATCATGGTCTCCAGGAGTTGCTTGACCCTTAAATAATATACTCAATCCAAAAGCATGAATAACTGCTGCAAGATGATTTTTCCTTGCGGGCGCAAAGCATTCGCTCTTCACAATTTTGTGGCCAATTGGTCTTGTCGTCCCATTTTTTATTTATTTTTATCCGTTAAATTAAAGGTTATGGTCTAAAAACACCAGACAAAAAGTTTATTAAAAAAGATTAAAAGTTGAATATACCTAAAAATAAAATGTATCCATAAAAAGTAAAACCATATAATTTTAGGAAAAGGTGGAAAAACATTATGCACATGCTACAATTACCTTTGAAATATATTAACTGTGACAGTTCAAATACACACATATACTGTATGCATATGTTTGTTTGAAAAATAAAAAAGACGAAAATTTCATATTTTTATTTTAATATGTTAGGCAATTAAAATAAAAGAAGAAATTTTGATTAAAAATGAATATATTTTTTTAGTGGGGCCTCGAACTCATTAATAAATATTTGATAAGTAAATTTTCTCTTAATAAAAAATTGTAATTTCAACGAAAAAATGCTAAAAATTTAATAACTAAATGTTAACTCCATACCCGCGATGTTCGATTTGTTGCGCTTCAACGAGGTGATTTGCTCAATCTCTTCATGCCAAATCGGAATGGTTTGGCTCACGAGAAGTTGTCAGAGCAGTCGATGAAAAAACCCTAATTTGTGTAATAAAATTAAAATTGAAATAAATGCACCTTTTTATTGATTGCCGTTCGGCTGCTCCAAGTTAAATTAAACAAAAATGTAATAAAAAGTAAGAAAATAAGAAAATTGAAATGATAGCGATTCATAAATTCAAGAAAACATAATTTATGTTATTCTGCTTCTTTTACAAGTGTGTCATACCAAAGCAAAAAAAGATTTTGTTCAATAAATATCAAACAATGAAAGAAAGTACTCGATGAAAATTAAAAATGGAAAATTACGATAAGTAACAATTAAAAAACATACCCTTAAAAAAATTTTTATTTTATAACGTAAATGCAAGAAGCTGCTAAAAGTGTTAGAAAAATGGAAACAAATATGTTCGTTAGTGCTGCGCAAAAATAAAAAAATTTAAATAATAGTTGCAATTAGCATTAACTTAAATTCATTTTCAAAACATAAAAAATTCTAATCATGTTAAAGCATATAATATTAAATAACAAAACCTCTATTTCAATTTATGCAACTTAAAATTAGAGGCGATGCATTCAAAAGGTCGGCATATTACATAAAATAAAAAGGTATGCAAAGATAAATAATGTTTCATTTTAAAGAAATTAAATTAGTAAATTTTGATTCTTTAATAATTTAATTAAATCGAAAAAATCAATTGATTTCTAATTTTTTTGCTAATGCAAACTTTAAGCAAAAGATTATTTGAGCAAGTTCCAAAAAATGTATAAAACGATTCTGACAAAATAGCTAAATTTATTCTTAGCTAAAACAATATATATATAATTATATTATTTAAATTTAAGAACCTAATTCTGATAATAAATTGTTTAGAATACCTAATTTTAAAAGTGTTTTAACAACAAACCACAAAGTAAATAAGAGTAATTAAGAATATAAAAATAAAAATTAGTTATTAACTAATAATGATTTGATCATCATTAATGAGTCAATGAATGAATGTACAGGATAAACGATAACTACTAAAGCATAAATAAATTACATAATTAAAAAAGTAAAGCTCAAAATAATAATGTGAATAAATTTTAGCAAATATTGAAAGTAAATAAATTTTTTAAATTAAACCTTTATTCAAGAGGCAATCGTAAAAAGTATTAATCAAGCTCTTGAATAATAATGCAAAAGATTTTCATCGCTGAACTGTACACATGAATAAGTTCCAAACAAGGTGATAATAATTATAATCATTGCCCGAGCACGCCCAAAAAACAGATCAATAATGTCCGCTGATTAATTAATCATTTTGCGCTAATAAACTTACTTCACCAAATTAAATAAATAGTAGAAACATTTGATTAAACGATGAAACTTCGTTTGCAATATAATTATTAATTTTAAAATTAATTAACTCATTTGTAAAAAAATGTCAAATACAAAAAATATGCGATTGCAAATAAAAATTAACAGTATTCAAAAAATAAAGTAATTGTATTCCAGTAAAAAGCATTCAAGTTTCAACCACTTTGTATTTAATCGTCAAGACATTAATATTGATTGATACTACATAAAACCATATTTTGCGTGGCATGCCGGACGGACACTGCTAAATTTTAAAAAATTTTAAACATAAAAATTTTTTAAATGCCTTTTTGCTCCTGATGAACCTTTTTTTGTTTTAGAAGGAAACAGCGGGCCATAAATAACATTCACTGTCTGTAATTAACTTAGCTCAATTTTGGACGCATTCGTTTGATTTATTTATATGTAAAAGTTAAAATCAATATTGAAACAAAATAAATGCATTTCAATGTAATTAATGCATTCAGATTCCAAAAAAATATTATTTTAAAAATAATAATAAAAGATTGAACAAATAAAATTATGACTTAAATATAAGTAAAAACATATCAAATCACCCATTCTCAAAAATCGGCTTTTAAAATGTACACATATATATATTTTAAAATAAGAATTAAACATTTTTTAAAAATGATTTAATTTACACGATTTATCTATTTGAGTATATAAAAAAATGGTTTCAATAACAGTAACGAAAAATATGAAAACTAAATATAAAACATAATTTGTTGAAGCAAATATATACAATAATTTGCTATCATATATAAATTTTTGTCGTTCTATTATGATCTTTTCCACTAAAAAATGCCGAAATATGTGCCAAATAAATTGTTGAAATTGTTATCTTTGTTAAAGTTTACCAAAAATGGACACCGTATGTCACGAAATTTTTACTTTGATTTGAGCGGATAACCAAATGGCTAATAAGCCACAAAAAATAGTAAGAAATGCCAATCATCCTTTTTTATAAATTTGCATTGACAGTAAAAATTTAAAAAATTAATGTGAAAATATAAATTACAGATCGAAAATGCTATGCAACAAACGATATGGAAAGCATTATATAAATAATAAATATTATTTGAAAACTAAATGTGTAGATTAGTAAATATTTTAAAATACAATCAAATTAATTAAAAAAACATGAAAAATCTAAAAATGATTAAACTCATTTCTAAAAATATTAAAATTAAATAGATGTATCTTCAATAGATCAATAATAATAAAAGGGAAAAGTCTATAATTTAGATCTAAATTCCTTAGCTATGATAAATAAAAAAGTGATTAAATCAAGAATAAAAATTTTGATTCTATATTAAAATCTACATTAAATAACTACCATGATGAATATATTAAACTAAAAAAGGATTGTTTTAAGTAAATTAAAAACAAAACTTAGTCCGGTTAAAGAAATTTCTGCCAAGCTTCTATCAACATATGTGGCAAAAAAGCTAAATAAATCTTTAATCCCATAAAATATTAAATCATTTATTAGGCGTTTATCCATCCATTCAAAGATGGCAATGGACGAGTTGCCAGGATGATAATGAAATGGTTCACATCCGAAACGCTGGGTTAAAAATAAACATTATAATTAAATGAGAAATAAAAAAACGAACTGTTGATGTAAGATAATCTAAAATATTCAATACTCCTTCGTATGCCGTTTATTGCGGATGATTTTAGAGAGCACGTAATAAAATACAAAAATTATATCAATATTAATTAGTCAAATCGCACCGATGGGATGAAATATATGCAAAAAATTAAAACAAAAATCACGTACAAAGTTATATTAATGAGGATTTAGAAAACGATAAAAATCAAATTAATACAATAATTAATTTAAACTACACACAGAAACCTGGTTACCGTGTTACCTCTTGTAATTCCACATGTGGATTTATTTTTCAACCTCCTCAAAAAGTGCGGAATTATTAGAGAGTGTGGAATTATCAGAGAGTGTGGAATTATTTTTCAAATTGTTTGGCGATATGGTCATCTATCACGAAAATTCCTTCACTTTTTCCACAGAATTTCCATACTTCAGTTGGCAAAAATATTTTTGAGAAAAACCCATAAAATGACCCTTTTGTTTTGCAAAATTTTAGTTTTTGGACCAATTTTCTTAACAAATTCGACCAAAAAAACACAAAAATTTGACCCCTAAATTGATTTTTGGAGAAAATTTCTTCTGGAAAAACTCTTTAAGAAAAATGTAATAAACCCCAAAAATGAACCCCTAAAATCCAACTTTTTTCAAAAAATTCCTTAAGAAAAATGCATTAACTCCAAAAATGCACCCCTAAAGATTGACTTTTAGCCCCTCCCCCCGAAGAAAATCCCTGGGTCCACCCTTGAAACACACTCATAGTTAACCCATTTTTCCCGTTACATCTCGTCAAATTTTACCTAATGGAACAGCAGTGATAAATTTGGATTCATAATGTTAAATGGGTGCGGGATTATTAGAGAGGTGGGAAGTGCGGAATTATTAGAAAGTGTGGATTTATTTTTCAACCTCCTCAGAAAGTGCGGAATTATTAGAGAGTGTGGAATTATCAGAGAGTGTGGAATTACAAGAGGTAACACGGTATGCTATTATTTATTAAAAATATTTTTGCGGTTTAATTAATTACTGAATAAAGACACCAAAATGCATTTCACGGGAAATATGCACATAATTTCATCGAAAGTACGAAAGATGATTACTCAAAAACAACCGCTGTCTGCAGAACTGAATTGCAAGCCTCAAAAGGGTGTCAAAACAAGAATTTCAACGCAGACCTATTCAAATTATAAAATACTTGTACAATTAAATAAAAGTAAATCTGATGATAGCGCTCAATAAATGTGCCAGAAAAATTGTAAGTCATAGATAATTTAATTGAACACTGTATAAATTAAACTTTATTTACGCACCTCAAACGCTATATTTCCAAATATGAATTTTTGATTTAAAATAAACAAAGAAGAATTTTTTTAAATTTTACAAAATCTGATTGAAATGTGAGTATAAACTGAAGATGCTGTTGAGATTTTTCATATGTTTTAGACATTTACAAATTTATTTTTTATTTGTTTGTCAATTTTTAGAGACTATCTTTTCATATTTTGGGTGTTTTTGGATAAAATTTAATTATTAGATGTTTTTAATTTTTGGGCAGTATTTTACTTCTAAATTCAATAACATTTGTTTTACCATTATTAACTTTTAATTTTTAGCGCTTGCCAACAATAATAATCTGAATATATTACTTAGCTAAAACAATATATATATAATTATATTATTTAAATTTAAGAACCTAATTCTGATAATAAATTGCGTAGAATCCCTAATTTTAAAAGTATGTTAACAAAAATATCTACATTGTAACACATAAATAACAGTAATTAAATATAAAAATATAGATTTGTTATTAATTAATAATGATTTGATCATCATTGATGATCAATGAATGAATGTACAGGATAAACGATAAAAAATATTTACATTAATTCCTTAAAAAATAAATTTTTTATAAAATACTAACGAAATGATGAATAAATTATGTGCAAACAGGCCAAACATTAAACAACCAGAAACTTTGTTTGTTATTAATTTAAACTAAATGCTGAATTCAAAATCATCTATTAATATTTAAATTTTATTTTTTTTATAAAATTTCATCAAAAAAATAATAATTAATGTTCAGCATTTTGAAAATTGTACCAAGAAAATTAAAAACAATACGCATACCAAAATTTGAAAGAGATCTTTTTAAGGTTGAGGATGATTATTGTTTAATTCAAATTTTTCACGATTCTTAACATAATCATTGCGTAAAATTGTTTTCTGCAATTAAAATTTTATTATTTACCATTAATGACATTTCATGCAAAAATTAATGTAAATAAAATAATACGAAAGAATTCTATGAATGTGGGAAGAACTGAAATATAAAGCGAAGTATAGTGAGGCCACAAATGCTGGAATAAATTACTATAATAATCACAGTATTTTGTCAAATAAAATTAAAATACTACATCACAAAATATTAACATAAAGACCAACCAATCCGATTTAGAGAAATAGCAAAAAACAATACTAAAACACCGATTCAACTCACTCTTTGTCAGTACAATAAAGATCTCTCTTGCATAAGATCAACGCGAAAACATTCATACAAACTCATTGAGAAGCCGAATTCAAGTGAAAATGCAATGAAAAATCACATTCTGATTAGTATTTGGTAATTATATTCCAATTAAAAATAACATTTTTGTTAAGTAGAATTTTCTATTAACTCAATGAGCTAAGATAATTAAAATCAACTGAACGCTTTTACGCCTTTTAAACAATTCCCGTTTGTGCCTTTCGTCGTGACGGCCAGGGGTGGCGCGTTCGCTCCCGTGAGTACGAGAGGTACCAACTTTTCCAATCGCATTAAGATAACGTATAACTTATGAATTTTTATTTAGATTATTTTTTCATAGATTGTTTACATTTTGCCACCAATATATTGCGGTGACCAATAATATTAAAAACGATTAAAGTTTTTACTTTTATAGATAATTGTTTTTTGCATTTTTATGTTAAACAATAATATATATTCAATTTTAAAATTATTGTTTAATAAATTTGTTGATCATTTAATTTTTTAATTCCAATCAATTTTCTGTGTAACTTTTATTTAAATGGAAAATTGAAACATACATTTGCAGTCACTTTGTTTGAATCTGATATTTTGAATTTATTATTTACAACGTTAGATTAGAGTTTGAATGATGAATTTTACAAAATTTGTAATATAAACTTTAGAATATGATGCCTCTCGTTAAAGAACTAATAGATTATCTGACAATAATAATACAGGAAACATATTAATTTAAAAGTAAAATTTCATATAATAAACTGCAAAATTATTATATAAAATATCAGATAACTGATAAAATACTGATCAGCATCCAGACGCAAATTTTGAATTCACGTACGTCCGTGTGGGCTGGGAAAAAAGAGGCTGTGGATTAATTAACAAAGGAAGTGGGAAAAGCGGTTTTACGATAAGGATATAAAACAAATGTTTCAAGAATATATCATAAATTCAAGAGGTCAAAGTAAACCTTGAGCGTTTTAAAGAAAGAAAGCTCTGATCGGCCGCAGGAAAAACGAACTAAAAAAGGATTGAAAAGCAAAATGTATCTTTTATTTTTAATTATAAGGGGATATAAATTAAAAATAACAAAAAATCAAGCAAGTCTTCAAAACAAACGCACAAGAAAAACATGTATTAAATTATAAAAAAGTAAACTATAATAAAAATTTACAAATCATTCTAAAAAATTAAACATTAATATAAATTAATTAAATAATTTGAATTATCTTAATTCCTAGTGTAAGAAGAGTTGAGATATTTTAAATGAATATTGACTACAAGAATAATAAATCAAATCCTCTATGGGCATACCGAAATTATCGTCGATAAGCTGACTATCAGTATACAATGCCCCTCAACATTAATTAACCGCACATTAAGATGGCCAAAAAATGCAATAATTTGCCATGCCAAATTATAAAGTTGAAATTATTATGCTCGACCAAAACAAAACCAAAAGTATACAATAAACTTAATGCATAATTGGCTGTAGCAGTGTATAATTTAGTCCAACAAAATTATATAAACATGTATTTAAATTTAATTTTTAAATTTTATGTAACCAAATATATAACTAACCTAGTTTCAATTATAAGCTACTTTAGTCAAAACAATAGAAAATAGTTGATAATGTTGAAATTTAAACTATCTATGGAGTTTGGATAAAATTTATGAATATAGGGTTTTGACTCGAGAAGCTTGTATAAAAAACCTTCAAAAAAAAATTGTACCCATTTTTAGCGTACAATAATCACAGGTATAAGATTATATTAATTTTGCTCTATTTTAGCAGAGCTAATAATCCTCTATTAAAAATTTTGTAATTCTTGCAGTGTAAATTTATTAAAAAAAAAATTGTTAAGAATAATTAATAAAAATGTAACCATTCTAAATTTTAATAAAGCAAAAAATACAAGTAACAAAAAATATATATAATTAATTATTAATTATCTATGACCCTAATAAGATTATATTAATTTTGCTCTTTTTCAAAACATTTTAGCAGAACTAATATCCTCTATTAAAAATTTTTGTAATTCTTGCAGTGTAAATTTATTTAAAAAAAAAAAATTGTTAAGAATAATTAATAAAAAATGTAACCATTCTAAATTTTAATAAAGCAAAAAATACGAGTAACAAAAAAATATACATAATTAATTATTAATTATCTATGACCCAAGGGGAATTCAAAATCCACAATACAATCAAGTCAACTTATTTGTTAGCATAAAACTAAAAATATAAATAAATACTAATCCAAACAAATATTAAATAGCAAGCGTAATTTACTTTGTTCTGTGTGGTTTCTGATTTCGGTGGTGCACCTGAAATAATAGTAGCGTTTAAAAACAGATTTTATTAAATGTTTATTATCTCAGAATTTCTACATTTATTTCGAGTGGAAGATTGCCTGTAAACATTTTTAATTTGTTTTTATTATATTTCTTTATCATAAGTTATTTAAAGTGAAGATTAATTAATTATATAATGTTTGAATTAGAATTTGTTATTATTAATGTAGTTTTTTTTGTGTTTTTATCATGTTAACGACATTTCTCATTTTATTAAATAAACTGTGCATTTTTATTCAGGCAAAGATGCTATTGTTAATAATTAAATATTGGAAGTAAATCAACCTGTTTGTTACCTCAGAACAGTGAATTTTCTATATCTTAATAATAGAGTATATAACAAGCTCGTCCTTCTTTTGCAAACATCGCTAGCCCTATTCAAAAAAATATTTTAAAAGTTATAATCAAAAGTTTATTTAATTATATAATTAATAGACACTACGAAAAATATTATAGTCCGAATGCTTATTGATTTTTAATCGGCATCGAAAGTCGATAGCAGATTACTACATATTAATGAAATATAAAATTAAGAATGAAAATAATCTCTTCCATAATTGCAAGTATCAAAAAGATTAATTATTTGACAGAATTGGTTACGAAGTTGTTTCAACATTTTCTTTTTCGTGTTTTGTCTTTTAATAATATATAGTCTATAAACCTAAAAAAAAATTGCTTAATCAACTAAAAGAAAAAGTTTTTTTGAGGCATTTTATAAAACACAATTTCCTATGCCTTTTAAACAGCTTATACAACGTTGGTAATAAACAAATATCGCAAAAACACAAAATAACCAACTTATTGTGTGACTGCATAAAACATTTTGTCAATAAACTACAATTTTAACCAAATTACCAAGACTGAGTCTTTATACATCAGAAAATTGCAATGCTGATCAAATTAAAAAAGAAATTCTATATTTATAATGGGTTATAATGATATGCGTTTTGTTAAAATAAATTATTCTAATTTTACAAAGGAATTAATAAATAACAATGAAGGCAAAAAGATTTAACAACAAAAAATGATGCCAACCTGTACTATTTGAATAAACTAAAATTAAATATAAACTTTAGAATATGATGCCTCTCGTTAAAGAACTAATAGATTATCTGACAATAATAATACAGGAAACATATTAATTTAAAAGTAAAATTTCATATAATAAACTGCAAAATTATTATATAAAATATCAGATAACTGATAAAATACTGATCAGCATCCAGACGCAAATTTTGAATTCACGTACGTCCGTGTGGGCTGGGAAAAAAGAGGCTGTGGATTAATTAACAAAGGAAGTGGGAAAAGCGGTTTTACGATAAGGATATAAAACAAATGTTTCAAGAATATATCATAAATTCAAGAGGTCAAAGTAAACCTTGAGCGTTTTAAAGAAAGAAAGCTCTGATCGGCCGCAGGAAAAACGAACTAAAAAAGGATTGAAAAGCAAAATGTATCTTTTATTTTTAATTATAAGGGGATATAAATTAAAAATAACAAAAAATCAAGCAAGTCTTCAAAACAAACGCACAAGAAAAACATGTATTAAATTATAAAAAAGTAAACTATAATAAAAATTTACAAATCATTCTAAAAAATTAAACATTAATATAAATTAATTAAATAATTTGAATTATCTTAATTCCTAGTGTAAGAAGAGTTGAGATATTTTAAATGAATATTGACTACAAGAATAATAAATCAAATCCTCTATGGGCATACCGAAATTATCGTCGATAAGCTGACTATCAGTATACAATGCCCCTCAACATTAATTAACCGCACATTAAGATGGCCAAAAAATGCAATAATTTGCCATGCCAAACTATAAAGTTTAAAATAAATTATTATGCTTGACCAAAAACAAACCAAAAGTATACAATAAACCTAATGCGTCATTGGCTGTAGCAGTGTATAATTTACCAAGAAAATTATATAAACATGTCTTTCAAAATTTAATTTATAAATTTTATGTAACCAAATATATAACTACCTAGTTTTAATTATAAGCTAGTCAAAACAATAGAAAATAGTTGATAATGTTGAAATTTAAACTATCTATGGAGTTTGGATAAAATTTATGAATATAGTGTTTTGACTCGAGAAGCTTGTATAAAAAGCTTTCAAAAACAATTGTACCCATTTTTAGCGTACAATAATCACAGGTATAAGATTATATTAATTTTGCTCTATTTTAGCAGAGCTAATAATCCTCTATTAAAAATTTTGTAATTCTTGCAGTGTAAATTTATTTAAAAAAAAAAAATTGTTAAGAATAATTAATAAAAAATGTAACCATTCTAAATTTTAATAAAGCAAAAAATACAAGTAACAAAAAATATATATAATTAATTATTAATTATCTATGACTTTAAGGGGAATTAATAAAAATATAGAACTTATGGAATTCTATAAAAAAGAATAGTGACAAAGAGAAAAATAAATTGACTAAATTTGTTATTATTTTACATTCGCTAATGTTATATAATTATTAGAAAATAGGACATAAAGGGATTCGAAATTATATGAAAACTCGTCTTAACTGTGAGTTGGAGAAAAGTAGCAACAATGCATCTTCAAAGCAAAATAAAACTGTATACAATAAATTGTAAAACCAAACAAAAAATTTAATGAAATCGTTGTTTGTACTTAAAAAGGCATCGCGGCAACAACTCGACGCACCTACCATGAAATCGGCCACAGCAAAATGAAATTAAAATATACACATTTTATTACAAATACTCAAATTTTAATTGAAAATTAATAATAATTAATTCACTAAAACTATATGATGAAATTGAGCACTTGAAAGTGACTTTGGTTAAGACGCACATCGCGCGAATGCAACAACAACTGAGATGTTTTGCATTCTTTCACGTTGGGTGGCGGGCACCTCAAGGGAAACCTGCCGAATTTATTAATATAAATACTAATCCAAACAAATATTAAATAGCAAGCGTAATTTACTTTGTTCTGTGTGGTTTCTGACTTCGGTGGTGCACCTGAAATAATAGTAGCAAACTATTTTTAAAAAATCTTACTTACAACCAAAGCAGAAAATAATTCTATAAAGTGTAAAACGATTTCTTTTATTTGAACAAAAACAGTTTAACGATTTCAAACAAATTTATGCGAATTCAAAATTGCAGTGGAAAACAAAGTTTTTTACTACTTTTTTTAAACAGCAAAATTTTAATTGGTTTAATTACAACTTGACTATTAAAAAATTTTATTTAAATGTAATCATACTTCATTGAAACGTCAGTTATAATTTTAACACCATTGTATACGAAACAAGAGATTAATTGAGCATGTTATTAATTAAATATGAACAATTGAATTGGTTTAAAAATGGGAGAATTGGACACCAACTCCGCGCCAGTTAATGAGACGCCAGGACAAGAGGTCACTGATTCATTTTTATTTAAGTTAAAAGCTAAGCAATAATATAAATAAACGTTTTAAATTCAAATTTTAAAAATATAATTTAAACAATTTATATTAATATTTAAATTTAGTTTTAACTTTATTCATTGGGTATTTATGTTAAAAATAAATAAATGCCTTTTGGAGCTTTATCTTTTGTTTTACTCAAAGAAATTTCATTCACTTCAATTACAAAATTTTATATCTCGTTTTTTGTCTTAACGGGAGATATTCGTTGCGTTGCTTTGACTAAGTTTCGACAAATGTGTTTCACAATCCACGAGGTTGGAAACTCTCTGACACTTAAAATCACAATATATAAATGAATGTTCCAACGAGTAAAACTTTGAAAACAACGATTTAAGTTAAAAAAATGGGACAGCAGATTAAAAAAAAAATTGTTTCAAAAAAATTATTTAATTTTTATAAAAATGAATTCATAAAAACCAAACTTTTTTTTCCGATAAGTTTAGAAAAAAATATAAAAAAAACAGGGTTATTTTTTTTTTGCTCTTTAGGTTTTTGATTATAAATTTTTTTTTTGTTAGTTTTATTGGTGACCGAGTATAATCGGAGGAAAAAATTTAAAAAACAAAGTCACTGTGATTTCCTAAAACGATACACAACTCAGCAGCATTTAAAATTTTTATATAAAAATATTAAACTAATGGCACGCTATAAATAAAAACAATTCGGAATAGTTTCTGCCCACGGCCAACATTTTTATCGACAAGCGTTTCGTTAAATGTAAAATAATATATCAACAAGTAAATAAAAATTAATACAAAAAAATTTTGAAAACTGCTTAATACCAAATTAATCTTCTTTTAAATTTTATTGCCCGATGTATGAAGGCTTGATGACACGAGCCAAAGCATGCTAACAAAGCCAACGTGCATTTGACTAAACGCTAAAAAATAACAAAAAATTAAACTAAATTTTAATTTGATTAAGAAAAAAAAACGAAAATTTAACAATTGATATCATATTTAAACTGCTCATGTTATATTAAAAAATACAAATAAAAAACTTTCAAAAAAATGTTGACTCAAATTAAACTTGTAGCAAATTGATTTTATTAAATGCTGCATGAATCGGAATTTGTAGGATAAAAATTACAGCTTATGGCAAATTATATGCAAATAAATATCAACTATATATTAACAAAATGTGCTGTCAATCGAACATGAAGGGCCCAGCAACTTAACAAAATAAAGAATTGTATTAAAATAATTTATATATTGTTACATTACAAAACTCGTGGAGTCATTGTGTTAACACATAATTTAAGCACAGAAATCTGGCGATCATGTTTTTGCACAAAATAAAAAATGAATTTTAGTGAAATCCTTAACAACAATGACTTAATTAATTATGCAAAAATGATGAGAACAAAGATTGAAACTAAAATTAACAATTTTCATAAAGGAAATTTAAATGATCTAAACAGAATCTAACACATCCCAGAAATACGCAATTAAATTTGTAACGATGAACATGTAAAACCATATATTCTAACAAACCAAAATGGCTTAAAAATGTATTAAATTCTTCATGTATATTACCAAAATAATGTGTACTACTATAAGGAAGTTCGTTTTATTTAAAAAAATTTATATAAAATTTATTAAATTAGCATGCAAATTTTAAAAAAGCATGAAAAAATGTTAAAGAAAGAAATTGCGCAAAGCCACGCGTGGTACGGGTGCATCGACGCCAAGAAATTTGACACCGAATTGAAAATTCAAATTATTAAAAAGGAATAATCCTATTTATGGAAAATATATTTCAATATTAAAGTGACTAAGAACAACAACATTTGCTAATAGTTCCAGTAATTACGAACGTATTAAGAATTATTACCTTTTGTATATTTATAATTAAAGAAAACCAGATTACTTTTTTTAAATTCAACTCATTGATCCTGGCAGAAAAGATTTGTCATGATTTCAATGTGCTTTAAATCGCATGTATATGAAATTAATCATTCTACAGCGAATTCAACAGTTTTATATTCAAATATTTAAATTTATTTTATGCCTTGATATTAAGCAAATTTTACCAACTGATTAATAAAGGGATGAAAAAATAATTTCAAGAAACCAATGTTAAAAATTTAAAGAATGGAAAAATAGGCAGTTGAAAAATTAATGAATGAAGCAAAAATACACACGAACAAAAAATTATATATTAAATTAAGATATAAATAAATAATAAAAAAGCAAACAAAAAAATAATAATAAAAAAATTTATGTTTCAAAGAAAATACAATGATTAAATAATTCAACTTTTCACAATTTAAATACCAAGCTTATTAGGAAATGTATATTGTTATTAAGCTCATACAATCTGATTAGATTAAATTTCAACAAAGTGGATGATATGAAAATATATATCAATTATTATTTAAATAAGAAAATAATGTACCCCGCGAAAATTTATTTTTAAAGTAAAATGCCTACCAAGCTGGCACAGAATAATAAATTTTTAACCTTATAATATTTGAATCAAGTAAATATTTAATATCGACCTTAATTTTTCTTCTGATCTTATTATCAATAAATATAATAAAAATTGATGTAAAGACTTGGAAATCTTAAGCCAGATGGATAGAACGACAACCTTTCTTGCGAGTTGGCCTTTAAAAACCTTAACAGGAAAATAATTAATATTATACAAAAAATCATTAACGTTCATATATTTTTTAAATATAATGATTAAACAAAAACACTTTTAAAGTGCCTTATAATTAGATTACATGGAAATGAATAATATATTCAAAAATATATAGAATAAAAAATAAATATTTTAACGAATTATAATTACTATAAAGTTCCCTAGCCAATTTAAAAGTTTTGTGGGATGAAGGTTTAAAAAAATGGATGCGGAGTGGTTCAAATAATTAATAAAAGACATTCTAATTTTAAAAATTCTTTCAAAACCTATGAAAGATACTCGAAATCGTCGGCATTGTCATTTGCTGGAACAATGCGAATTCTAAAAAAAGCGGCGTGTAGTTGTATTTTTTAAAGTTTAAAGCATAGTGGCAGTATCCGTGCTATAGGTGCGGGGGCCGCATTTGGTGCGCAACTGCAGTTAAAGCCCATTTGCCTCGGATCCACCTCAAGCAAATTCTAAAACTTTTGTCAAAAGACTTTTAAAATTATCTTTTAAAATGGGCATATTCAAAGGCCTTAAATCAATTATAGACAACGATCATAAAAGTTTAGAAGCTTTTGTATATAAAAAATGCTTTGTTAAACAAATTTTTTAATTATATATAATAAAAGAACACAAACATATAAATTTCTTAAAAAAGAAACAATAATAAACCACTAATTGATTAACATAAACACAGAATTTTGCATAGATTCCAATTATTAATTTAAACATATCTTTTCCATAACATTATATATAAATAATTAAACTAATGCACGATCAATTTGTTCAACATACAATAATCAAAAGATTATTCGAATTTTTATATTAAATACAATCATCCGCGTGATATGGTGATCCTGCAAATGACGACCAAATGCTCACCGCATTTCCGCAACAGCTGACTGTTTCCACTATATTTGCAATATAAATAGAATAATTGCGGACGGAAAGATAAACAGATCCCAACGTACAATTGAATTTCGACAAAACTAGTGCAGGTCAAAAGAATTATCAAAAAGAACCAACTATTCGTCATATACAATTAATTTTTAAAAGAATCTAGAAAATAAAAATACAAATTTATTACCAATAAAGGCATTTATTGTATCTTAGAGGAAATTATTAAAAAAAAATTTCGTAGAAGGTTTTTTCGCGTGATTTACAAAACGTCAACTAAAAAACAAAATTCAATAATTTAAAGTTTTCTTTGAATTAAATTTATACTAAATTAAGATTCTCAAATATTTATTTGAATCGGTGGAAAAAATTTAGTCCGGCGTCCAATAATTGAAATTAAACAAGCGAACGGAGCATTGAAATTGTGGAATATTCAAGCTTTAGCGCTTGTCATAGAAACAAAACTCAGAACATGTTAATTTCTCAGGCTTAACAAGCATCATAAGATTTACAGATAACAATCTACTAAAAATTTGGCTGATAGATTAAAAAAAATCATATGCTAAAAATTCCACATTTTAATTAAAAAATATTTAAAAATTTATGAAATAGATTTTGAACAGTTCTTTTGAGTGTGATATAATGGCAAGATGGTTCCAGCTGCGAGAACGGCATTTAAATTATTTTAAAAAACAATACAAATCGTCAACGCTGTTTATTTGAATATAAATATATTTTGCAATTAATAAAAATTGTTTAAAATAAACATAAATATATTATGCCTAATAAACTTAAATTAGTGTTCTTAATCAAGTATTTAAATGCAATAAAAAATATTATAATTTAAAGGCTTAATAACAAAATGAATTAATTTTTTTATTGGCGCTCGTTTAAAAAATAAATTTAAATTGTCTTAAGAATAAAAAAGTTTGTCTACAAAAAATCTATTCGATTTTCTATAACAGGGCATCACAAAAAAGGAATTAATCATAAAATAAACATAAGACAATAAAATCAAAATTAATTTTATTATTATTAAATTTAAATAAAAATTTATCTTAAACCAAATAAATCAAATTTATTCATGAAATATACAAAACTTTCTCATTTAAAAAACGCACAATTCGATCAAAAATCAAAATTCAATAAACGGACATTTTGGTGAATAAAGCAGACAAAATTATATTTATTTAGAATGTTATATTTAAATAATTAATAAATTGATATTAAACAATCTGAAATACAGTTTTGCACAAATTTTAAAATAATCTAAAAAATAATTTTACAAAAATATTGCTTTAAATTGTTTCAAAATAAAATACAAAAATTGTTAAAAAGAAAATTTTATTTTTTAAAATCGATAGTAGTTAAAGATAACTTGAATTCACTTATCAGCGCGTACTTGGCATAAATTTCCTAAAATAAAAATAAAATTTAATAAAATTATGAGCGTACAAAAAAAAATTCTTGATTGGTCAAATAAATAAAAGTTCTTATTTTAAACAAATTAAAGCAGTGCAAAAATTAAAAATTCTACATTTTATAAAATAATTTAAATTTTTCTCCATTCCATTTTTAATTAATTGTTAATGATAATAAAAAATTTATGTAACTATTAATATTTAACCAATAATTAATCAATGTTCAAGACATAAAATAAAATTACCTTGAGTTTGCTGCGTGCCTATCAAAAACTTAACCGTAGCCAGTTTTCCATATTTAGCTGCGATTTGAGTCCAGTTGAGGGTCACGGATGTTGAACGGAAACCGTTTCTCAGTGACAAAGAACTTTTGTTTAGGACTATCAAAATTGATCAATTTTTGAGAATACCTATTTTATTGGTTTTAATCTATTTTATTTTTTGTAGGATAGTTTATTTTTTCTATTTTAACAATTTGAAAATTCATATAAAAAATATATTTTTATTTAATCGTAATTGTTGTCTAAATTGAGTTTTTGACGCAAAATAAATGATTAGACTGGCATTTTGTGTTGTCATTTCACTCAAAATCAAAGTAACTTTTAAATTTTTAAAATTTGAATTTTATATATCTTTGTTTTATTCTCTTGCAAGAGATTTTGTCAATGAATTTCAAATTTATATAAGTGACGAAATGAAATAATGTTTTAAAAATAAGGCGTATCTTTTTTAAGCAATTGTGAGCAAAGGAAAAATGATAAATAAGTGCTCGCAATCATAAGAGTTGCCGAATACAAAAACCATTAATTGTGAGATCCTTGTAAAACCGATTGTAAAATCACTCGATTATGCTATCTTTAGGGGATAAATTCAACCGGGCAAAACCCAAAACTTTTGTACAAAAAAGGGCATGGATCAAAATTTTAAAAAAATTTTTGGGATTTTTTGAAGTTTAAAGGAATACTCAACGAATAAATATTTTCTTTATAATTACAAAAATTATAAAATCCCTTTCTCACTCGTGAACTGAATATACTAAGCCTTTTAGAGTTCCATAATCAATTTTAAAAGAAATCGATTATTGTCCAATTTTTGAGTAAATTTTGGTTGAACCGAAACTTTTACATCAATAAAATATAATTTAAATTATTTTTGATTTAATATTAAATGTGTGTTCGTTTCAGTAAATTAAATCATTTCTTTCCATAATTGTAACTTAAAGGGGCAAAAGATATTTTTAATGTTATATTTTAATTATAATCACCATAGAATTCTAAATTATATTGTTTACGACAATTGTTAAAATTTTAATTTGCAATTGTTTCTAAATTGATTAATATTTTATATTTGACCTATGCCAACTTTAAATTTTGTTTTGAACGCCCTCTGATTGCCATGATAAGTGATAAAAATTCAAACATTAAAATTGACATTTTTAAAATTTTGTTATAAGTGTGTGCTTCTAGGCATTTTAACTGCATTCATCTCTGATTCGAACATCTCCCACACATTCCATCGTTTTGGCGAAAAAAGATATTATTACTGTCCGTACACCTTAAGGACTGATTTGTTTATTCCCACATAAAAATTAGCATTTGTTTAGTTATATTGATAATTTGTGCTCTAAGAACATTTTTAAATATTGTCGGCCTAATGCCAAGTGCCAAAACTCCAATTCCAAAGCCAATAAATGGCAGAATGTTGGGTTCAATTAGCAATAATTTGCTTAATTTTATTTATTTTTAGTTTTAAATTGTATTTCTTTTTAATATGTGAATTTTCAAAAGTTCGTAAACATAATTTTTACTGGTCTCATCGCTTTAATTGTAGGTTTATTTTCAATCTTTTACTTATTTCTTCTGAAGATATTTTGAATTGACAATTTTTGTTTAATTTTACGATAATATTTTTATTATATAAAAATCCGGAATCGCCATAATCATTTTGTTTACATTTAAGTTATTTCAAAAAGCAGGGAAAAACAATTAATTGATCTCAGAAAAAACCACAACGTTTTTTTTTTGCCTTTTTGGTTGATTGCCCCGGCGCCGGTGCCGGAGACGCAGTCGGTATGGCCGCGGGAAACGAGGTGACGGCGGTGCTAGTTTTTATTTCTTATGATGGGATTGTTTTTTTTAATTTGTTGATTTTAATATATTTTATTTAACAGAAGTTTGTATATCATAACCCATATTGTTTTATTTTTAGGTTTGTCAATTTAAAATCAAACTTAGCTTTTTTGATAGTTGCAATAAGATGAAAAATTATTCTTTATTTTAATAAAATTAAGAAAATTAAAATTTATTAAGTTGAACTACTTTTTTTGCTGTTATCGTAGTATTTTTTTAGAATATAATTTACGTTAATTGTTTAAAGTTCGAACAGTGGAATTAAAACGCATGCTTTAAGCGGTGAGTGAATCAGCACGTTAATTCCTCTCATTTGAGTTCAAAGTTGAGCCAAAAGCTTATATTTTATATGTATTCCTTTTACCGTATTTGTATTATTTACTCGTCGTTTTAAATTTATTAATTTTTATTAGCAGCCATTACAATCCTTTTCGATTTTAAATTGTAATTTAATCAAATTTGTTGATCATTTAATTTTTTAATTCCAATCAATTTTCTGTGTAACTTTTAATTAAATGGAAAATTGAAACATATATTTGCAGTCACTTTGTTTTAATCTGATATTTTGAATTTATTATTTACAAAGTTAGATTAGAGTTTGAATGATGAATTTTACAAAATTTGTTATTTGAAATTTACGAACATTTTTATTTAATTGCGCTTGCAACCTCACTCCGCTAACAATGGTTTTGTGTTATTTTGTAAATTTGCTTATTTTATGATTGCATTAAATTCTTGCCTATTTTATTTCTTAGTGTTTAAATCGGACGAATAATGTCTCAGCCGACTCAATTCCATCGATCCGTCGGCGGTGCGAAGGTGGGACGGGGTTTGGCGTGGAATTGGACGAATTCAATTCCATCTTCCTCATTCATCTGTCATCGCCACACCCAATCAATACAAACTCATTTTTCAAATCACCTTTATTTTATTTTTTGATAAGTTACCCAATTTTATTCAATAATGTTTGCAACAAAAACCAAAATATTACGGAAAATATTGCAGAAATACAGGCATGGTCAAATGTCTTTATTCCAGAAGGGAAAAAAATTGTCGTAAATTATTTCAATCGATATGAAAGGCTAATTCGGAATTAATGGCCCCGAAAAGCCTAGAATAACCTTTTTGAGATTTTTTATTGGACTTTTGAAAGTTTTAATTTTTGCTGTTACTTTGACAATTTTGGCTTTTGTTTCTGCAAATTTTGACAATAAAACCTTTTTCCTTGTGCAGTAGTAAAATTGACCTCTAATAAATTTTTTTTTTTTGAAGTGGTAACGGAATTTTAAAACATATAAATATATTTATGGGAATCCTTAACATCGTCACATATTTTAATTAATGAAGTTAAACAAATGCCAGAAAAAATGATCTGAAAATACGCAATTACCAAATTAAAAAAAATCAAACTTTTTAAAAAATGGCTTTTAATGCAAAATGTATCATAGACTTCGAAAACATGGGCAAAATGTTTAAACACAAATTAATTCCAACAAAGTAAAAAATAACATTAAACAAAAGGACATGTTCGACAAACTCAGAATGAATGAACAAGCAGATCGCAACAAACCTGGCAAATGACGATGCCAAACGATTACAGAGTTCATTTCAGCATAAATTAAATAATTAAACCAAATTAAAAAAAGTATTCAAAAAATAAAAATAGCAATTTAAAAAAAATCTTAATCAAGCAATTTGGCCTTGACCCGATTGTAAGCCAAATCGCACTCAATTTCACAAATCAGTTAGAGAGGAGTAACAAATGGACACATCGTCAAAAAAAGATTAATGCCGGTTGGTTCATTTTAAAAATTTTACCAAAATCAAAGAATTATTATTCACCAAGGGATTAGAAGTTACATAAATAATTGACAAAATCAACAAAACAGTAACAAATTTTATAGCTTTTATGTTTAATTTTAAATTACAATGAGATAAAAAATTAAAAGCAGATTATGAAATTAAGGATGCTAAAAAATTAAAAATCATAAATCAATATACGATAACAATGACAGTCTGTGTGACTCATTATTATCACAATGTCCGCTTCCAACATTTGAAGAATACCGCGGATCGAAGCCTGATTTAAATTAATACATAAACCAATATAATACCGTGGGTATAAGGTTAATAAAATTAAAAATCGGCATTTATTATTATTTAACATAAATACATTTATGCTATTTTATAAACTATATAAACTAAATCCGACTTAAAACTTTATAAAATTTCTTGCCTGAAAATCTTAATTTATACAACAAACAAAATGAAACTTGGGCATTTTAAGCCACGATTATAGTGATCCATTGAAACAAAATTTATTTAAAGTTATATTACTTATTAAAATTTACAAAAATATATAATACTGAAATATGTATGATATTGAAAAATTGTAAAAAAGAAATTCGAGGGGTCATAAATATTAAATCTCATAAAACCTAAAAAAACTTTTCACCTGAAAATAAATTATCATAAAAAATCCAAAAGCCTTGTCAGCATTATTACACAATAAAATGAGTAAAATAATCAAACAAGATAAAGTTAAAAAAATATGATGGAAGTAAGAATGAAAAATAAACATTAAAAAATAAGTTCATCTTATAAAATACGTTTTTGGATCATTTCAATTGAAACACCTTGCATTTTGGCATTTTGTAAGTATCACGTCCATACTTACCTCCTATTGTATGTTGGCAAATAAAAAATATTTCGAATTTTGAGTTGTTAATTTTTAAGTTGGAACCTATAATTGATTCTGTTCACTCAAGCGGAGTACAACTAAGTCAACGTAATTACAATTAAAACAATGTGTTTTTTTCATAATAAAATAAATAAAGCATAATAACGTCTACAACAGCGAATGTGAATTGTGAATTAAATAATAAAACATAAGATATATTGAATTCGATATGAAGCAAACCTGTTGTATATTTAATAATGAAACATTTTCAAATGTAGCACTTTTAAACATTTCAGCATAATTAAATAATTAAGTCAGTTTTATTCCGTTGTATTTTTTGTTCTTTGCTCGAAATTCGGGGCACACACATTATCTTAAAATTTGTATTTCAAAAAGAAAAGTAGTAAAATAAACCACCTTTTTAAAGACCTTCCAAACAAATAAGATAATTAATTTATTCAAAATATACAAAGTTTCTCAATCAAATATAAAGAAAATAAATAAAATTCTAATTGAAAACGCACCTAAAAATAACCGAATTAAAAAACTATTCAAAAAATAAAAATCGCAATTAAAAAAATCTTAATCAAGCAATATAAATACTGTAACAAACGTTAAAAAAAGAACATCAAATCAACGATAAGTCTGTCTTCATGCGCAACAATTGTTTGCCTTAAGTTGCACAAGAATTATGAGAGTGAAGCATTCTCTGACTATTAAATAATAATACCGATTTATATTGTATGAAAAACGCTATAAACTACGGAATATTTATAAATTTAAACGTAATTTCTAATATCAAAAAAAGACTGAATTTTTAAAATAAATAAGCAATGGCCTAAGTTCAGAATGAATGGACGTAAACATTTTGAAAACCTTTACAATATATTCTTCTTGAATAAATTTTTATTAATTTATCTAACCAATTACTTCTATGCATTAAATTAAATAATGAAAGAAACTAATATTCATTTAGATAAAAACGTTGAGGAAACGGATTGTGGCATAAAAAATATGAAAAAACAAAGTAAACTAATCAAATTATTTTTCCTTAATTTATTTTTCAAGCAAAATGTTATATTCTATAATAAATTAATTGTAAAGGTTCTCTTGTCACGCTCGTTTTAGCAAACAGTTTGAAATACAAGAGGAAAAAAGGGCTCTCGAAACCGCTTAAACACATAAAAGCAAATCCAAAATTACTTCAAACACCACATCGTTTTAGGACAAATAAATAAATTATAAAAAATGAGAAAAATTTATTTGAATAAAATGATATTTAACAAAAATGACATAAAATTCTGAATTATGAATAAGGGAGAGAGTGTAATAAAAAAAATATCCAAGAAAAAATAACAAATTTAATTGAAATACAATTTTTATTAATACTTATAATTGAAAAAAAACGTATCAAATAAATGTTCGCCTATTATTGACACTTATATAAATATAACGGACTATATACATAAAAGTTAAAGCTTATTAATCTATCCAATATAAATTAAAACATAAATGTGTCAAACTGAAGGCTGTTTTTAAAAAATATATATTAAATCAATCTAAAAACAAAAAGTTAAATATAAAATTGAAGCTTTATAAAACATTATCCGCACGTGGGCATTAAAAAAGATTTTTAATTAAATAAGCCAAAACCTGAATATAAGCCACAATATTAAATGAAAAAAATATAAATGATTAATCTTTTCTAATTATTAAAACCAATTACGTTTGGAATTGGAACAGACACGGTGCGAACAACGCCAGACATGAAGGTCAATTTTCAAGTCACCATGCAATTAACAATATTTAAGATTTTATGACTTTAATGATAAAGTAGAGATATTATATTTTTTAAATTAAAAAAATTTTATTCAAAATAAAGTTTATTTGCTTAAATTTTCTTAACAAAGATTGCCATTCCCCAATTATTAGCATACTAAAATTAATTTTAATTTTTTATATTTAAATTTTCATCACTTTTTAAAAATAGCTTTCACAACTTTAACATCCTATAATAGATTGGCTAAATTTTGATTATTTTTTGCAAATTTAGATTTTTGATGGCATGGCGCTATGACAATTTATAAATTCCTTTCAGATTCAACACTTTTGTTGGCAACATTATTAAATATTTGGTAATTAATTTATATAAGTCGATTTTTTCTAGCAATCTCACATGTAATGACAATATTTATATTAATGATTTGATTAAATTATGGGTTTGTATTTAGCCGCTTTTTTTGATTGTTTAAATTAAAAAACTATTCAATTTTTTTTTTGCTCAGCAACACTTTTGAAGACTGACATTTTTATTATTAATGATTTGCACTGAACTTTCAAGTCACGATTTTTTAAGAAAAATAATAAAAAATTCAGGTCTTTATTATTTTCAATATTTAGTCTTTTTAATAAAATTTAAGAGACCGTATTTTATGCATATTTCAAGTTTTTGTAATTCGTAATGCTCAGTTATAACGTTACATTTTTGCATTATTTTTATTACAATATCTATTGGTATGTAAATCTACGTTATTTTTTAAAATAACTAGGCATAAGTCACTCTAAAAAGACATAATGTTTTTTGTTTTATTTGTAACTTATAAAAATTTTTAATGTACTGCTCCTCCGTCGCCACGCGACCATCTTGCAACTTCTGGTTGCTTTCCTGCTTGCGGGCGCGGTTAACACAACTCACAATTATTTATTTGATAGACAATTTTTTTTAAAATTTATAATCAAATCAACAATAACAAAATACCACAGCATTTAATTGTAAGAAAATTCATATTTTTCATTTTACACTTTTTTACGATAAAAATAAATTATCAATTATACAAGCACAAAGAAAACTCCACATCAAATAAGTAAATACTTTTATCAAATGTGGATTAGAGCACTGACATAGCTTTTAACTCCTGCCGCCAAGCACTGCAACGCAGATATTACTTTCAATTTCATTGCATTTAATTTTTATTTTAATTTTTATTTGAATATATAAAAAATAAGAGATTGAAAATTAAAAATTTTTTAAAATTGCTCGACTAAATATTTAATACTGGAAACCAAATATTAATTTGTATGCTATGTTAATGAAAGAAGAATAAAGTCATAATCGGAATGTATTATTTAATAAAGAAAATTGTTCAACCACGACAACGATTTTGTAGATGAAATATACGCAAAAAATTAAAACAAAAATCACATACAAAGAAATGCGTATTGAGTTAATATCTCTTAATAATTAAACAAATAGCTCAAAATAAATGCCAAATTAATAAAAATGAAAAACCCAACATCTTTTATCTCTTCTATTTTCTTAAGAATTTAAAAATGATTAAGCATTTATAAAATGTGTAAGCATTTTAAGATAAAAATGGTTTTTTTTGATAAAAGGAAATTTAACAAAGCATAACAAGCTACAGTGTTAGTTAACTCACAAAAATTCTCCATTTGTTTATTGCATTGGTTGAATTACTCATTGACGCTTGTTCGTCTAAGAAAACAAAGATCGGTTTATATTTTCTAATGTAAGAATAAATTGTGGCATTGGGAAAACGCAATGGCTGATGAAATGCATAACGAGCGGCTAAAATTATTTTAGTTTATTTAAATTATAAAAATTAGGATTTTTTGATAAGTTGAGAGTTTTTTTCTTTAACTTATTTCACACAAAACATTAATTTAACTACGTTGATAATTAAAAGTGTAAAAGATAATTTTAACAAATTTATTTAAAATTTATTGTAAATTCAAAGAAATTTAATATTTTTAATTAATGAAAAGCGAAAATTATTATATCCCAATAATATTTGAAAATGATTAACTCTGCAAAAAGATAAAATCAAATTATAACAAAGGCTTGGAAAAATTGCAAATGCATGTGATTTGTCTCCAATATTCTAAGCTTGAAGAGCAGTTATCTACGTTGAAGTTGTTGATAAATTCTTGCCTCATGCGAGAGACGAGCAAGTTTCAACTAAAACATTCGTTGTCTTGAGACATATAAAATTTAATTATTTTCAAAACTTTGATATCGTAACACAAAAGTAATTTAGTCAAAAATTTTGATTAATCAATTTAAGTCAGTTTATTTAAAGATGTTTTGTTGCAACCATTATTTGAACAGCATTTCCGCCGTACGCTTGCCAGCATGATGAATAGGGATTTTAATAGTTGATTCTAATCGCGAGTAAGGCTGTTAAATAAGCAATGGCCTAAGTTCAGAATGAATGGACGTAAACATTTTGAAAACCTTTACAATATATTCTTCTTGAATAAATTTTTATTAATTTATCTAACCAATTACTTCTATGCATTAAATTAAATAATGAAAGAAACTAATATTCATTTAGATAAAAACGTTGAGGAAACGGATTGTGGCATAAAAAATATGAAAAAACAAAGTAAACTAATCAAATTATTTTTCCTTAATTTATTTTTCAAGCAAAATGTTATATTCTATAATAAATTAATTGTAAAGGTTCTCTTGTCACGCTCGTTTTAGCAAACAGTTTGAAATACAAGAGGAAAAAAAGGGCTCTCGAAACCGCTTAAACACATAAAAGCAAATCCAAAATTACTTCAAACACCACATCGTTTTAGGACAAATAAATAAATTATAAAAAATGAGAAAAATTTATTTGAATAAAATGATATTTAACAAAAATGACATAAAATTCTGAATTATGAATAAGGGAGAGAGTGTAATAAAAAAAATATCCAAGAAAAAATAACAAATTTAATTGAAATACAATTTTTATTAATACTTATAATTGAAAAAAAACGTATCAAATAAATGTTCGCCTATTATTGACACTTATATAAATATAACGGACTATATACATAAAAGTTAAAGCTTATTAATCTATCCAATATAAATTAAAACATAAATGTGTCAAACTGAAGGCTGTTTTTAAAAAATATATATTAAATCAATCTAAAAACAAAAAGTTAAATATAAAATTGAAGCTTTATAAAACATTATCCGCACGTGGGCATTAAAAAAGATTTTTAATTAAATAAGCCAAAACCTGAATATAAGCCACAATATTAAATGAAAAAAATATAAATGATTAATCTTTTCTAATTATTAAAACCAATTACGTTTGGAATTGGAACAGACACGGTGCGAACAACGCCAGACATGAAGGTCAATTTTCAAGTCACCATGCAATTAACAATATTTAAGATTTTATGACTTTAATGATAAAGTAGAGATATTATATTTTTTAAATTAAAAAAATTTTATTCAAAATAAAGTTTATTTGCTTAAATTTTCTTAACAAAGATTGCCATTCCCCAATTATTAGCATACTAAAATTAATTTTAATTTTTTATATTTAAATTTTCATCACTTTTTAAAAATAGCTTTCACAACTTTAACATCCTATAATAGATTGGCTAAATTTTGATTATTTTTTGCAAATTTAGATTTTTGATGGCATGGCGCTATGACAATTTATAAATTCCTTTCAGATTCAACACTTTTGTTGGCAACATTATTAAATATTTGGTAATTAATTTATATAAGTCGATTTTTTCTAGCAATCTCACATGTAATGACAATATTTATATTAATGATTTGATTAAATTATGGGTTTGTATTTAGCCGCTTTTTTTGATTGTTTAAATTAAAAAACTATTCAATTTTTTTTTTGCTCAGCAACACTTTTGAAGACTGACATTTTTATTATTAATGATTTGCACTGAACTTTCAAGTCACGATTTTTTAAGAAAAATAATAAAAAATTCAGGTCTTTATTATTTTCAATATTTAGTCTTTTTAATAAAATTTAAGAGACCGTATTTTATGCATATTTCAAGTTTTTGTAATTCGTAATGCTCAGTTATAACGTTACATTTTTGCATTATTTTTATTACAATATCTATTGGTATGTAAATCTACGTTATTTTTTAAAATAACTAGGCATAAGTCACTCTAAAAAGACATAATGTTTTTTGTTTTATTTGTAACTTATAAAAATTTTTAATGTACTGCTCCTCCGTCGCCACGCGACCATCTTGCAACTTCTGGTTGCTTTCCTGCTTGCGGGCGCGGTTAACACAACTCACAATTATTTATTTGATAGACAATTTTTTTTAAAATTTATAATCAAATCAACAATAACAAAATACCACAGCATTTAATTGTAAGAAAATTCATATTTTTCATTTTACACTTTTTTACGATAAAAATAAATTATCAATTATACAAGCACAAAGAAAACTCCACATCAAATAAGTAAATACTTTTATCAAATGTGGATTAGAGCACTGACATAGCTTTTAACTCCTGCCGCCAAGCACTGCAACGCAGATATTACTTTCAATTTCATTGCATTTAATTTTTATTTTAATTTTTATTTGAATATATAAAAAATAAGAGATTGAAAATTAAAAATTTTTTAAAATTGCTCGACTAAATATTTAATACTGGAAACCAAATATTAATTTGTATGCTATGTTAATGAAAGAAGAATAAAGTCATAATCGGAATGTATTATTTAATAAAGAAAATTGTTCAACCACGACAACGATTTTGTAGATGAAATATACGCAAAAAATTAAAACAAAAATCACATACAAAGAAATGCGTATTGAGTTAATATCTCTTAATAATTAAACAAATAGCTCAAAATAAATGCCAAATTAATAAAAATGAAAAACCCAACATCTTTTATCTCTTCTATTTTCTTAAGAATTTAAAAATGATTAAGCATTTATAAAATGTGTAAGCATTTTAAGATAAAAATGGTTTTTTTTGATAAAAGGAAATTTAACAAAGCATAACAAGCTACAGTGTTAGTTAACTCACAAAAATTCTCCATTTGTTTATTGCATTGGTTGAATTACTCATTGACGCTTGTTCGTCTAAGAAAACAAAGATCGGTTTATATTTTCTAATGTAAGAATAAATTGTGGCATTGGGAAAACGCAATGGCTGATGAAATGCATAACGAGCGGCTAAAATTATTTTAGTTTATTTAAATTATAAAAATTAGGATTTTTTGATAAGTTGAGAGTTTTTTTCTTTAACTTATTTCACACAAAACATTAATTTAACTACGTTGATAATTAAAAGTGTAAAAGATAATTTTAACAAATTTATTTAAAATTTATTGTAAATTCAAAGAAATTTAATATTTTTAATTAATGAAAAGCGAAAATTATTATATCCCAATAATATTTGAAAATGATTAACTCTGCAAAAAGATAAAATCAAATTATAACAAAGGCTTGGAAAAATTGCAAATGCATGTGATTTGTCTCCAATATTCTAAGCTGGAAGAGCAGTTATCTACGTTGAAGTTGTTGATAAATTCTTGCCTCATGCGAGAGACGAGCAAGTTTCAACTAAAACATTCGTTGTCTTGAGACATATAAAATTTAATTATTTTCAAAACTTTGATATCGTAACACAAAAGTAATTTAGTCAAAAATTTTGATTAATCAATTTAAGTCAGTTTATTTAAAGATGTTTTGTTGCAACCATTATTTGAACAGCATTTCCGCCGTACGCTTGCCAGCATGATGAATAGGGATTTTAATAGTTGATTCTAATCGCGAGTAAGGCTGTCTGTTTCAAACCGAACCGAACCGATACCGAACCGAAAACCGACATTTTTTCGGTTCGGTTTCGGTTCGGTTCGGTATGAAACCGAAAGCTTCGGTTCGGTTCGGTATGAAACCGAAAGCTTCGGTTCGGTTTCGGTTCGGTTCGGTTTGAAACCGAAAGTTACGGTTCGGTTTCGGTTCGGTTAACCGAAAGCTTCGGTTCGGTTCTAATAAACGACAAGAAATATGACTTTCTGGTTTTACTAATTTGAATTCTTGAATAAATATATTCTAAATGTGGCATTATGTTATCCCAATGTTTTTTAACTATCTTTGACGCGTTTAACGTTTTCAGCTCAGTGTAAAAAATTTTCTTTGCATATTTTGTTTTATTGAATTTGCTAATGCGAAAAGTTAGCTTTTCTTTGTTTTAACCTGCTGAATACAATTTTTCTTAATTTCAGCTATAACAATGAGTGAAATATGGAAGCATTTTAAGCCTGAAAAAGCTTCAATTTCTTGCAATTACTGTTCGAAAACATTTGCTTTTGCAAAAGATAAATCAACGTCAAAGTTATGGTTTCATTTGCAAAATAAGCATACCGAGCAATTTACTTCAACTGAGAGGAATCGTAAAAGGAAAATGACTGAATTTTCTGCTGAACAGAAAGAGCCAAAGCCATCCACATCCATCAAAGTACCCAAATTTTCGAGGAATCCTCTGATGAAGACGACGAATTTTAATTGCAAATCTTTTGATTTATTTGGCTGAAAAGATAACATTTTATTGCATCTGTGAAATGGAGTTTTCAAAGATTTTGCACGGAAAACCGAAAATTTCGGTTCGGTTCGGTTGAAACCGAAAGTTTCGGTTCGGTTTCGGTTCGGTTTCGGTTCGGTTCGGTTTGAAACCGAAAGCTTCGGTTCGGTTTTCGGTTATCGGTTCGGTTAACCGAAAGCTTCGGTTCGGTTTCGGTTCGGTTCGGTTTGAAACCGAAAGGATCGGTTCGGTTATCGGTTTCGGTTTCGGTTAACCGAAAATTATTTGAAACCGACAGCCTTAATCGCGAGTAAAATTTTTCAACTTAGTATTTTAATTTTAAAGATTTTTTTAGTTGTATCATAAATGCATTTTTTAAAACATGATTCTAAATATTTATCACTTAAAATTAGTTGGTGATTTTTTCCTCAAAAATAAAAAATAATTTTTAATTCTTAAATATTTTATAAGCAATATAAAATGCCTAAATTGTCTTATTTTTAGTTAATTCAAAAATTGACTGAAGCGTTTTTATTTCTTTATTAATGAAAAAACTTATTTAGAAAATAACGGAGAAAACGCCTGTGATTAAATAATTAAAAAATATTGAAGTATATTAAATGGGCTTTTGTATTTTAATTAAATTTAATTCTGTGTAAATGAATTTACCTATTAAGTTTTTATGGCTAAGTGTGATTTTATTACTCTCAAATGTGTGTCTCAGCAATTACAATAAAGGAGATTTTTTCTTCTCTAACTTTCACCGATGACTTTTTATTTTAATTTATCATTATATAAATCATTCATTCAAAAAAGATTTGTCGCATTCTTTAGTTTTTGAGAGTAATATTTTTTATCCCGTTGATCTTTTGAAATTATAACCTTGTGAATTTTGTAGGTACCATAACATGCGCATGGATAACAGGGGCAACAATAGTTTTCGTTTAATTTAGCTTCCATTTTGCATCAATAAATAGGAATCCAACATATTTGTAGTTTAACATTTAAAAAACAAACTTATTTGTTGATTATTTCATTTTAGTTTATTTGTTTTTTTAAATATATTAAAAGTTTAAAGATTTTTTTGCTTACAATATTTTGATTTTTTATCCTTGCTCGTAAAGCTTGTATAAAAATATTTATTTTAATTTAAGACAATTCCTATGAGATTTCTACAATTCGTTAGTCCAAGCTCAAGCTCGCCTTTTTGTTATTTTTTATTTTAAATTCAATTCGTAACAAAATCAAATTTCCTGCTCTTCTCTTAACATTGTAAATTTGGTGGTTAATTATTATTGACTTCATCTCACAATTTTACCAATTAAATGTCCTTAAGCTTTCCATATTCAAACGTCCATGGTGCTCCATTGTTGCAGCATTGCACCTAAAAACACGTGAGTTTGTAGAGAAAACTCAGTTCGCAGCAAACTATTAGAATTTAAAAATTAATGCTCACTTATTTTTATTCTTTGATTTTTAAATTCGACCGTTTTAGGTGATCAAACTAATAAACTATTATTACTTTAATATACTTAGAATTTTTATTAGTATTCTTTATGTTTTTATAATACAGATTGGTTTAATCAGCAGCATATTTAAAAAGATTTAAATGATATAATTTGTGTGTACACTACAGAAGATTTAGAGAATGAATTTATGTAGCAAATTGGCAGTTGTCGCAAACTTATCCATCTTTCATAACTTCATGATTGCAAGCCAACGTTCCCAAATATGCTTTCAATTACAATCATTATCTCATCTCATTTTAACACGCATTCATTTTTTAAATGATTAACGCAGGTGCTTTATTCATTTTAGGTAAGTCGTTTTTTTATTTTTTGTTTCACTCATTAGACAGTATTAATAAATGTTTTTTATCAATTGATTTGAAATATTTAATAGGCAATTACTTTATAAACAATGGATTTGTCATTGTGCTAAAAGAGAGAGTCAGGCGGCGAGAGGAATTTGGACATCAACGCACCCCATCTAAAAATTGTTTTAGTTTACTTTTTGAACATTTTATTTTTTGAATAAATAGTGTGCTAAAAAGAGAGAGTCAGACGGCGAGAGTAATTTGGACATCAACGCACCCCATCTAAAAATTATAAAAAAATTGTAAAATTTCAACGAAAAAATGCTAAAAATTTAATAACTAAAATGTAACTCCAAACCCTTTGAAACAATAAACAAAGAATTTTGACGTCAAATTATTTTATAAAATAAGTTGAATAAATTTAGTATGTTAAAGTGTATGCCATTTTGTATTTCTTAATGATTTCGACCCGACAACAAACATCACCTGTTCGTATAAATTAAAAAAATAATTTAATAAACTAGTAAGTACCCACTTTATTTAAAGTTAAAAAAAAATTTGGCTAATAAAGAGGCAAAAATCAATTATTAAAAACCTTTTCAGAAAAAAAGGCGACCTAAAAATTAAAATAAAATATTTATTCGAAAGAAAAATTTATTTTAAGCCCTCTTTTCTAAAAATATAATATGATCTATATAGCTTTATTTTCAATAGACTAATAATAATATGAAAATGAACCTACGCGAGCGGCTAGTAATATAAAAAACAGGAATAAGACAGCTGTGTCTTCTCAGGCCCAAATCACCTCCGCCGAGTGCAAAGCGCTAGCTGAAGCATTAAATATGAATGAATGGTGATGATGAAAATAGATTTAAAAAATATATTTATTTTATAAAATAAGTAAATAAATTTAGTATGTTAAAGTGTATGCCTCTATTTAAAGTTTAAAAAAGTTGATAAATAATAATTAAAATTATGTTCGAATATATTTAATATATATAAAACAAAATAATAAACAATATAAAACAAAAGTATTAAGTTTATTTTCGAAAAATAAACATTGTGCATTATTGATAAATGCACTATAATGAAAATGAATTAAATAATTCATAATTATAAAATTAAAAAAAATTTGTTAAATTAAATAAAATGATAAAACATTATGTGCAATAAGTGTGTTGTGTATTAATAATATTATTATTAAATCTAATTAAAAATATCTAAAATCTTTTTATTAAGAGAAAAAATAATTATTTTACGTATTTTTAAATAAAATTTTGCTCTATTTAATGTTTTTTGGCGAACGTGTTTTTTATAAATTTGTGGAGTTGCAAAATATTAATATATTTTTCATTGATAAATTTGAATGTTTAAATTAATGATTGTTCTATGATTTACATTTTTAATTAAAGCTCGGATTCGCCGTCAATGAAAAAACAAATTTTTACTTTTTCTTTGAATCTTAATCTATTGTAATTTTATAACAATTTTAATAAAAAGTTAAATATGAAAAATACCTTAAATAAATGCAATCGCAAAGTATTTCTTATTAACATATATATTCAAACATAATAACAAATAGAAGTTCAAAATTCTTAAGACAGGATCGAGAGTCTATGAAAATGGAAATATATAAATAAATATAATACTTATTTTCTCAAAATTATTTTTCTGATCTTTAAGATACAAAGTTTTGCAAAACAACAAAAAATGTATAATATTAATAAGGCAACTGTCAACATAATTCCGTAAATAACACTTGCCAATGTAGGATTACAATTTGGGTTTTCTAAGAAATTCCAACAGAAAACACATTCAATTAATTCACACATTGGACTGGGTTCGCATAAAATGCGAATCGTCGTAAGAGTTTTAATTTTGTCCCAAAAACCAATTTCACAATGATAATGTCTCAGAAGTAATTCATTGTTCAACTGATACTGATATTCTGAAACGTATTCGTGAGTTAAACAAGAGTCTGCTTCACAACACACTTCAATTTTTTCAACATTTTTATCCATCCAAACAGTTATTCCTTTTAAATTGCACTCAATTTGGCATTTCGAACAATTACTGATTCCTTTGATTGGTGAAAAAAACAAAATTAAATGGATAAGTCCGATTGCCAAGATATTTGAGACAGATTTTGATTTACTTCTGGTATTCATAGGGTGTGAATTTTCTTGGTTTTTGTTTTCCTTTACGTTTTTTATTTCATTTTCCCTTTCCTTTGGGTCCCCAAGAACTTCGTTCTCAACAGAATCTTCCAACGGACATAATTTATTTTATTGGTCTAGAAATTATATTACCATTAGGAATTTTAATTCGGACGTTTCTTATGTGTTTCCCATTAGGTGATTCAAGAACTTCTACGATTTTTGCAATTTTCCAAATATTTCTCGGTATGAAGTCTTCCTTTAATATTACGACTTCACCGATTTTTGGTTCTCTTTTTGTTTGAGATTTGGGTCCCTTTATTGTCCATTGACGTCGGTCTCTTAACCAAATCAAATATTCTTTACTCCATCGATTCCATAAACATTTAATAATATTTCAGTTTTAATAAATGATTCTTTAAAGTTGATTTGATCAGGGCTTTGTATATTATGTGTCTCATTGTCCAATTCCAAACATAAATTCATTTTTGGGTACAAAAAATCGATTGGACGTAGTGGAATTATTCCTGGCAAATCAGGGTTTTCATCAATTGCGGTTAAAGGCCGCATATTAAGTATCCCTTCAACTTCAGTTGTAAATGTTATCACTTCATTCCAGGATAAGCTGGATTTTCCCAACGTTCGTTTAAATGAATCCTTTACCAAAGCGACAAGTCGTTCATAAACTCCGCCTTGCCAAGGGCTTAACTCTTTAATGAATTTCCATTTTAACATAGTTTCCAATTGGTCGTAAGTTATCATTACATATTTTTGCGCATGATGTAAAGGTACCAGAATTGTCGGATAAAATTCGTTCCGGATATCCTCTTCGCGCTGAAAATCTTTTCAGAATTTCTAAACTACTTTTTCGATAAATTGTTGGACCTAAGTGATCAATTCCGATGCTCACGAACGGATTAATTCTTTTAACGCTGTCTTCAGGTAAAACTGGCATTTTGGGTAGCATAAATGGAGGAGATTTTATACGTTTAAAATTCACACAGTGTGATAATACGGTTTTGACCATTCGTCTTGCTTGTGGAGTCCAAAATTGTGATCTGTCAGCGTAGTTTGTACTCCAGCGTGTTTCATTTTTTGATGAATTTTTCTAACAATCATAGGTAAAATTTCACAATTTTTCGGAATGATTATTGGATAATAAGGTCATAATTTTCTGCAGAATTTTTAATCCTTGTTTTAAGACGTTTAACTCCAAATTCGTCCTCAAATATTTCCCATTTATCACATAATGAGTGAAGATTCTCATGCTGATACAGTTTAATAATCATGAATTTAGCGGCCGTTTCGAAATTTCCATTTTTAAGAAGTTTTAAAGTTTAATTTTCGTCCATGCTTCATTCATTTTCGAAACTTTTTTGTATATAAAAAACAATATATATGAAACAATTTTGATAACCTTATTCCAGTCACTGTATTTTTGGATATCGATTATTTTCTCTTTAAAGACAGGTTTCGTCATCATTTCAAGTATTGATTGTTCATTACATATAGGTTCAATGATAATTTTCATATTACTGACCCATTCTTCCGGGTCTTCAGTTAACCAGTGAGAAGAGATTTTAACCAAAAATTTTAAAAATGCGGTAATTTTTGTAAGCTTTTTTAGGTGTAGGAAGGGGGGATTGCAAAAAAAATAACCATATTAGGTTTTCTGAGTGATGTGTTCTGTTTTTTGGACTATAAATCTGTAAAAAAGAGTAATTAAGTATTTAATTAAAGAATAAAAAGCGTGGTTCCACTCGGGCATTGAACCTTTGCTAAGGAAAATAAGAAACAAGAATTTAACCACTAAGCCACAAGAGATTTAAGGAAAGGAAAACATTTTGCAAATGATATTAATTTGCATTTTTTAAATATTTAAGCTCAGAATTCTGTAATGAATTTTCACCAAAAATGCCATCTTTACCAGTGTAAAAAAGTCTCGGAAATCGAGACTAAATACGCGAGACTCGAGCCCGAGCCCGAGACCCAAATTTTTTACATATTAATAATTATTATATATATTTTTAAATTATTTACAATCTTTATATCAAAGTATCAATACTTTTACTATATTTTTAAAACTTTACATATAAATTTGAAATAAGCTTTTTGATACGAAAAACCTGCGCACCTTTTTATAAAAACTTCAAATAAATGTTTAAAAATAGATTTACAGCCAGAAAATCATTTTTAATTTTTCGGTTAAATTTTTCATAAAACGGAAAATTTTTCTATGTTTTCGATTTGCTCTAACCAGCAGGTGTTGCTGCGCCAGGTACAGAGTTATTTATAAGTATTATTTTAATTAATGAATGTAAATTTTTTAACTTTCAATTTTATAAATTTATTTTTTAAATCCTCCTTCAATCTCCAATTCGAATAAGGTGGTTATTTTCAAATACAGAAAATATTTATTATTGAATATTTAAGTATGTTAAGACAAGTGTGGTTATCTTTAATTTTTAAATAATGTTATATTTTAAAAAAAAGTATTATGTTAAAGCCGCTGATGTAATTTGTTTCAGGGATAATTAGCCAAGAAAGATGGCGCTCAGTTGGCCCACAGTATCCCAATACCTTTTCGCTAGAGGGCCCGATCGGCCTGTTTGATCATAAATTATTAAATGCAACTAAATCAAAAATTAATGTAATCATTTTACAACTATATATTATATTTTAAATAATTTATTAACAAGTGTCTTCCCGTACCGGCCAAAGTGATGCACGGGGGATCATTTACCCCCTTGGAAATTCTCCTTCTCGCTGCCTGAACCAAATTATACTATGCCTTTTAGGTCGCATAATCAATTTTAACAGAAATTGAATATTGCACATAGCCAGATCAAAGTTTCGTTTAATACATACTTATCCCGGCCTAAATTATTTTAACTAAAAATAAAAAAGAGTTTTTTGTCTTGCTATACGCACATCAATCAACAGAAACTCTGCATTTACAATATATTCTTAATTATGATGAAGTAATTACGATTTGAAATCATTGTTTTATTTGTTTATATTTAATTATATTAACTATCTTTATTTAATTTAATAAGCATATTCCCTATAAATTATTTATTTTAAATTATAATTTATTCGTTTTATAACAATTACAAGTTTAGATATGGGTTGCGGCCCATTCATTAATTCCACCACTCGTGGCAACGCCAATAATGAGACGTGAACGCTGCAAAAAATTAAAAATAAATAATTGTTAATTTGACTGGAAAATGAATTACTGTTATTCAATATTTTACAATATTTTTCATTTCGAAATATTAGTTAATATCAATTTATATGTTGGTTTTATTCATTGTAATTCACGTTTGTAAAGCTGGTCTTGATTTTGCCTGCTAGTATTCCTTGACAATTTTAGGTCTTGATTTGAAGTGGGTTTACATGACCTCTTTTGGGGCTGATCTAACAACTTTTTTAATAAATCTAAAAATTTTCAAAATTATCGCGCGTTTATGTTTTAATTTATATTGAATAAAAAAGTGTTACCTTTTATGTTATAAATTCTTTATAGACTTTTATAATAATTATATTTATTCATACGAATCTGGGAATCGTTCTTTAAAAAGATTTGTAACAAAACCTGATTAATAAGATTTGTATTTTGCGTA
This sequence comes from Globodera rostochiensis, assembly GCA_018350325.1. NCBI lineage: Eukaryota > Metazoa > Nematoda > Chromadorea > Rhabditida > Heteroderidae > Globodera > Globodera rostochiensis. Next base: position 421,308 of record JAEVLN010000023.1, read on the forward strand.
TTGACGGTTTGAGAATTATTTATTTAAGTAATTAATTTGGCACTTTTCCATATTTTTACGATTTGCTGACGAATGACTTAATTCTGGTGGTGGGGCCGTATGGTTATGAACATGCGCCACGACAAGCTCATGAACGCGTGCGCGTTGATTTTTTAATTTAGCTTCTTGTCGTAACATTAAAAATTCATCAGCTTTTGTCGTAACATTAAAAAATCATTATAAATACATAAAATTGCTGTATAAATAATATTATTTTTAGTTTTTCGCTCCTATTTTTTTTTGTTAAGTATTTTATATATATTGAAAAAATTTCTTAAAATATAAGTTAACAATCATTTATATGTGAGTATTTTTTAAATTATAATGTCTTTTCATATATAAATATATTTTTGGGCTCATTAATTCTACTCCAATTGGTGTTTATAAATCATTTTATTTAAGTTAATGTGATTATTTTTAATAAATTTTTTATAAGCATGCAGGATTAAGATTTAAACGAGGCTAAATCTTCTTTCTGCAATGAAGATTTTCAGCTTTTATAGTGAAGGGGGCAAAATATTTCAAAAACATTAAAAAAAAAGCAAAAAATCAAATGAATTGTCTGTGTTTATTGAAAGAAATGAAGCCATTGACTGAAACTAAAAAATGCTGTGCACCTTCCCCCCTCCCCCGCCCCTCCCGAAAAAATCGATGAATTGGTTTGTAATCAATCAGCCAATTTTGCACAAAAATCGCCTAAAATTAAATAAATTTCAAAATTGTCTGGCAGAATACCAATAAAAAAAGAATAATATCAATTATATATAGAGTAACGCATTCAAAGTGGAAGCATATAATAAAGCGAAAATGATTGAAAAATGTCAAATTCCCTGAGGCAAATATTCCCTGTTACTCCTACAGTATACCAACAGGGGTTCCCAAAACGAAAAAATTTGTAGAATATACTATACTCTTATCCGGCATGGCTTTAATAATCATTTAAAATATTAATTGTTTACCGCGGACAATTCAAAAACTGATTCTCTGATGTGCATTGTACTTTTGCTGTAATGAATTAGTTTAATATTTTTTTTTGAATTTAAATATATCAAATATTGATAAATCAGTTATATTTAACACAATGTTTTCGATTTATTGCAGCTAAGAATACATGTTATGAAAATGATTCATGCATAAATTAAGTTTGGATTCTATTCAAAATGCTGTGTTTATGTTAACTAATATTATTGTTCTTAATTAGTTTTTCTTTAAATTTTTATATATTTGTGTTCTTTATTATATGTTATTAATTGGTTTAACCATTGTATTTTTGATATAAATAAGCTTAGAACCTTTTAATTTTTTGCTCTCGGCCCAGTTCTGACAATTGTTCTTTATTACGTCATACACACTACCAACCATGCTGTTAGAAGTCTAAACAAATTTATGCTTATATTTTAAAAATAATTTTCAATTTTATTTAAAATCTTTGATTAAATGTTGTGTTTCTTTATTTATTAACAAAATTATAAAATAATTTCATATAATCTTGGATTTCATTAAAGGAATATTCTTTGATGCTAATAATGATTTTAAGACACATCAATTTTTGATTATATATTTAATCATTGTTAAGGATCTTTTTTGGGAATAGGAAAATGGACATGGCCCTTGCTTTGCTTCTTTCAAAACTTCAAAATGACTTGAATTAATTGAAATTGGAGGATTTTATTAATAATTTTATTTCGTTTTAATGGAAGTTTCATTCAGCCCTTACTGCTTGCATTTTTGAATTATAATTACACAAAATTTATCCCTGCTATTAATCTAATATTTGAATTGTGTGAATGGAGTTATCAATATTTTTAATTTTATTAGTATTTATAAACTTTAGTTTTAAAATAAATCTATTTTCCTATGAGAATTTTTGTATTAATCGGATGTGATTAGACAAATTATTTTTTAACATTATTAATAACAAATTTACTACAGAAATATAAAGTCTGTTGTCGTATAAATATTGTTATTGAGCGCATTTTTTTTTGTTAATGTTTGAACCTTCTCGATTCTTCTAATTCCATTTATTTTTTTAAAAATTTAATGAAAGTCGTTAGTTTTTAATAGGAACACTAAATATTGGCAACGAGTGAACCGACGTTCGATCTTCACTTAATCTGAATAGTTATCTTTAAAAAAAACGGTTACTATTATTATTAGAAATTAACTTAAAAAATATAACAAACAATTTCGCTTTTTACATTTTATTAAAAGGCATAACTTATAAATATATTGTGCTCTTTTTTAAAAATGTCTTTCAAAAAAAAATATCACTTAGTAATATAAATCCTTAGACATAATAAAATATATGCAATAAAATTTTTATTTACAATAAATATTTTAAATATGTTTAGGAGTATCCAAGAAATCTTATAATTAGCTATAATATAATAAGTTGAGATGTAGCGCCCAATTGTTGCAATTTTTAGTTTATTGTTTATTATTCAAAGTAACAATTTGCAAAATTAAATTGTATAAAATCATAAATTTTTAATTGACGAACAAACGGTAACAAGCAATTAATGTTGGATAAACGGATAAAGCAATTAAAGTTGTAAATTTTAAATTATAAATTACAATGTCATAAACAATAATAGGCCATGCCTCACACTTCTCTCAAAATTCAGGTGCCGTCCTGGTATCCAACCCAAAAAAGAACTGGTTGCATTTATGAATTTAATTTTAATATTTGCTAATTTTTCATGAATAATCTGCATGTAATATAAAGTTTTTTTATATGTTGAAAAACCGAAACTGGTGCATTCCTGCCCACCCAAATACGTCCAGCGCTCATAAAATATTTTGCATAAATTTTATTTGGCATTTCAACTTTAAAATGCGTAGTAAGTACATCAAAAAATAAAGCCAAAATAATACAATTAAGTAAATAACAAATTCTGTAGCTGTGTATTTTTTTAAAATTTGTTTAAAAGATTTTAATACCTCAATTGTCGTTGTAATTCAAAAATTGCGTTTAGATGTTTAATATATTCTTTTAGGTTTTAAAGCAAGCAAAAGTACACTCGACAAAGCACCCAAAAACACATCGGTAGTTAACATCAGTCATATTTGTCCTGCTTTTTTATTAGTCAGATATATTGCCAGTTTGAAATAATTAAATTATTAATGAATTTTCTATTTCGTAATTTACAAATTTAGAGTTTTTCAATATTTATGTTTTTATGTAGCAGTATGTTTAATTTATAATTGAACAACCATAAAACGCGCGCGCCATAATGTTTTATTTTTAATTCCTTTATAACCGGTGGGGAATTGAAACTTTGCATATTTGAATTAAATTTTGAAAATTTAAATTGTGTAATAAAGTAGAGCCCGGAATTTTGAAGAGATCGAGACCGAGATCGAGATTTGGGGATGGGCCGAGACCTAGATTTTCGAGATAAAAAATCTCGAAATTCCGAGAGTCTAGATCTTGGACCATTTTTTGGGCCGAGATCTCGACTGAAATAAACAATAAGAAAAAAGGTTACGTTATTATAAATAAGTTTTTAAATTACTTCAAATAAATATAAATCTTGCGCCATTCCATGTTTTGCGACGAGTCAAATGTTAATCGCAAAGAGACGTTTAATAAATAAAACAGATAGGCTGGGTGCTGCCACCGAACGACCTTTTGATCGACCGTTTGGTCAAATTCATTGAATAATTAGTATCCCCGATAATGTTAAAAAAATGTCACATAAATCCTTCTTGTATGATAAAAAATAAAGGCATGCTGTTTATGATTTATTTTTACATTTTTCATCAATGTTGATGAATTTCAATAGTATATTTTATTGCGAATTAATTCTGAATCCATAAATTTTAATTAATATTATTTCAAATTTTTTTATTTTTCGAGCTTCTTCAAAGTTTTGTTTGTGTTCCACATTTATAATTTAAACACTTGTTATGTGGTTTTTGTCAAAAATATAGACTTTATTATTGTTTTACAGTTTATTAACAATTTTAAACAGACCAATTATAAAGTTTTTTAAAATAAAAGAAATGGATATACTGATCGTAATTTGATTGGTTTCAAAATAAGAATTTTTGTGATGGTAATTCTCGTCGAGTACGAGACTAACAACAATATTTAACCAACACCAAATTAATTTCAATAATATGCCAATTAAATCAATATGTATAAAAATTAAAATCATGAAATAAAACGAAAGCAAATTTTAATATATTTAAAATTCTTCACAATTTGGATCATTAAAATTGGTTTAATGTAAAGCGGATCTCATCGTCGCGAAGCTAACAAAGAATCGACGAAAATGCATGGTGACGAGAGCACAATAAATTAGATATAATCAGTTAAAGCAATACATAACCACGCATAAATTAATTTAAAAAGTGAATATAAAAAATGGGTTAACACAAAAAAAAACTATTAATAAATAATGTGCGTGAAATCATTTAGAAGCATTATTATTATTGAAATAAAATAATTACAATGTTAAAGAAAAATGTGTTACCAAAGTTTGAATATCTAAAAAATCAATTAAAAAATTATTATAAATATAAAAGCGGTTGAACGCCCGCCCTTTCGGCGCCCCGTACAGTTTGCATTAAAGGAACATGTACTATCATTATTTTGGAACAACTATAAGATATAATTTAATAAATATATGCAATTATCCAATCAAAAATTACCTATCATAAAAAGGTAAGAAAACCAAAAATTTTGCATGTAATTAATTATGAAATTTGAAGACCGTTATAATTGAAATGCCGAACTAGAAGATCTAAACAGGTTACCATGAGACAGGCCATTGATACTAAAACTAGTAATTGCACAAGTGTATATTATAATATAAACATTCAATATAATCTAAAAAAAACAAAATAATCAAGCATAAAAACTTTAAAATATTGTTTATCAGTTTGTTCAGCAAAAAAAATTTTGGTCGAAATATTTGGCAAAAGAATGAGAGCGTCAAGTCAATTTTTAGGTATATTAAACATTAAACAGAAAAATTTAAAAAAACCAAAAAATACACCTTGTCAATTCTAAGAAGAAACTCAAACTTAGCATAAAAGAAAATAACCTTTTTTTAGAAATAAAAATTTCTACATTAATTGCAACTCCAAATAATTTAAAGCTAAAAACTTTAAAATGTGATCAAAATTAGTGTATGCAAGAAGTTGAAAAACTTCATTACAGAAAATGATACTATTTAATAAAGTGGGAAATTTTAAATCGTGATTACCTGCTTAAAATGCAAAGCTTAATTGTTTTCCAATATTGGCCGAAAAATGTTGATAAAAAATGGAAAAATCTCCATTTTGTCATCTACGTGTTTAAAGCGAAATATTGCATTAAACATTTAAAAAATATCCGCGGTTAAATAAAAAATAATTACAACAGACAAAGCATAACGGCTTCTTTTGAATAGCATTTCATAAAGAAAAGAACGACGTTGCTAGTGCCCAACAAATGTTGGGATTGCTATGAGGCCTGCGAGAAGTCACCGAACTCCGAGGGGTATTATTGTTTGCTTATATAAATAAAACGAAATATTTAACCGAAATCGAAATGCAATTATTTACTTGATTGGTTATTCAAATACAAAAGATTAAAATATATCACTCTTGAAAAATAAGATCATGTTGATATGATTATATAAATATTAAAAAGTGTCATAAAATATAAACATCGACATATATTATTGGCCAAAAAAACGGAATAACTCAAAATAGCAAAATTTGTTAATAATTTTTAGATTTTTTACTTACTTATAAATTTTTTAAAGTTACATTTGCAAAACTATATCTAAATCAAAGTCTTTCAAGATAGATTAAGATGTGTGCTATATTTTTCCACACTGGCAATATTTTTGAGCAAATCGGGATCATATGCATTTTTGAATCTTTTTTTTAATAAGGTTTTCATTTATTTCAAATAGGTTTAAATTATTATTGTTTTTTGTCCTTTTTTTTAATTAAACGCAGTTGTTATTTTAATTTAACTTTATAAATTTACAAATTAAAGAACTTTTGTTCACAGCATAAAAAGTTAACCAATAGATTTTTTTAAAATAAATTTATTAAATTTTTTGTTATTCTGAATTGCGACGCTAAGTTTTATAAACATAGGCACTAATACGACATCCGGTCGATAATATGGGATAAAATTTGCATAATTTATTTGCATTAAGATTTAATATTTTAAACTATTAATTTATTATTTATTCAGTAATTAATTTAAATTACAAATTTATTATTTTGAAAGCTTCTTTTCATCATAAATAAGATTTAAATTTTAAGTTGGCATATAGGCTTTTTGTCTAAGCTTTTAAAATTTTATACATTTCAAGTATTTACACAAACTTATACTATTCGGATTAAGCATTTTTTTTAATTTAATTAAATAAGAAATTTTTTGTGGTGTCTTGAATTTTTTAAGTGTTGGCATTAACTTTAATAATCGGTTAGAGAAGATCATTGATATGACCGATATGTTACGAGTTAATATTTAAAACTTTTTTATTTACAGGGTGTGAATTCAATTTTTATCAATTTAACCGGAGAAATAGTCGAAGTTTGATGCCACATGTCTCGTTGCTTACTGTGTAACTTTTGCATTCAGGAACAATTGGTACAAGACCAGTTATGATGTTATACTGAATTTCAAATAAAATAAAAAGCTAAGAACCGTTCTTTATTTAAAGCTTTTTTTAGAAAATTTAAAATATAAAGAAATTGTATTTAATTAATTTATTCAAAAATATAAAATAAATGTTTAAAAAAGAAACATATAGCCGAATAGCAAACTTTTTAAAATTAAAACTTGCCATTTTAAAATCAGCAATTGTAATATTCTTATATACGCAGGATTAAAGAATTTTAATATATTTTTAAAATCTCAAGTAATATTTGAAGATGAGTTTAAACATTTTTTAAATTTTGTTTACCTATATTAATTAACATATAATAATTGGTTGCGTTGCGTCTCTTTAAACTCCAGTCCATGTAATTCGGGCCTATATTGGAAAATATAGCCTTCCAGCAGCTGAAGCGGTTTAAATTTTTTTGTATTAATTTTAAGTTTTATTTGAATAATAAATTAATCTAATATGATAAATGCACTCATCTGGTTATACAACGATGGTTGATTCATTTTAAATTATTTGGAAACGAATATTTTTTATCAGTTATCTATTGGTCGATTAGAATCGAGTCTTTAAAAAAATATAAAGTACTTTTTTGAATGTACTGTTTTCAGCTTGATGTACTTATTTGTATTGGTTTTGGGGGCTCAGAGGATTTTTCTTACTAATGAATATTTGTTGTAGCTTTTAATATTTTATACTTTAATTATGCGGGTCAATTACTTTAAACCAAAATAAATACAAACTATGTTTATTTTAAGATATAAAATCTTTCGAAGTTTATACTGTATTAAAATAATTCAGCATGGCCGATCACCAAACAGCATTAGGGTCCTACCGAAAGAGGATAGATGGACGCGAATGCAAATGCCTGGAGATAAATATGAAACGTGAATAACTTAAATATTCGAGTCATTTGAATTTATTATAATTCTCATTAAATATAAAATTACAATATAAAAAAACTTTCAACCAATGCAACGCTATCTATTTTTAAACTAAAAAATCTTTCTTTATTCGTCATTATATGAAAAACACAAATTAATTTATAAAGCTAAAAAAAATATGAAGGAAAAATTTTTTCCTAAATACAAATAAATAAAATGTTTAAATAAAAATTACAAAATGCTCTTTACAATTACGCACAAAATCGACTGCGCTGATTATTCATTCGCTAAAGTTTCGTGTAAAAAGTACAACATTTTACGTGCTCGCAGTTATTTATTTATTTATTATTTGAATGTTTTACAAACTCAATCAATTAAACTTAAAATTGAAAGAATTTTCCTTTTTTTAAATTTCTGTTTACCTATTTTATACTATTCACTAGAAAGATTGCTGGGCCTGCAGAATGATACGCGTTGCAAAGTTTCATTCCACATTATTATTATAGGTGTACGGGCCTCCGGGCTAATGTCGAATTGTATAAAATATTCCCTTTCCATGATACCCTTAAGATTTGTATTTATATATTTAATTATCTACTATTTCTATCGCATGTTTCATTTCTCTCTTTTATTTCAAATCATTGTTTAATTTATTACAGCACTTCATAATATATGCATTTGTTTTAAATTGAAATTAAATAATCGACGTCATCTCTTTGTTTAGTTATTGTGATGGATTTATTTAACTGTATTTTGTATTGGGCGTACTATGCTCGTTCTTCGTCGTGATGATCGTTCGTGATTAGCGCTTACGCTCTCCTTCGAGATGAGCGAATATTTAATGCATATAATAATATATATGCAAATTTATTGATTCAAAAAAAATTAAAGCTGGTTTTAACAATTATTTATTATAATAGGGTTTTCGTTAATAATGTATTAACAACACTTTAAATTTATTTATTTTGAATGAGAAAATGCACTTTACCTTTTAATTAAATTTACACGAATTTATTGTAAATCCAAAATTGAAGCATTTATTTTATAGTTTTTACTTCAAGCTTATTGAATGTCAACATTTTTATAATTTAATTACTTGTTTTATTATAAAATATTTATATACTAATATTTAGGTGTATAAGTGTAATTAAATAAAAATTTTCACATTTTTTCGTTGAAAAAAAACTAGATATGTTTAAATTAAATAGAATTAATTAAACTGTCTAAATGCGAGACTTCAAAAATTGAATTTATTAATTTTTAATTTTGTTTATATTAAATTGAATTTTTAATTTTGTTTATATTAAATTGTTTTATTTATTAATTTAATTAAAACTGTTTAAGTTGAAGTCAAATTTATACTGGATCGTTTTTTATTTTTTGTCCATAAACAATAATAAATTTATACGCATACTAAAATTGTTCCAAGCCCCAAATCCGTAGCCCTTTATAATCGAGGAAAAAGTTCCCAGCAATTATTGTTTAAATGAAAATTATTTATCGTACCAGCGTTTTCAGGCTATAAAATATTATATAGTTAGAAGGGTTTATTTAAATTAACAAAATGAATACATTAATAAGCATTTTTTAATAATATCGCAGCTAGATTTAAATAAATTATAGCGATAATTTATATTAATTAAAAATTTCATATTTCTTTTGTTTGAAAAAAAGCTAATTAAACAAATTTCAATCTTTTAACCATTTTGATTTATACTTAGGTTTATGGAAAACAATTCAATTAAAGTTATGATTTTTAATCATTAATATCTATTTAATGTTCAGTGCCATTCTGAAGGAAATATTAATAATATTCTTTGTAGTCTTGATACCTTTTAAAGATTAAATTTAATTGCGCCCAAAAATATTGAATAAAAAATGGTGAACAATAGTGTTTGAAAAGCTTTTCAGCCACACGATCAACTTTTTTCTAAATGAGGAAATAATAAAATTAAGTTTTCAATTATGGCCTCGATAAATTGTCTATCCTTCAAAACAGTAAAGTGCGTTTTTCAATTAAGAATTTTTTTCCAATCGGCAGATAGCCAAAATTAAATGCCATGGCGTCTGATTAATCGGTAGTACGCAATAAACTTGTCAAACCAATTCTTGAATAAAGCCATTTAATAATGTTGAATTTATCTAATTAATATTAGCAGAAAATGTTATCGTATGTTTAATTTTTAAAGAAATCTCAAAAGGGCTCCCTTTGCTTTTGAAAAATTCATTCACTAGAATGCCTCATTTCTACTAGAACATAAATTCCAAATAAAATTATTCAACAAATTTAACAGATTTACGCATTGCTTGAGAATGTTTGGTAACTGCCGTTTTCTGTCCTATTTTCAAATTACATATTCAATATAAACATTATTGGTTTTGCAATGTTTTTAGTTATTACAATTTTATTAATAAATAGGAACTTTTTTTCTTTTTGGGTGCTTTCGATTTTTATGAAGAGTGGTCTTCTTATCTTTGAATTTTACAATTTTTTAGATAATCAATTAATTGCTAGAAAAATGCTGGTCATTTTTTTGCATTCAAAACTTTCATTTAATTCTTTTTTTATTTACATTCTTCGTTTTCTAATTGATCATAATTAGTATAGTTGTTTTGATATGATGAGAATGACCCCCCCCCCCCCCCCCCCCCGGATGTTCTTCAATTGTACTTCTTTACGCCAATGTCCAAATTTGAATATTCAAAATATTTATTAATTTATATAAAATGAAATATTTTGCGTTTTTAGAGTAATTACTTTATGTCGTTTTTAGTAATGATTAAAATTTTGAACATTTATACATATAATTTTTACAATTCTTATTTATTATAATTTATCCAGAAACGAAAGAAATTTTTTTCCGATTCGCATGGGTAATTGTTTTTTTTTTGATTTCTGTAATGGATCATTATTTAGTCGTGTACTTTTGTAGTCATTTATTAACATTGTTTGAATTAAACATTTGTTAATTAATTTTGTTATAACTTATCATTTCTTTATTTTTTGAATAATTTTTTTAAGATAAGCTTTTATTTATACCTAATATTTTGCCACTGGACTTCTTATAATTAACATTTTTAGTGATTGATCAACCAACGCATTAACCAAATATTTTTCTTTTTATAAATAGATTTCAAACCATGTTTTAAAAATCTATATGAATATGTGTACCAAGTTGATGAAACCGTCTTTTGGATTCGTGTTTGTCTCCAACATGTGGGTTCTATCGGCAATATCTTTTTTTATTATTAATTCAGCATTGTATTATTAGTGGTTTCTTAATTTATTTTAATGATACCGCCCCTCTGTCGCTAAACATGCGCTAGTTTGGTTTTCAATGAACTTGTTCATGAGCATGCTTGATGTCCTCCCATTTGCGTCAGTGTACGGATGGATGCTGAAGAACAAGATGAATTTTTTCTTTTTTTATCGCGGTTTTTATATGCACTATTTTATTCCGCAATTGCCTTTTTATTAAATTATTCTTTATGGCTTTACTATTTTTTATTAATTAATATTAAGTAGCTTGAATAAAAATAATTTAATACTTTTCTAAAAATTTCAATTTAATTTTATTTTTACTTATGGTTTATTCAAATAAATAATCTTTATAAAAATTAAAGATAGGAACCGATTAATTTTGTGATTTAGGATTAATTATAATTTTTGAATGTTCAGTTAAAAAGCAATAGTGATTGTTATATTCAACTATATATAAAGTGTCATCTTGTAACTTTTTTAAAGGTTTGCATATTTGACCCCAACTTTTTTACTTTTATAGCATATCCTACTATTTAAGTTTAATTAAATTATAATAAATATGATTAACCTTATTTAAATTTTTTTAAAATCGATTTGACGAGAAATTGGTAAAAATCATGTCAGATTCGTGATAAACATCAAAAAGTTTCAAAAAGAACCAGTTTTTAAATAAGAAACGCCATGGAAGGCGATGGATGAAATCAAGTTCGTAATATTATCAAATATAAATCGACTACAAAAATGCAAAATAAAAATGTGAAAATAACAGATAAAGTAAATGGCTCGTGGATCCCGAGAATGAGTTATATAAATTCAAGAAGAAAAAAAAATGCATTGCAGCAGTTAGATTATTCAATTTTTTTAAGGATTATTAATTGTATTTAGGGTGTAACATAAGTGTTGTCGCAAAATTTTTTTGCAAGAAATTTATTTTGTTAAATTCAACAAAATACTATCATGATTTGAATTATCCACCTTTATGATCTATAAAATGTTGTCCTTTTATTTTAGTAAGTAAAAACCATAATTATATATAAGCTTTTTATTTTTTGACAAATACTTTGCTTTCTGATTAATTTTTGGATTTTCCCGCAGTCAAGCTGCATGTACGTTCTCTTGTGGGGATGGAGACCGTGATGCATTTTTTATTTAATAATTTGGTTAAAACCCTAAGTTGCATTGTTAAATGTTATTTTTGAATTAATTTTACTATTTTTTATATTTGATCTTTTTTATTTGATGATGCTGTATTTGTAGGAGAACAATACTCTTAAAATTATATGTAATCGTATAGCCCAAAACAACAAACAAACCAATTTATTTAGTTTGCGCTCATTTTATTATTTTAAAAAGTTTTTTTATGGCTTATTTGAGTTTATCATATTTATTGCTATTTACATTTCAAATTTTCATAAATCAGTTATTATACATGAATATTTTGAGTGGCGTTATTATTCTGTTGATCTCATCTTGCATTTGCACTTACTAAAAACTTATTTTTAGAGCTTTATTAATTAGTATATAAAGTTTTAAGCAATTTTGTTTTAAATAATTTATTTTATTTATTTTAATACAATTAATTTTAATTTACTCTACTTTTGTATTAAGTTAATTATTATTAATAGAATTTTATTTTTAAAGGCTTGTCCAGGTCAAATCGATTCCATCTTCCATGGCGGAGCACATTCTACCGATTTAGGTCATTTTTATTAATCATTCATTTGGCCATTTTGTCCATTTGACGAATATTTTAAATTTAATTGGGGTGTTAAACAAAATTTAAGATGCTATCGTATTTTCTGTCGCTCTTGGTAGCATTTGATTAATCTGACAGCTGGTGCCAACCTTTTCCAAGCGCCCAAAAAATTTGTTCCCAGCTTCTTTAGCTCGTCTTATTGAAGAATACATTTCTCTAAAGAGGCAAAAAAGCGTGCCGGCGCAAAAGGAAATTAGCATTCAATCATTCTCTTTTTTAGCATGAAATAACAAAATGCATGAAAACAAAATTTAATAGCTAAAAACTTCTCACAGCCCCACCGAAACCTTCAGGAGCCCCGAATCGCCGACTTATGAAAAACCAAAAGAAAATCACCTTTAACGTACATATTAATTAATCTAGTTTTTCATCTTTTTCTGCTTTGTTCGAATTGTAAGTATTTTAAAAAGTTAAAAAAATTGAGTTTTATAAATTCGATCTTATACTTCAAAAATAACAATTAATAATTAATGATATAAAGGAGTAAAGCTGCACCAATGATTAAAATACATTTAAAATGATAAATTCATTCATATCGTCTTAAAACAAATATTTTAATGGAAAAATAAATTAAAAACATGAAATTTATGGTTAAAAATAAATGTATTTAATTGCAATAAAACGAATAAATTTTATTAAAAAGATATTAAAGAATTAAACAATGCTAGTATGTGTAATAATTATGTAATTTATTAAGCAATAAAAAGTGAATTACTTAAAACAAAAAAGTTTTACATTTGCACAAAATTTTATTAAAAAAATACACAACAATTTTTAAAAATCAGTAAAAATGCATATACGTTAAAATTTTTGTTCCTTGACGCATTTCAGTGACAATTTTTAAAATATTTTCCTGCAGAATTTTATGACATTTAATAGGAGGGGGTCGGCGGTGCCGATAGACGCCGCCGGGAAAATTTTTTTGATTTTTGATGACAATTGTTATGAAAATTGGCCCAAGAATGAATAATTTTGCAAAAATGGCTATTTGTAAATGATGTTGTATATAAAAATTTTAACTTGTGAATTTCTGGTTTTTTTCTGGTTTTTTCTCTAAAAAACCAGAAGCCAGAAATCAGAATTCTGGTTGCAAAAAAACAGAAAACCAGAAATCAGAATTCTGGTGCCCAAAATCACCAGAAATTCTGATAAATCAGAAAATCAGAACAGAACAGAGCACATCCCTGGTAAACAAGGTTTTTATTGATATGTAATCTTTGTATTTTATTAAAAGTTAAACGATATGATTATTTGATAAATTATTTATTTATTTTTTCTATTTAAAGATTAATTCTCGCAAAATCAAATTTGTATTTTATAACTCATTTTTTCTTTGCTTTTATAATTGCTTTAATAGCATAATATTGTTTATTTATTTCAATTTTTTCTATTTCCAAATTCTGTGAACCGACTCAAAATCGGATAATTTGAAAGCTTTTTGCCAATGGAAAAGCTGTAAACGTGTGTCCAAGCCCAAAACGTTCGGCCTTCCAGGCAGCCCGAACGATCAGCCCGAACGATCAGCCCGAACGATCAGCCAGTAGCTGCACGTAGATAAAGAAGGATTTTTTTTTTGTAGAATTTATATTTTGATTCTCACAAAAAATTTATAAAGTTTTCTTCTACTAGCCTGAAATGAATAGTATGAATTTTATGTGATATTTTTTTAATTTTGAAAGCCAAATTTAAAAAATCCAATCTTTCTAAAATATTTTATTAGGAAAACTTTATTTATGGCTGAAATCTTCAAAAGGTTGGCATTGATTCTTTATAAATTATAAATTTTATTATGTTTTTCTTTATTTAACCATTTATTTTTTTATTTCCCATTAAATTCTGATTATTAAACAAAATATTTAATTGTACGATTTAATACTAACAATGTTTTAATCTCTTTAACTTTTACAATTATTCCTTGTTGTTAAATTAATATTTGGTTTTGATTTTGGTAAGATTTTTAGTAAAATGTACCGTTGCTGGACTTGCACCGAGAATTAGAGAACGACAATTTCTATGTTATTAAACTTATTTAATAATTGAATTTTCTAATAAATATTCATTAATTGCAGGTTCCAACATTTTATTTTCCTGCCTTTCTTCATTTTGACTGCCTTCATTTTCGCATCCTCCATTTTCGCCTCAATCTGCACTAATTTTATGCAGAATTTATTGTTTTCAAATTGAAGACTTTGATGCACAGTCAGTTAAAATTACGCAATTTTATAATTATCAAATCTTTCATAATATCTATAATTTTTAATTGATTGTTAATTACTATTAGATGTAGTTTTATTTATGTTATACCGCTTTTCTAATTAATTGTCAAAAAAATTATTATTTCTTTGAGCCATTTTAAAATTATCATAATTTCATTTAAATCATTTATGTCGAAATAATAATATAAATTTTGATTTTCATACTGCATATTAACTGCAATTTTACAACTTTTTGTTTGTGAGATATATTTTTGGTTTAGGAGATGTAAAAGCCAGATTCTGTTTGCATTTTGATTTTAAATATATTAATAATAAAAAGCTTGGTAAATCGAACACGTCGCAGTAAATGAGTCGGGCTTTGGAAGTTACTAGATTAAGTTTATTTACAATGTTTTTTAATTTTTTTGTTTTTTAATATTATTTTAATTTATTTTTGTCTACTTTTAATTACTATTTCTTAACGATGCTATACGAACTCAAATTATTTAAATTCTTTATTTATTTAAAGAATTAAAAAAACGTTTCTCCAAACTAAATGCTTATGTTATTTCTTTAGTTGATTCAACAAATTAAACTTTTTAATATAATTTTGTATTTGTACAAATATAAGCTTCATTTTATTTAGAATCTCAATTTTTGTAATTATTTTTACTTTTTAATAGTAATATTTGTACATAATAATCTGCTATTTTACATAGAATTTTAGATTTTGTAATTATTTTTTTGTTGTAAGTATATCACTTTCTAATTGCTTACTTTTGTCATCCAGTTCAACTTTGTATGATTTATTTTAAATATTTTTTTGATGACAAAATAATAATTTTTAACTTTTCTCCATACTTGCAGCTTTTAATTACATACTTGATTTTTAAATAACTAATAAAATGTGTTTATTACACAGTAAAATTAAAGTAATCGAACATCTATATAAAGCAATTAACAATTATTTATTAATAGCTGTAATATAGTAGTTTATTTTTATTTAGGATTGTTGCTTCTATTTGTTATTTTTATGCATTTATAATAATTGATTTTTATCTAAGCTAAGAATTTGGCTATATAAGCCGATGGATATTTATGTAAATGAATTAATTTCCTTTAAATTATATTTATAAAAAACATTATTTTATTTCGTTGAGGTAGTTCTGTTGTCGACCTCAAAAACGCGTCCTGAAGTGAAGTTCATTTGTTGTGATTCTTCCGAAGTTGCTCTGAACGGTCATTGTGTCGATAGCTCGCTTATTTGAAGAATGAGTGTTGACTTGTTAAGTTGGCAAGGGGAAGAAGTTACAAAATCGCTTCTTTTTATACCATTTTATTAAAGAGCAAAAAAACAATTTTTCAGTTTCTTTACAAAACTTGAGTTTTATCTTTTTTATAGCAGCCACAGTCTTCGCTTAGTTTATTTGACTCAAAAGTAATTGTAATGATGGGGTGGCATTTCCTAAACTTGGTTAGTTTTTCATTTTGCTCTAACATTTTAACTAAACAATGATTGGCGTTTAATTTTATTTAGTTAACAACAGGTATAGTAATTCATTGCCACTTAATTATTGTATTAATATTATGCGCATTTAATTTTATTATTTTTCCTCTTTTTTTTGCATCTGTTAATTTTTTTCTCGTATTCGTTTATTAGTTTTTGTTCAACAAGCGCTGCTAAATATCTTGTATTATTATAAAAGATCCATTTAACTTTATCATTTTTTTTCTATACTTACTGGGTAGACATGAACTTTTGTAATTAAAGCACAATGTAATTATCCTTTTTATTATTGCAAATGGAACTATATAACAACGATTAAATTGTGTTAAATATATAATTATAACTTATAAAATCGAGTGTCGAAAGGGAGGGCATAGATTTCGGAAAGCAGGAAATTTGTTTTTGGGATGTTTTATCGTTTTGGCAAAACGATTTCCGATTTATGGTTAGAAAAATGAGATATTTTTGGTTATTAAACGAAATACTCTGATAAAATTAAAAAAGACAAATCATGTTATTGTTATTAATAAACAATTTTACCATACATTTAAATATTGTTTTTTATATTTGCCTTATCAATTTATCAAGTAATATTTTAAATCATGTTATTAATCTACCAATGCACTTTGAACAGTTTTAATTGATTATATCGCTTTTTTAAATTTGTTTTCGAATTCTGGTTAGCATTAAAATAATTGCTTGCTTTAACGTCCATTTATTTATCAAACACTCAAAATTTCTTTGATATAACTTTTGTATATTATTGCTTAGATCAAGGAGAATTTTGTGATTTTAAACGATTGATTTGATTGGGGTATTTGCTTATTTATTTAAAGCTTTAAATTGGTCCACTTAGCTTTATCGGTTTGGTTTTTCGTATTATTTCTCGCAAGGTAATGTAAATCAAATTAGAAACAGAAAATTAGTAATTATTATTAAAATTGTGCTTTGCGACATTTTGAATATATCGTCATTCTATACATTTTTTTAGGTTATAATGACTTCAACGACTTTTCCTAATTTGGTCTTTCGTGCTTTACTTGATCAATATGCTTCATTAATTTTTTCCAATTGTTTATTTTGTTTTTAGTACTGTACCTTAATTATTCCGGCATATATTAAATTTCAACAATTATTTTGGAGAAAAGTCGTTCACAATTTGTGTTACCGCCCATATACATTTCAGTCCCAATAATATTTCAATTAAAGAAAATTTAAAAATAAAAATTGCTTGTTTTTCAAAATGTTTTTGATTCTTATTTATTTAAATGCTCATTTAAACTCGGCGTTTATGTTATCGTTGCAACTCTTTACTTCTATATTTGTTTTAGAGACACGCATTCATAGAAAGCATTAAATAATAAATTAGATTTCTTGGCCATTGGAAAATTTAGATAATACAATTTTTATAATGTTTTATAATTTCAAATTATATTTTTATAAATCTGTATGTGTTATAATACAGCAAATTAAATTGCACATTTTTTTAATTAATATAAAATTTAAATTTAGTATGTTATGAGTGTTTTTTTATTTTTGGAGCGGGTTGGAGATTTGATTGGCATCAGAAGGGTAATTTATTGTTGAAATGAGCAACAACATTTTTATTAACATTTTATTGCATTATTAAATGTGCCAAACACTAATAAATGTGGATTTACATCAAATTCCGTAGTAACATATTGCATTTAGAATTTTAATTGTACGATTTAATTTTTTGTTTAATTTTAATTGGCTCAAATCATTACGCTGATCCAAATCACAACAATTAGCTGTGTCTCTGACAAGATAATTTAAAACAATAAATGTATCCGCACATAAACAAAAAAAATCATAAAACATTATGGCTGCTGGAAATATCATTATTGAGAAGCAGTGCAGCTATTAGTGCAAAAGATTTTAGTAAATTTAAATACCATCCAAACTGATCAAAGCTTCTGGAAAAATAGATGAAAACTAAATAAAACATTTAAAATTTTGCATCATTGAATATTTATTTTATTTTCATATTAAGAAAAATTTAATTTAGAAATTATTTATATTTGCAGTAATGTGCATAAAAATACAAAATAAAATGTGTTTATGTATATTTATTTGCATATAAGCAAAGTACTTTAAAATATATCTTTATTGAATTGATTTGAATGTACTGTATGTTTTAGTAATGTTATTTTGTAATATGTATATTGCTTTACAATTTAAACGATTCCTAGGTTATTGGTCATTGAATAAAATTCAACAAACGCCTAGTATTTGTTTTCTCCTCGACCGCATCACTTGAGATTTTATTTTGTCAATGAGAAACGTTATAATTCAAAACTTATTATATTTTAATTAAAGGGGTTAATTTTGAAATAATTATCTTTCCATGTTTGAAAGTTTATTAACTTTTTATAATGTTTTATTGTAGTTTTTTATTAATGAATTAAACGTAGCTTTAACATGAGTACTTTAAATATTTAAACTTGTGTTTACTAAAATATTTCCCTTATTTTATATTGCGGCGATGTGTGGATGTTCTCTTATCCATTAGTCTAAAACGCTGGGACGTGTTTCCTTTTCTAGTCGTGTGCTTAATTAATTGTTTATAAGTATTTTTTTGTAAAACGCTAAATCATTCGGATATTTTTTTATAAATTTAATTGACAAATTTTTTTTTATAACATTTGGTATTTAACTTTAACTATATTTTTAATTTAAATTAATTTTTTTTTTATTTTAAAACATGAAAATGTTAAAGTTTTGTAAAAAAAATTTAGTTTTAAGGTTTCTTTAAATTACAAATTATAACTACAGTTAATTAACATTAACTATATTTTTTTTATTTCATATAAATTTTTTTTGTTATTTTAAACATGAAATAATTTTTTTATTATAAACTTTTAGTTTTAAGGTTTTTCATTTAAAATTTACATTGACATATACTAGTTTAAAAAAAATTATAGAACGTTTACTTAAAGATATAAATTTTTTATATTTTTTTATGTTTATGCTAACTTTTTTTCGTAAATAAATATTTTGTTCTTATATTTGGTTCGCTGTGACGTGTTTCCTTTTTTAGATTTTTTAAGTATTTATTTGTAAAACCTTAAATCATTCGAATTGATAAATTTCATATCATAGCTTTAGGTAATTAACTTTAACTATATTTTTGATGGCATATTAATTTTTTTGTTATTTTTAAACATGAAATAGCCAATTTAGATGCCTCAAAATTCTTTTAAAATAGATGTTACCACAGCTTGTTGTATGAGCAAATCATTGCAGAAGCTAATTAATTTTATAGATATGTTTTTTAATATAGTTAATTATTATTTCATTGATATTTTTTATAGGTTTATTTTAAAAAAATGGTCTGAGACGTTCAGCGCTATCGTATTTTTTAATATCGATTTTGTAGTTGCATTGATTTAGAAACGTAAAAACTTACCCAAATTTAAAATTATACTTTGCATTGGGTTGTTCTGATTTATTTTATGTTTAGCATTAACAAATCACGATTCAATCATCATTTTTTTGTATTGGCTTGAGGATGAGTAAAAATGATTAAATATATCTGGTTTTATTCCTCATTTTTTATACATAATTTATAATCATTTCCTTTTCAGCAAGCAAAGTGTACGAATATATCTCATCCTGTCTTAAATTGGTTGTAGAAATTATGCATTACCTTTAGTTTTAATCATTTCTAATGCTAGCACGATTAATATTAAGACTGATTATTTCATTTTCACGTTCAGTTAAATTTTGTCTCTTGGATAAAAAATTTAGTTCAGAGAGTTGTTTTAAATTTACGTTTTGTCTTTCTACTTAATTTATTCGAATTTATATCTTTAATAAGTATGATTTTTTTTTTCCATTTACACTTTATTTCAGGGTATTGTTTATTCATTGAATAATTAATTCATACCTTCTGATTACTATTAATTTATTTTTAAGCCAATAATTCGGCATGAAATAGTTTTAAAAATGCATAATTAACAGTTTAAAATTACAAATTCACTTTTTAAAATAATGTTATTTTGAATACAGAATTTTAAATGATAAACAAATTCAATAATTTAAAAAAATATTTTTATATAAAAAAATTGTTACTAATACTAATATTATTAATTTTTAAAACTAAAATGTGATAAGATTTAAATACATTTAACGATTTATGCGCCCTCCCAATGAGATGTATATCAAAAAATAAATAGTATAATAATATTGATTAATACAGTATGTACTCACAATTAAAATGATGTGTGCGGTAATACCCACATGATTTTTTCAAAATAGAAAAAATTAATGAAATATATATAATTAAAAATACAATGCAATTTATTTAAAAAACATTAAAGAATTTAAAATAATTTTTTCTATGTTAAAAAAAAAAAGCATTTTTATGAAATGATAGTTCAAAAAATAATAATCCCAATATATTTTTGTATGTTTGTTCACGAATGAACTCATAAGAAAAGCTTCTTTCAATTATTAATGCTAAAAAATCCACGTGAAATTTTATTTTATTTAAAATTGATTTATATAATTTCTCGAAACCCATTATAATTGTTTTAATACTAAAACTCCCTAAATAAAAAACATAAATCGACCCTGCTCAAGTTAAAAAATTTTAAATTCGTAAGTTAAATTCAATACAACATTTTTAAAAGCCAAGAACCGTTTTTTGTTGGATTTAAAATTTTTTTATTTATTTTTATCTATAATGCTTGTTTAAATTAATAAAATAAAAATCCATAAATCGAAAATTAAATAAATATCGTAGTTTCGCTTGTTACGAATAATAAATTGCATTAAAGAATTATCAAAAAAAATACGCCAATGATAATTAATTACATTTTTTATTATGATTGGAACTGATGAAAATATGTTCGAGCGCCGACATACTTAAGCGCATACTGGATGTGGCAACAAGACGAGTAGCTGGTGCAAAGCCAAGAAATCACTTGGATAGCATTTAACTTTTAAAATTTAAATAAATGTGGTAAGATGCAAAATGCCAACCTTTTATTTTGTATGACTAGGATTAAGCGTTTTGAGACAAAACAATAAAAATGAAGTTGAAAAATCTATTCAAACAAGTAATATATAACAGACAATGTTTACAATATTTAAAAACAAAATTTTCAGTGGAGACAAAATGGAAGAGCATGACAAAGTGTTTGCATAATGCAAGAACAACAATATGCGATTGTAACGAATAACACCCAGACTGCCGTATACAACAAATTTTAACAAGGAATTAATACATCAAATGTTATTTTAGAGTTTTGAAAATCGTATAATTTTAAATTCGGATAAATCTATTCAATATAATCAATTATTCTATCAATAAAAGAAACCTAATGAGTTAACAATTATTAAAATTAATAAAAAAATAATTTTAGAATAGAAGAATACCAATTTCTGTTCGTCATCGGTCGATTTATCAATAAAAAAATTCTTGTGGGACGTACCAAGGATTATTTGGTACCAGTCTGTTTAAAATACTAAAGAGGTGTCTTTAATATAAAAACTCTGATTTTAAATTATAAACTTTATAAATAATGTTTTATTGTACATTTGCCAATAACCAAAAAATATTTCAACATATAATTCAAACGGATTGAAAACAAAGAATTGAGAAGAATTGAAGTAATTTGCATAAAATTAATTATTTACTTAAACGAAAAATTCATACAGCAACACACTTTTTCTTATTAAAAGGACTATTACATAGAAGAAAAAAAGTTATTTAGTATTGAAAGAGGTTACTTTAATAGGAATTGATTTTTTTTATAATTGCGTGACAGGCAGTAAATTTGAGAAACAATTAAAGTGATAAATAAATAATGAAAAAATTAAATAATAATGTTTGCTTATGAATTAATGTAATTATATATATATATATATTATTAAGAACATATGTAAACAATAATAATAATATAAATTCAGGAATACCGTATATACTCTTGTAAATCCACATGTGGAATTATTTTTCAACCTCCTCAGAAAGGGCGGAATTATTAGAGGGTGTGGAATTATCAGAGGGTGTGGAATTATTTTTCAACTGCTTGGCGATATGTTCAGCTATCACGAAAATTCTCCACTTTTTCCATACTTCAGCTGGCGAAAATTTTTTTTAGAAAAAAACCATAAAATGACACTTTTTTTTTGAAAATTTGTAGTTTTTGGACCAATTTTCTTTACAAATTCCTTTAAAAAACACAAAAAAAAATTTGACCTCTAAAATTGATTTGGAAAAAATTTTCTCTGAAAAAATTCCTTAAGAAAAAAGCAATAAACTCCAAAATTGCACCCCTAAAGATTGAGATTTCAAATTTTCAAAAATGCACCCCTAAAATCCAACTTTTTCCGAAAAAATTCCTTAAGAAAAATGCATGAGGAAGAAGCGGGATTATCCGAAGATGAGAATAATTTGGAGCTTGGCGGTGTTGGCGAAGATGATGAATTATTTTTTGAAATTTAGAACATCATAGTTTTATCCTTATTCCTTTCTCGTTACATCTCGTCAAATTTTACCCAGTGGAAAAAGGTGATAAAATTGGATTCAAATCGTTAAATAAGGTGGGGAATTATTAGAGGGTTTGGAATTATCAGAGCGTGTGGAATTACAAGAGTATATACGGTACTACAAATAATTTTTAATGAGAAGAAATAAAAAAATTGTGAATTTATGAAATCCTAAGAATTTTCACAATAAAGAATTAATGGCCAGTTGGACATAAGAAAAACAAACGAAACAACACTTTTATTAAAACTATGAAGGTATGGGATGAATTTGCACGATGGAAAAGACTTATTAAAAAATTTGCAAAAATATTGCATAAAAATTTAGCGTTAAACATTGGATTACGAATTATCAGATCAGCGGAAACAATTAAGGAATGACAACACAATAAAAGAAAATAGCTCAGCACATTTAATTATCAGTAGTACTTACAAATTTGGACAGATCGATCGCTAGGCAGACGTCAAAGGAAGCTATAGAGGCTGCTTTAAAAATAAAAAGTAAAATGATTAAACATAGAAATGGTTAATTATACTTTATTAAAATAATAAATTAGAATTCAAATTAATCTAGGAAATGCTAATTAGAAATTATGTTTAGACATTACAACTAAAAAGAACAAAAATGATTTTCATAAATATAACATTCCCTTCTCTCTAATAAAAAAGGCTAGGTTGTCGAATCTCTTCTAAAAAATCTGATTACAAAAATTAATTTATTAAAGGGAATGTACATCTCCATCTTGATGGTGTTTCCTTCGGCTATTGATTGAGGTGAATTGTAAGATATTGAAATCCGCTATCGGAGGTGCTCAGGCGGTGGCAAAAGTGCAATAAATTTGATCAGTTTACAAAAAAACAAACAAAAAAAATTCTATTATGTTTAATCTTTGAGAAAAATTAATATTATTTGTAAACACATCGTTTATATCTTGTTATTGTTTGAAATTTTGAGCTTGTATCTGTGTTTTACATACATCATAAGTAGTTTATCTTAAAATGTTAAATATTTATTGACTTTGATAACAGCAACTACACTGCTGATTTGCTGTCGGGTCGCATCAAAACAAAAATACTAATGCATATGCTTGCGCTTTAAAGATGAAATATTAAAAATTATCTAAATTTCTTATATAAACTATGCTCAATTTAAAAGGAAAAATTTGCAATAAATGTAACGTCAATTAAAATTAAAGATCGGGAAGCTCATCAGTTGGGCAGGAGAATGTTACAAATTGCATAGTGAATGTGTTTTACGGAGGCAAGAATGCCAATATTTTGAATTATATAATTTTACTTAAATAAAGTAAAAAACATTATTTTTAGCCAAAAATTTTTTTTGCTTTTTGACAAACTTTTATTTGTCTATATTTTGAATTGTTGTGTTTTGGATTGTAGACTTATTTTGATTTGTTCAATAATATTCGGCCATTATCGCTTTGAATGAAATATTTTGAATTAAATATTTTTATTGGTTACTACTTTTTTTAAAAATTTTTTAATATATTAGGTGTTCAATCATTTTAATTTGGTTTAGGTATTGTTCTCGATGAATAACAATAACATGTTTCTAGATTTGATTAATATCTAAATATTATTATCGCCATTCGTCAGTTTTTGATGTTTATTTATGTTTTAATAGCTTTGATAAATATTACTTAACCTTCTAGATGCTTCACAGCAAATAGGTAATTTTTCTTTCGTAAATATAAGCAAAAAGGTTTATAATTGCAAAACAAATGCTGAGTAATAACTTTTTGTTTTATTTTCTGGTTAGTTATTAGAGCTGTTCGAGACTTGAAATTTACCGAGAATCGAGAAGAGACCGAGAAATGACACCGAGAACCGAGACCGAGAAATGACCCCGAGACTCGGACCCAAAAAACCGAGAAATTGTTTTTATAAGCTATCAATATTTACAATTAATTGTTATAAACTGGACGCTCAAACCAACGCGAAACGCAATTTTTGGACCGTATTCTACATAACATATAAGCATAAAATCATATAAATTGTTCCCTAATTATTATAATTTTAATTCCAAGAATGTATTGCATGATGAGCACCCCAACGCGATGCCGCGCTCCTTGTGGTCATGTTGCTCTATATTGTGTGCAGGCAGTCTCCTGTCTTGGAATTAATATGATTAAATATCAATATTAACTAACTGTTTGCAAAAAATAATAATACCAATTTATATTAAAAAAATGAGCAAAAAAATATTATAAAAATTCGAATTAAGTAAATAACTTTCGAAATCAATTAATTTACATATTCTGCTTTACTTAAGTGCTCCAGGCTCCGTCGAAGTGAAGAAATTAGTAAGGGGGTTTTAAATGGAAAGTGGCTTACTATTTTTCAACATAAAATTTTAGACAATTATTTACATAATTCGTTTTTTTAATTATTTTGAACCAAAATTAATTTAATAACAAAAAGCATTGGAGAATTTTGATTATCATTGAAATTAATTAAAAGTATATTTTAATTATGGAAGTAAATAATATACAAAATATTACAAAAATATTTGGAAGATGTTAATCAAATGTAAAACTATTTGAAATTTGATATTATAAAAAATCAACATAATAATTTTTGCCGACTAATTTACTTCAATTATGAAAATAAAACCAACTGTCCTTATAATAACCAGTTCTGTAAAGAATTAAAGTGAACATTTGCATATAACTCTTTTTTAAATTTATAAAATATCAGACTCTTTGGGCTTCCGGCGTCCTCATGATCTCACGGGTAGAAATTATGCAATAAAAAGAATTTTTATAATGAACAATGTACAAAGTTTTTAATTATTAAACAAAAATAAAAATGAGTCCAAATATTGTAAATTTTACACATTTGTTATTTTTAACCAACACCAAATTAATTTTCAATAATAAGCCAATTACAGCAATATGTATAAAAATTAATAGCATGAGATGAAACGAAAGAAAATTTTAAAATGTGCGGAAGATGTTGACGAAGACGGCTCCGGCTCTGCAGCAATTGTCTCTAGTCTTGTCGTTGGCAACGGAGGAATTGACGAGAGCACAATATAATCAGTTAAAGCAACACAACCACGCATAAATTAAATTAAAAACTGAAATATTAAAAAAAAGAGTTACACAAAAAAACTATTAATAAAGGTTTATGAATGTGCATAAAATCATTTAGAATCATTACTATTATAGAATAAAATAATTATAATGATAAAGCAATAAATAAAAAGTTATAAAATAAAAAGTGTGTTACCAAAGTTTGAATATCTAGAAAAAAAACAATTAAAAAATATTACAAATATAAA
Source organism: Globodera rostochiensis (assembly GCA_018350325.1). NCBI lineage: Eukaryota > Metazoa > Nematoda > Chromadorea > Rhabditida > Heteroderidae > Globodera > Globodera rostochiensis. The sequence goes on from JAEVLN010000023.1 coordinate 447,382, forward strand.
GACGCTCTTTTGGAACAACTATATGATATAATTTGATAAATATATACGATTATCCAATATTTTTTAATGCAAAAATAATAAAGATGCCTTAAAAGCTAATTTGCAAAATATTAGAAATTTTTTGCACTATGAATTTTTATTTATTTATTTGACTAAACATTGCACTACATTATCAGTAAAATCTTAACACTTATTAATGTTTAAGGTATTCCTCAAATAATATAAGGCAATTTTAATCGACATTGCGAAGACACGGAACGGATGCAATATGTGGATTCAAGTCAGAAAAACTGAGCATAACAAAATATTTAACAGGTAATTTTAAAAATATTTCTGTATCAAATTAATTTTTAAATACAGAAAGTAATTCTTTGTGAAATAAACTAAATGCTGATGTCCATGAAAATGTAAAATTTTAAAAATACAAATCTGAAATTTTTTATTCTTGATAATAGATTTGAAATTTGTTAGCATAAAAAAACAAAAAATAAAAGAGTAAAAAAAGCAATTTTTTTTAAATTACTTAGAGCGGTACAATACCGACTCTGTTTTGTCTTTTTTTTGCTTTAATTAGGGCCGCAAGCTTCGTACCACCAAAATAACTCATAATATTTTATCTTCGGGGGTTTTACATTGTTTATGCGAACCAGGATCCTGACTATGACTTGGATTTTTTACCAAGTTGGTAAATTTTTTTGTCCCATGACTTTTGGATTTTTTAAATAACTTTTTGTCATTAAAATATTCTTTTTATATTTAAAAAGATTTTTTTTAATTTTTAGCTTAAAATTTTTTAAATTAAATGTATACAAATTCTTAAAATTTTGTTAAAATTATGTATCTGTATAATATTTCAAAATAAATGTAAATAATAGAATTCATTTTTTAAAATAAAATCTGTAATCTAATCTGGCTTAAATGAATATAACTACAAAAAACTAATTTAAAAATATAAAATATTATAAAAAAAGACAAACTATTAAGTACTAATTAAAATTAAGATAATTAAAATTAAGAGAATATTTAACATTCCATAGTATATTTATAAAATGTGCAACAGTAACTGACCAAGGCAAACGATATATTAATTTTATACAAAAATAAAATAAAAAACGACTAGAGTAATTTGGGTTTTTAGTTACTTTTTTGAACATTTTATTTTTTGAAGAAATAGTGTGCTAAAAAGAGAGAGTCAGACGGTTAGAGTAATTTGGTCATCAACGCACCCCATCTAATAATTTTTTAGTTACTTTTTTGAATATTTTATTTTTTGAAAAAATGGTGTGCTAAAAGAGAGAGTTAGACGGTTAGCAACGCACCCCATCTAATAATTTTTTAGTAACTTTTTTAAACATTTTATTTTTTGAATAAATAGTGTGCTAAAAAGAGCGTGTCAGACGACGAGAGTAATTTGGGGTTTTAGTTACTTTTTTGAACATTTTATTTTTTGATGAAATAGTGTGCTAAAAGAGAAAGTCAGACGGTTAGAGTAATTTGGTCATAAACGCACTCCATGAACATTTTATTTTTTGAAGAAATAGTGTGCTAAAAAGAGAGAGTCAGACGGTTAGCAACGCACCCATCTAATAATTTTTTAGTTACTTTTTTGAACATTTTATTTTTTGAAGAAATAGTGTGCTAAAAAGAGAGAGTCAGACGGTTAGAGTAATTTAGGTATCAACGTACGCCATCTAATAATTTTTTAGTTACTTTTTTGAACATTTTATTTTTTGAAGAAATAGTGCGCTAAAAAGAGAGAGTCAGACGGTTAGAGTAATTTAGGTATCAACGTACGCCATCTAATAATTTTTTAGTTACTTTTTTGAACATTTTATTTTTTGAAGAAATAGTGTGCTAAAAAGAGAGAGTCAGACGGTTAGAGTAATTTAGGTATCATTTTATTTTTTGAATAAATAGTGTGCTAAAAAGAGAGTGTCAGACGACGAGAGTAATTTGGGCATCAACGCACCCCATCTAATAATTTTTTAGTTAGTTTTTTGAACATTTTATTTTTTGAAGAAATAGTGCGCTAAAAAGAGAGAGTCAGACGGTTAGAGTAATTTAGGCATCAACGTACCCCATCTATTTTAGTTACTTTTCTAAACATTTTATTTTTTGAAGAAATAGTGTGCTAAAAAGAGAGAGTCAGACGGTTAGAGGTAATTTGGTCATCAACGCACCCCATCTAATAATTTTTTAGTTACTTTTTTGAACATTTTATTTTTTGAATAAATATTGTGCTAAAAAGAGAGAGTGAGACGGTTAGAGTAATTTGGTCATCAACGCACCCCATCTAATAATTTTTTAGTTACTTTTTTGAACATTTTATTTTTTGAACAAATAGTGCGCTAAAAAGAGAGAGTCAGACGGTTAGAGTAATTTAGGTATCAACGTACGCCATCTAATAATTTTTTAGTTACTTTTTTGAACATTTTATTTTTTGAAGAAATAGTGTGCTAAAAAGAGAGAGTCAGACGGTTAGAGTAATTTAGGTATCAACGCCATCTAATAATTTTTTAGTTACTTTTTTGAACATTTTATTTTTTGAATAAATAGTGTGCTAAAAAGAGAGTGTCAGACGACGAGAGTAATTTGGGCATCAACGCACCCCATCTATTTAGTTAGTTTTTTGAACATTTTATTTTTTGAAGAAATAGTGCGCTAAAAAGAGAGAGTCAGACGGTTAGAGTAATTTAGGCATCAACGTACCCCATCTATTTTAGTTACTTTTATAAACATTTTATTTTTTGAAGAAATAGTGTGCTAAAAAATTAACATCAAATAAAAGATGACAGATCAAACGAAACTGCCTACTATATTTTTAATTTGTCAGAGTCGGCCTCTTAAAATCAGTACATTTCTGATAAATAAGTACAGGTACCTACGCGCCCTGATATAATCACATTCCAAGCGCAAAATAATAAAATTTTAAAATTTACACTTTTATAATTTAATGCTATAAGCTAGACGCTAGCCGAAATACGTAATGGTTAAAATATTTGATATGTTAAAACGACAACAGTTAAATAAAAAAGCCTCGTAAAAGTGTAAAAGTCACTAATTATTACTAACAAACTTACATTTTATTTAAATAAAGAACAATTTTTAAAATTACGTCATATAAATTTGATAACCCGAAATAAAAGGTTAGTCGCGTTATAATTCATATGGAATTGAAAACAAATTACTGCTTATGCAACTGTGCCCTCACGATGGGCATAAAAACAGAGATTTTAAAAGTTATTTTTTACTATCACAGCAAAATTTAATTAGTGTTTTGATAAAAAGTAAAAACTTAAGTGCATTATTAAAAAATATATAGCTAAAAAACTTTTTTTTATTAAAAATGATACGAAAGCAGAGCCGCACGCACTGGAGCTGCTGACACTTCGCAAGGAGAGTCAATTCAAGCAACTGCTTGTGGAGGCGCTACAGGGCACCGAAATAAGACATTAAAATTAAACCAAAAAAACAATTTCCTACACGCCTCAGACGGAAATTTAACAAATTGTTAATTCTTTTAAGATTTTAAAGTAAACTAAATATTGAACTTGGCAATCCATAACAATAAATATTTCATCCAGTTAAAGCGGTATTTTACAAATTATCTATTATATAATATATGTAGGGCCACGATTTATATGGAAATCCATATTTTTTTTGCGCACTCGGAACAGCGTATAAATGCCATAAATTGTGTTTTTAACTTTGGTTGGAGCTTCTAGAGCCCATTTTATGATCCATATTTTCCATATTTTTCCATATTTCGCGATTTTTATCCATATTCCATATTTTAATCCATAATTCGCTATTTTTCAAAAATTCCTTAACAAAAATGCAATAAAAACGAAAAATACACCCTAAGTATCGACTTTTTAAAAATTTCAAAAAATGCACCCCCAAAAACGATTTTTTCAAAATTTTCTAAAAATGCACCATTAAAAATTAAACAAAAAATTCTGCACAAAAAAATGAAAATTTTTAAAATTCGGCTTATTTTCAAAAATTTTCTCTAAAATGCCGTAATTTGCATATAAAAATTTTTATTGCTCTTATTACTTCAAGAAGGAAATCTTGCCCATTTTTTGCTATACATATTTGATAATTTTTTATCCATATTTCGTCCATATTTTGCAATTTTTGTCCATATTTGGTCCATATTTTGCGATTTTTCATCCATATTTTATGGCCATATTTCGAGATTTTTTGTCCATATAAATCGTGGCCCTAAATATATGGAATAAGCAAAGACAAAAAATAGAGATTATTTTTTTGCAAATATAAATATAAAAACACAACTAAATATTAAATTCAAAAAATCTGTCTAATCTGTACTTATTTAAATAAAACAGAAAGTTTACCTATTTGCAATTTTTATTATGATAGTCAAATTTAATTTGATGTATTCACAGAAATATGAAGGTGTTTACAAATAAAAATATTTATTTATTACATCAATGAATAGCAAAATGTCGGTTTCCGATTCGAAGTTGCCATTTATTGTTACTGTTAAAAGGACATAAAGTTTTATATAAAAAATATGTAAAATAGAAAATTTCATACAATATTTTTCACAAAAGTTTAAGAGCAACGGTAAATCGAAATAATCTATCTATTGTGTGTATCGTGCATTAAAACTAATATACGCACCGTTATAAAGTTTCATAAACAATAATAACAATAATAATACACGATGTAAAAAACCATTAACTTTTTAGAATATTTTATCACCCATAGTCCCGAACACCTATCCTCGGAACCAAAAAGTAAATTTAAATAAACTATTAAAGCCTAAAATTCATAACATAAAAAATATATTTTAAAACTTTTTATAATATTGTTGTTTGATGCTGCGCTGAGCACCTGTGACGAAATTAATGAATGACTCATCACCGAACAAAGCGCGCAATAGTTTATAAAAATATATACATTTAACAAGATTTGAAAAAAAACTATAAGCAAGTTGTTATATGACCTGTATGAAATCATTGTTGTCATTAAAACTATTTGCCCCAGAAATAAATGATTTATTTTTAAACGTTTAACTAAAAAACTTTAGATTACTTATATGTATAAGTAATAAGCAAAAATAATCTAGAAAATAAAGATATATATAAATGATATAATGATAATTAAAAAAATTTTAACAGAAACAATAAAATTTTTACTTTTAGTAGCCGTTCTTGTGATTAAGCCATAATTATTCTCAACAACATACGCTACAAATAAATTGGGCCAGCAATGAGTAAGTTATAACATCAAAACCTCATCTGGGTTAAAAGGACAAAAAGGCCTAAAAAATATGGCCAAAACTGATTTAAATGAATAAAAATAATAATAAATTAAGAGCAGGAAATATATTTTAAACAAAAAAAATATTTTATTTTGGGTAACTAAAACATTGTTTTAAATTAATTCATATAAAATAAGATTACTGGATGTCTAACAATGAACATTAAATCAGCTGCTACGCGTACCGGAGTAAAGAGAAAACTCAAAAATTTTTAATTTATTCACAAAATTTTAACATTAAAATGCCATAATAAGTTAGGGAATATGTCAAGATAATAAAAGTTTTAAATACAAAAATTAGTTAAATAAACGACGATTTATTGACAAAGAAAGCAAAATAAAATTCCCGATAAAATTGTACAAAAAGGGAATTTAAAACTTAAACAAATAAAATATAATAATAAAGCATTCCCGAGTACATTTGCGCAGCTTTACTTCACCTCAACATCAATTTTAACAGGATTGGCAACAATTTACAAATATTTCAAAAATCCCTTTAAAAATTGCCTAGAAACAAATATATTGATTAGTTGATTTAGAAAAAATTGATTTGTAAAGATACCGTCAATTAAAACAACATCAAAAAAAATTGTATGATAAAGTCATTTATTAAATATTTATTTAAATAAATTAAATTAAAACAATTGAAGAAACTTTTAAGAATAAAATCTGCTGTATTTTTAAAGTTAGCACACATCGTAACATAACTTTCGTTTGTTGGTTTGTTGTGCGACTAGCAGATATAAATGAGTAAATATTTCATGGGTCATGACGTTTGAGCGCGAAAATAGTGAAAATTAATTATTAATCATACAATGTAATCTGCGCTATAATAATTATGGAGATTTTTTCAAATTATAAAAAAAATTACAATCGTTATCTATGCGAAAAATTTATTAAAAACTAAAATTGTAATATAAATCATTAATTACTATATAAAAAATTGAACTGACCCCATCAACGTTTTAGTTGCATTACATTACAATCTAATTTAAAAAACATAAAAACAATAAAAATAATAATTTCCTTTATTTCTGGGGAAACTCTGTGAATTGATGAAAAAATAAATTTAGTAAAATAAATGAGAAAAACTAAAAAAGCAAAATAATATTTATTAAAAGGCTTAAACCAAATTATTTGCAACAAATAACTCGCTTCAAAATAAAAAAAAATCGATTAAAGAAATAAATAATCAAAGAAAGATTTAGAAACTTTTAATTTTTGATATTAAAATATTGTAATAAGACCTTTTATTTATATTTAAAAGCCTTTAAAAATAAAATCAAAAATGCAATGAAAGCACTTGCGAAGTCAACCTTCAAAGCAACATCGAGTCACATGGATGAGAATCAGGGCTGCGTCGAAACCTTTCGATTTCGATTTCGATAATTTCGAGGTTTTTCTACCGATTTTCTTACGAAAATCGAAAGAGAAAATTCTTCGAAATTTTGTCGAAAGAGAAATTTATTGACATTTTCTTTACCCTTTGACACTAAATTTTACCAAAAGTCGTTGGAAAAGAACCCGGCGATAAACAATTAAGCGCGGGCAGGAAAAGGGAAATATTAACAAATTTAAACTTATTTTTTTAAGAAAAGCTTAGGAATTTCACAAAAATTTATATTTTTTGAATGCAATGATGTCGAATTAATGAAAGGCAAAAAAATTTTTTTTTAAAAAAACATATTTTTGCCCAACTTTCGGTCGCTGTCAGCTTAAACCGCGTAATCAATAGGTGTTCATTAAAAATTTAATTTCTATTTAATTTAATTTTTTTTAATAATCTTATTAAAATTTAAAGATGATGTACTTCACTAAATAATAAACTTTTTTTTAATTTTCACAATTTCTTGTCTTAAAATATATAGATATTAAGATTTTTTATTGCTTTAGTTAATAACCTATACATAGTAACCGGGCATCGAAATTCGTATTTCATTTTCAAATTAGCTTTTTATCATAAGAATTTAAGGATTAATCTCGCGTAAGAATTAAAAAGAATTATTTGGGGGCCCGTCAATTTTTTTTTATTGTTTTAATATAGTTTGCAAATCTTAAAATTCATATTTGAACTGATGTTTATATTCTGAAGTTTACAAGAAAGCATTTAAGCTTTAATTAGTTTCATAATGGAAAATTTACCCAAGCATTTATATTAATAGATTTGTTACAAATTTCATGATGCCTGAACATAATTTTAAAATCGGCAAGTGTCCCATGTTCATTCAAAGTTAACATTTTGCTGGTTTTTCACCCAAAAAACTAGTCATAAAATTTATTTATTTATATAGCAATTCAGATAGTTGCTTAAATTTTTTAAACGTTTTAAGATAATTTTATTTTTTTATGTTTTCGCTTTTCTTAAAATTTACCAATCACGATTTATTTAAATTCTTTTTGTTAAATAAAAATAACAAGTTTACTTACAATACTGGTTTATTTTATGCAAAAAAGTTAAATATTTTTTCAAAAGTCTTTCATTAGTTTTTGATTAGGCTTATTCGAGTTGATGTGCTCCGAATGTTTCGGGAAATTCGACACTTCTTGCCCAATGTTATTATTTTACTTACTCATTTTTCAATGCTTAATTATTTAGAAATTTCATTTATCATTTTGTTTGTCAAATTTATTTCTATAATTTTATAGACCTTTCTCATTACAAATGTTATTTAAATTAAAACTTGATTTTCCTGTTAACATTATTTATCTCAATTTGTTATTTCGGTATTTATATTTGTAATTTTTCATTATTTTATTTTCCATTTTTAAAATTTAATGTCTATGAGTAATGATCTTTTATAAATCGAATTATACTTCTTAATTAGATAATTACAATTCTTTAAGAGTATATTAGATAAAAATTTATTTGATTGCAAATTATTTTGTCTACTTATTTGTTATTTAGCCTTAATTGTTTAAAAATATAATCTCTTATGGTCATATCCGACATAGATTTTTAAAATTCCATTTTTGTGAACATCTATGGAGTGCGAAAATTTTCTAGAAATTTTTTTAATTTTTTGCGATTAAAAATATTTTCTACTTTTTTGATCAGCAAAATTCGGGAACTATTTAAAAAGCTATCCTTTGTTTAATTGTTGAACGATCTTAATTATTTTAGTGTCATAAAATGCAGAAAAATCAGAGTTTTTTTTTCATTTATATTTAATTTGAAATTCAAAAACGTCAATTTATCGATGGGAAATTTCACTGAAAAGTCGCAAATTTAAGAAGTATTTAGCCAATTTTGAAGCAATTTTTTCTTAACTAACATTGTTAAAACTTCAACAAAATTTTCCCAACGGCGCCTATCGGACCGCCGACTCCTCCCATTCCTAAAAAAACATCAAATACACCACCATTTTTTTAAGTTTTTGATTGAATTTCAACAAAAATAAAATTGTGTTTTAAAAATATGCACCAACAACGACAACAAAAAATCAGATTTTATTGCCAATTAAAAAACAAAACGTGTACAGAAACAGTTTTTTCGGGACAATGTGGAGATAGGAAGACTGGTAGGCATTAACATAATAACGTGCATTGTAGAAATTTTAACCATGTAATAGAATTATATCTTGCCTTTTTTTAATTATTACTAATCAATTTAAAATTTTTCAACTTTTTTAATCAGCTTGCTGATAATTTTAAGCTAAATAATGCTAGATTATTAAAATGCTTTTTAGTGTATAATTGATAAATTTTATACTCTCCATTTTTATGTTTAGTATTCTATGTGGATTAAATGTATTTGATTTATATAATTTTAATTTTATTAACAACATATATAAGTTTTTCACGCCCGTTGACTTTACTTGCGCGCATTTTGTCTTGGCAGTGTGGTGTTGGACAGCTGAAATGAAACCTTATATACCAGGGCTTCCAGATTTGATGCATCATTTTGATGTTTTTTGAAAAGTCAATGATGCTAAAATTTAAAATGATGCTTTGATGCTTTTTGATGTTTTTTGGGTGTCTTGAGGATTTTAGTGTGTTTTTTAAGAATTTCACTAATAAAATCAAAAATTTCTATTAAATTTTGAATATTTGGCGTATGTTTTTCCATTTTTTTGTGTATTTTTTTTTAAATGAAAAGCGTGTTCCGGTTTGAAATAATTGGGATTTTTTTAATAAAAAACTTCATTTTCATTTTTTTTAAAGCAAAAAAGCATCACATCTTCTGCAAATTTATTGCAATCTCTTAACAAATCGAGTCAAAAATGCAAAAAATTTTCTCTCCCCCACCCCCCGCACTAAAAAAAGTATTTGGGAAAACCGCGCGCAAAAAAACATGATTTTAGCAAAATGATGCTTTTTGGTCCCAAATGATGCTTTTTTGCTAGCCAAATGATGTTTTTGAAAATTTTCATCTGGGAGCCCTGTTATATACAGTGTTTCTTTAACGTTCTCTATTTCAAGCCTTGTCAGAGATTACCTCCATTTTGTATGTTTTTAATGAAAAAAATATTATAATTTTTTTCAGGCCAATACTCTTAGTATATTCGATCCGACTTTGGCTGTCTTTATTATTATTTATTTATTTGTTATTTCGATTTACTGTTTTAATTTTTAAATTTTATTTTGTGGGCCTATGTAATTTAGGTAATATTCTTTTTAGTTGGCCCTTAAAATTGGCAAGTTTTATGCAGTTTATTTAATGAACAATATTCTAAAAGAATTATAAGGGGTATAAATGCGGTTCATTGCCAAATTTGTCGTGTTTATTTTCTCCTATTCGATATTCTGAATTTTGTTCTGTCCCAGCCGCGTTGTTGATTGAGTTGCAGATGGTTTAAAGCTTAGCAGAGATGCGTAAAGTTAAGTAAGTCTTCATTTTTAATTATTTCGTATATTTTTTATTGTGCTATTTTTATACTTGGTTAAAATACTAGCTTAAGTCTTTAATGCATCAAATCAATTTTATATATTGTTTACGGCTTGCCCAGATATAAAATGTAATTTTTAATTAATGGGCAACAACTTATATTTGTGGTAGTAAAACAACAAAAAATCATTTCAAAAATTATAGAATTTCCCAATTTTTACTCCTTAATCATTTTTTTGTTAATTATAATATGAATGAATTTTATTTTAAATTTGCCTGATTTATGAATTTATTGTTATGTTTTTATTCTAGGTATTTTAAGTTGGATGAATTTTATTATCTTAGAAAATCGATAATTCCCAGCCGATGCATAACAAGAAATTATTATGATTACTAATCATTATTTTAAAAAAAGATAATAATTGGTGTAATAAATTATTTTTATATTTGTAAAACTCAAATGTTCAAATCTTCAAGATATCCGTTATTAATAATTTTTAATTTCAAATAATATCAATGTATTTTATATTCAGAATATATTTATAATAGTTTTTCTTATTTAATTATCGAAGTGTTATTTGAATAATTTTATTCCAAGTTTCCAATTTTATCTTCTTTATACAGGGGGTATATTTCGTTTATAAATTTTTTAGCCAATTTTTACTTTATTTTCAAATTATTTATAAAAATACAGTTTTGCTTTTATAATAAAGTTTTTTTATTTGAAATTTTTTAAGAAAAAGATTAAACACAATGAATGACTCGACGATGTAATGTAATAATTTAATTTTTTCATTATTTGTTGCCATATTGCATAAAACCTCATCTTCGTTTAGCAACACTATTTTAATAGATTGTTTATATTTATTTGTATATAAATTTTAAATTAATTTTTGATTGGTGAGTTATTTAGTGTGTTTTAATTTGAATCGAATATTATGCAACTTATATTTGATATTACTTAGGCATTTTTAGCATTCATCTTGGCATATTCGGCGGCGGTTGGATAATGCTCCGCCGTAAGAGCGTAATTAAACAAGTTTAAATTTGTTATATCCGCATAACAAATAAGCAATTTTGTCGAATTACAAAGTTGGGTAATTGGTTTAAGTCCAATTTTTTTCTTTCATCATAGCTTATGTGTTCCCACCGCGTGGATTGCCGCGTTTTTGTTGTTTTCACGGAAGTGAGCATACATCCGTTCAATTGTGTAAAAAACGTATTATGAGTCTATGGAGGATATGGTGGATGGCGTTAGCAAGGTTTGTAATTATTACAAAGATTTTTAGATAACAATAAAAATAAAAATTTGTAAAAATTGAATTTAGTTTTAAGTTTCAATTGTTTTTACTTCATTAGAATTAAAAGTCAAAACATGATTACATTTGTACGATTTTACTATTATAGTATTAAGTTTTTTTAAAATAACAGATCTTTGATCTGGTCTTATTATTTTTATTAATGATTGCATCTATTATTGTACCATAAATATTCAATTAAAGTTAGGATCATATGAAAGGATTTTAACATGGTCAAGTTGAATTAACCCAATTAAAATTAAGCTGTTCAAAAAAAGTAGTAAAAAACTTTGTTTTTTCCACTGCAATTTTAATTCGCATAAATTTGTTTGAAATCGTTAAACATTTTTGTTCAAATAAAAGAAATCGGTTTGCACTTTATAAAATTATTTTCTGCTTTGGTTATAAGTTTTCTGGTAGCAATTTAATGGAATATATAATTTTTATAAAATACATTTATTTGGTAAAGGATTCAGCACTTTAACAATACTTAATATTTAAATGATTCCAGATTTACTTTTTTTATTTTATAGATTTTTGAAGATAAATCACCCATTCATCAGTACGAACTTTATTGCAATTTATTTATTGGAGGATTATTAATAAAACATATAAATTTTTTTAATCTTTGTCAATGGGTTAGTATGTATCTATTTAAATCATTTATTTGCTCACAATATGTGGCTTTAGTATGAAATTTAATATAGGTAGGCGACGTACACAAAAAAAAAGTTATTATTTCAAAGTTTATTATTTTTGCAGCAATATTGTTTTGAGAATGCTTAGTTTGTTTTATTTATGTATTTCAAAATTTAAGTTTTTTGTTTACACATTCAATCAAATTGCAAGTTAACATTCCAGTGAGCATGTGTAAAAAATGCTTTATTCGTGTCAATCATAAGAGTAGAGAAATACTGATTAATGCGGACTTTTAGAAATAGCTGTTTGCATCCATTATCGGCTTCCAATAAATATATATCGCAAATTTGAAAACTCGAGTACGACCGGTACACGACGGTAATTGACCTTGTGATCTTTGATTAGGTCATAATGGACGCAAGTTTAAAATAAAATTGTTACGAATAATTTGGTAAAGTGATAAAATATTTACTAAGTATTTTAACAAATATTTGTACAAAGAAACTCATCACAAATAATAAACAAAGCGAAACAATATGCATTAATTGGATGAATTTAAAGAAAAGAAAAAAACAATTTCATAATTCTTGAAACGGGTAATGCACAACAAAGGATTTCAAACAACATGAATTTTTTGAGACCTATAATCGCAACTTGTGGATTTAAAAAATAGCATTGAGCTTAAATTTAAACTTAATATTAATAAGTTTTGTTAGCTGAAAATTACAAAATGGAAATTTAAAAATTATCACTGCTGTTATAATGAAAAAAAGATATCGTCTTTAAAAAAATTTTTTCTCTGCACAATAATTAATATGGAGAAATAAATTTTATATAGAAATAATTAAACTCATGGCATGATTTATATATTTATAACAATTTGTTGAAATAATAAATCGAAGTCAGTAACATGGACAACTACCGAATGTGACAAGTAAAAATTCGGATGAGCCATGGACATATTAAAACAAACTCAATGCAAATACCAACAGTAAGAAATAGTGAAGTTAATACCATTAATGTAAAAAATGTTGATTTCGTGATTTTTTATTAGTAGAAAAGATTAGTAAATCGTGATATCAAATTTACAAAAATAAAGAGTTTCACTAATAAAATATTTTTACTCGTTGCCGTAATATATTTACAATCTGACAGTTGACATTTTTTAAAATAAATCAAATTAAATTAACGTATAAATGTTTTTAACGAGTAATTTGAGAATTATGAAAACAAAAACTTTAAAAATAAAATTTTTGAAGGATTAAATTGTCAAGTTTTGATTTTGATTTTGATTTTAGTTCACAGGAGTGCTTATAAATATCCATAATATATTATATTATTTAATTGTTTAAATATCTAAAATTAAGTTTATACAAATTCTAGTCTCCCTTTGCCTCGAGGACGCTCCTTGCGTGTTCATTTGATTTATTCTCCCGGTAAAGAGCAAAGGCCCAAGTGCCTTCGAAGCTGCATAGATTTTGTACTTTAAAAAGATAAGTCACGTCTTTTCAAACATTTTGAAATTAGGGGCTCGTTTTCGTCAAATTTAATAATTATTTATATTAGGGTTTTGTTAGATTTATTTATAAATATTTTTCCTCATTAAAATGGTTTTTTATTTTTTTGTCCGATAGCAACGCTGTACAGCATTTTTAATACATGGATCATCATTTATTCGTTCACTCACTAGCGTTATCTGTTTCTGGCATTAATAATTTTAATTTTATTTTTTAAGCTTAAAGTATTTTTTCATTTACCGCATCGCAAACTTTATAATGGTATCGAGAGTTATTAAAGAAAATATAATCTTTTTAGTAAATTTATTTATCAAGTTATTGTTGCCAAATAATTTGGTTAAAATCTTTTATGAACGAATTGCTCAACACTATATTTAAATTTTATTGATAGTTTAATAATATTTTCCAAGTAAATTTTTTATTTCGATATTTTTGTAATGTAAACAATTTATAGTATAAAATTATCCTAAATATTTAATTGTATTTAGCACTGCACCTATTCGGCGATTGGAGGCGCGTCTACCTACCTGCTCGGCATCCTAATGGGCCTATTGAACGTTCCAAAATTTCTCCTACCTTCCCAGCCATGTCGGTTTGGAGCTTAACTTTATTTTATTTTATGCATTTATTTTTAAATATATGGTAATGGTTTTTTGAAAATAAGATTTTATTTAAATGCTTTTAAGACTAGGTGAATAGAGTACATTTTTATTTCTTTTCTTTGTGTGAATATAATACTTTATATTAAAATATGTCTTTAAGTGAAACTTTTGTATTGTTTGTTTTATATTTATGTAATAATGGCATTATATTTTCTAGATAATTATTATTGTTGTTATGTTCATAGCAATATGTCCAACACCTTTTTGGGCTTTTTATTGACATCGCCGAATTGTTTAATAAAAATTTAATTGCTCCTTTTTTAAATAGTTATAATATTTTTTAATATGTATTCGAGAAAATATTTAAATTTTTTGTTTATATTTTAAAATTCATCTTGCACCTTATCATTTTAATCTAAATGTAAAGTTAATTATCGTTAGAATTTTAGATTTATCTAATTTATAATTTACTAAAATTTTTAGTTATTGTGCCCGGCGACTTGTGACATGTCTAGATAAAGAATATGTGTGACATCTTTCATGCCGCAGAAATTTGTCTAAGAGTTAACGGGCATAATGTGTTTTATTTAATTATAATTTACGTTGTTTGTTGGCACTGCATAAAATGGTTAAGGTTATTAATGATGTTTGAACGTAAAAGGATCGTACAAAAAATATTCAATAAAATATTATTTATAAAAGTATAATATATAAATAACCTGCGAGTTCGTATGGTTGAAAACATCAAATCAAATTTTATAAAACAAAATGAATCATTTTATCTAATAACACGGTTATTTGATTTAAAAAACAGCATTGTAAAAAAATAGACAATCTTTTAATTTAAAGAATGACTCTGAATATTATTTATGCCATGTATAAAGACCAATTATTTTAAAATATAATATTTTAAAGCAATGTGGTATTATAATATTTATAGGCTATATTTTATGCGATAAAGTCACAATCAAAATTTTTATAATAATGCAATGGAGGAGGAATTGAAGAAAAATTTGCAAAACCCAAGCTTGTGAATGTGAAAACATAATGTGATAAAACCAATTAACATAAAAAGAACGGAAGCAATTTTAATATTTAAAAAAAACGTCTTCAACACTTTTTTTTTTTGCAAAACTCGCAAAAAGATAATAAATCATTTTTGTAAAAAAATGAAACTTTTTGTTTTATTTAAAGAACTACCGTCTCCGTAAAAGGCTCTAACCCGACAATAAAATTCCTAAAGGAAAAATGCTTCACTGATTTACAATTATGTAAAGTTTTCCTAATTGGTGTCTATTACTAAAAACACTTTCTTTATATTAACAAAAATAAAATTAACCAAATAAATAAATCTTTTAATTTATTCAGCCAAAAAAGCCAACAAAATCAAACGTGAATATTTCTTTCATCAATGCTAAATATTAGAGTTGTTGGCGGTCGGTTAACCAAACCGAAACCGAAACCGAAAACCGGCTTTTTTGACCCAAAAACCGAAACCGAAAACCGGGGGTCGTAAAACCGGCCTAACCGAAAACCGGGGGTATCGGTTTATCGGTTTTTTCGGTTTGAAAAATACACCCCTAATGATGGGATTTTATGGGGCCCCGATGGTGAGAAGGCTGGTGTAGTGGTGAGTGGTGTAGGAGTTGAATTGTGGTGGGAGTAGGTTCAGACCCGGTCTGCTCTATCTTTTTTTTCGAACCTCCTCTGAACTTTACGGTGTGTAAACAATTCCAAAAGTTTTTTATATTCACAATTTTTTTTAATTAAATAAAATTCACAAGTGTGATTGGACGAATTTACAAAACTTTGTTCAAAGTTGAGTGACCCGTCTGTTAATTTATTTTTTTCGGTGAGCATCTATGGTGACGAAGCAAATAATTGAAAGTTAATTTTATTTTTGTAAAATTGTGGGCCAATTTTCTTAACCAATTCGTTATTTCAAAAAAAATTTCCCGGACTCTTACACCTCCTAAAAAGCTTCAAAAAATGACCCGGATTTTTAAATTTTTGGCCGGAAATCTGTTAACAATTGAGTCAAAAATTCAAAATTTTCTCGGCGGCGGCACCGCCGACCCCCCCCCCACACCCTCCTATCCCGCCTTAAAAGAAAAATGGGCTAAATAGAGCCACTAGCAGGGCCTTAGCCAGGAAAAGTTTTCGGGGCAACAAAAAAAAAGTCGTAGGGGGGGGGCATTTTGGGGAACGTTTCTTACGCAAATTTCAAAATTTTAAAGTTTTTAGAAAGGGAAGCAGTCCGACAATGCCGAACGCCGGGAAAATTTTTGGGATTTTTGTTAATAAACTTGGCAATTTAGCTGAGTTTCGGGAAATTTTTCAAAAAAATATATGTTTACGTAAAAGTCGGGGATGCCCAGCGGGGAAATTTTACAAAAATGGCAATATTTGTTAAGAAAATGAAGCAAACTGCTCAGAAGATGTGATAAATTTATTTTAAAAATTCTTTTTTTCTCAACATTGATTTTTAAGAAAACTGAATTCGTCCAACCAAAAAAATAAAATAAAATTTGCCAAAACCGCTTTCGGTTTTCGGTTAACCGGGTGTCGGCTAAAAACCGAAACCGAAAACCGGGTGTCGGCTAAAAACCGAAACCGAAAACCGGGTGTCGGCTAAAAACCGAAACCGAAAACCGGGGGTCGGTAAACCGGCCTAACCGAAAACCGGTACCCCCGGTTTAAAACCGACCGCCCACAACCCTACTAAATATATATGAAAATAAAAATGCATTCTAAAAATACTCTATTTAAATTAATAAAACATTTTTAATTTTCAATTTGAAAATATTTAGTCAGCGCAACGCACAAATTACAATACAACTACAGATCTGTAAGAACAAATAATAGTTTTTGTTAAATAAATTATAAAATTATAAAAAAAAGTTATCTAATGTTGGAATGCTAGTAGCTTTTTAACAAAACTCAATGATATGATTTATTTAAACAATTAAATTTGGTTAAAAGTTAACATTGATAAAAAATCAGTGCCCATATGATAATAAAGATATGTTAAAATTAATTTGATACTTTTGCATCTAAGGCATACAATAAATTCATTTATCAAATCGTACGGCTCGTACAAATTGAAAAAAGTTTAACCTCAAAACACTAAATTATTAGCCAGTTCAATACTACAAAAATTTTTACAGATTCTTACACATCTGTCATCGGAACCTGTGCTTTTAGTCGGAAGAAGACGCGTAAAATAAAACTTGTTAGAAAATGCTTGGTCGGCTTCCTTGTTCAATTATACATTAAGTGAAATGCGGCAATAAATTTGTAAAAACGTAAAAATTGTAAGTTCTAATAATACTGACAAAATAGTGCAAATATCTGCAACATTATTGTGTTTGAATAATTCATAAAAATATTAATAAAAGTTTATTGTACTAATGTAACATATTAATAAAGCAAATAATATGAAATTCACCAATGCAATGATGGACAACATATTCAAATCTTCTCACAAACCCAATTGTTATTAGATGCGCGCCTTAACTTAATGAAATATTTTATTTAATTATTTGTAAGTACCAGAAGAAAAACAACTTGACAATCAATAAGATAAGTCTCAAATAATATAAATCGACAATTTATGAAACAACAATCTATTATATTGGCAATACATTTAATAAGATTAGATTATGTATAAATTGTAATAATGAAAACAAAAATTAAAATATTGATTAAATAATTTAGTCAAAGTAAGATACAAATTATAAGATAATAAAAATAATATGCTCATCACCGGATCATCTTTTATCAGACAGCTATTTGAACTCGGGAAAATAACTTGCCGCGCCTATAAAAATATTTAAAACTAAAAAATTTGTAACTAATCGTGCCTGGAACTCACGGCAATACTCCATGATGGAATTAATCAATTTTTGTTAAATTACCTTTTGCAGTGCTGTTATCAAGGCAGATTCCATGTGTGAAGGATTGTGTCCAAGCGACGTTTGCGCCTTAGCGGAAAGTTTGTTTACAAGGCTACCTATGCAATGTTCCACCTGCACGCATTAATGGCACACAAAGTTTAATATAATAAATATAGACAATAAAAAATAACAAAAAAGTAAATATATCGAACTTGAACACAAAACGGATTTCGACTTTCACTAATATAAAATATTGAAAAAACACACACGAGAATGATCGAATAATTCAAAATATGTTTCTTCACACTAAAAAAAACAATGTTTTCGCAAATCGCCTAATAAAAATTAAGTTAATGATTAAAATATATAAGCCATATAAAATCATTAAATTAAAAAATTAAATAATACAAATTGACATATTAAGCTTTATTGAACTAAGGAACCTATAATCTGCGTTCTTTTATTTTTTTTAAATTAAAAAAAAACTGATATTAAATGTAATTTTTATCTCACTCAATGATGTCTAGTGGAATATGCAATTGAAGCGCGATATTCTTTCGAACAACCTTGCTTGAAACTAAAAGTTTGTTTGCGAATGTTAAAATACTAAATAAGGTTTAAAAATTTAAACCGGTATTTGAAAACGTCTAAATGTACTCGTTATAAAAATTATGATGAATTTAATAATATTTTAACATAAATAATTTAAATAACTCTACAGAAGTTTAAAACTCAAAAACTAAAAATAATTTACAAAGCAATTTTTTAAATTCTAAAATTTTCCCGGCGGTGCCTACTGGCAAATATATGTATTGTATTTTTTAAATCCACCTACCATTACCTATTTTAGTTATGTACAAGCATAAATACTTGCTATAGCAAATCGACTATGTCAGGAGTGATTTGTTAAATAAAACCTTATCGCGTAAAAACCTCTTTTATTGTTGACTTTAAACCCAAAATAATTTTGTTATTTTAACAAATTATTTTCAATACCTAATATAAACCGAATTGCAACTTTTCCAAGGGAGTAAATAATAATAATTAATCGACAATTATTAGTTCGTTTAATTATATTGCTTAATAATCTTGAGTCTAAAAAATAAATGTTCACTAATTTATATAAATTTATGATTGAACATTTAAGATTAAAAAACTATTACTATAAACTAATGGCAAAAAACGATATGTCTATCTAAATCAAATTTAATTTAAAATGAATTATAATTTAATAAACGAATAAAGGACAAATAAATTGTTTTAGTTACATTTGAACATGACGAGAGTGATTTTGGCATCAACGCACCCCATCTAAAATTTATTTTAGTTTAATTTCTGAACATTATTTTTTATAGTATGCTAAAAAGAGAGAGCAGGCGGATAGTATTTGAACATCACTGAAAATTTTATTTTTTGAAGAAATAGTGCGCTAAAAAGAGAAAGTCAGACGGTTAGAGTAATTTGGTCATCAACGCACCCCATCTAATAATTTTTTAGTTACTTTTTTGAACATTTTTCGAAGAAATAGTGTGCTAAAAAGAAAGAGGCAGACGACGAGATTGATGAAAAGATAAATTTCATTTCGTCATTTTAAATTATCGTTTCTTTTTCTTTATTCTCACTGCTATTAACTTTAAAAATTTTTAAAAGAATTGCGTTGAACCTCGTAATGCACATTAAAACCCTCTCAATAAAAATAATTTCAAAATTATCTTATTATCATTATGCTATTTTATAAAGGTAGTTTATGTAAATTTTTTAAACGATCATGTTAAATAAAATTTTAATGACAAATAAACATATCAAGATCCGCTAATTGCAAATAGAAAACCATTTTAAAAATTTTAAATTAAAAAAGAGTTATAATAATTTTAAAAATTTAAAAGAAATTTAATATAAATATTTAACAGTTTTAAAAATAACTAAAAGACACTGTTTTGAGCAAACATTTGAAATTTTAAATAGTATCATTCTGTATAAAGTTATAACGTGCACTCTTCTATACAAGTAAGGGGAATTTATTTTCATTCATCAAAATGTTAAATGTAGGAAAATACTCTGGGCTCTCAATCTTTTTTTAATTATGGTGTTTGTAAAATTATTAATTACCTGTTGGCATATATATATCTGATTGCAAAAGTACGTTCCGAATCTGGCAAAGCGTTCATCAAACTCGTAAAGAACCAACCGTCAAGCAAAAAAGGTGTAAATCTTTATTTATTCAAAATTTATATAATAGTTTACAATCTTCTTTAACATTAAATAATGATTTGACGCTAAAAAATTTTATTCAATATATTGTTATTAGAATTAATTTTTAGATACCAGTAAGGTGGCGGTTGTCAACAGCCAAGCCATTTAACGTTTTTTTAAAGTTAAATAAAATAGTTTTCATTTTCCGCTTTTTGTTATTTATTTTGAAACACAAAAATCATTTTGGTTAAATTTATTAAAACAAAACAGTCACATCCGCAGGCTTAACTTTTTGTTGTAAAATCGTAATTAAATGGAATTTTTTATGCGTTTTAATTATTGCATCAGAAATATTTTGGAATCAGATTCAATGAAACTTGTAGTTAGTAAATAATTATTGTTTTAAATTTAAAAAAATATTTTTTCTCTGATTAAATAGCTTAAGACTTACATTGGAATTTTGTTTTCTGTTGGGAGTTAATGTTTGATAATCGCGCAAAGGAAATACCTTTAATTTTAAGAATATTTCGAATTATTTAAATTTTCAATTATTTTCATGAGATTTTAAACACACGCTTGTTGGATGAGCCCTCCTAAGCTGACCGTATGCAGCTAAAAGTTCTCCAATGTACCTTGTCACACTGATGCTATTATAATTTTAAAGTTTATATAAGTTTAGATTTTGAAAACTAAATACAAGTTTATCAGTTAAGTTTTAATTTAGAATTAAATTTTAAATTGAGTTACTTCACAAATCTAAATTTCTAACATAAACTTTTTAATAAAATTAAACTGATTTTGAAAAATTATTTTAATTATGTTTTGAATTTACGTATTACTTATTTAAAATTTCATTGTATTCACGGTAGAATGCGATTTCAAGGCAAAGGTGATGGAGTGTAACCAATATAATTATTTTATTATGAATTGTTTTTTTTCATGAATATAAGTATTATTTTTTTGTTAAAAGCATAAACCAAAAAAGTAAATTCAAATAATTGTAACTCGATTGATAATAATTTGAATTGAATGGAATTTGTTTTTGCTGAATAGTTAGTAATCTATGTCTTAATTAATAAATTGAATTAGCTTCTCGGTATAAATTATTTATGTACAAAATTTATTAATTTTAATACACATTTATTAACTATTAATCTTAACGTTTGCTATTATAAATTTCTTAGTTTGAAATATTAAATAATTAATAATATATTTTATATTTTTAGACGTATTTTTGAAGATTTAGATAATATGTAATTTAAGACCTGGGGCTTAATAAATGCTATAATTTATGGGAACGGATGGGTCAAGTGTTACGTAATCGTCCGTGGCAACTGCGTTGATTTTATATCGGTGAAGTATGAATATACAAAACAACCAGACGATAAATTTATATGTTAATTAAAAATTAACTATTATACATTTTAATTGCATTTAAAACTTTCTTTGGCTATTTTATTACTTTTATATTTATTTATTTTTTAAATTTGATTTTTTTAGTTAGATTTGTGTTTATTTATTGTTTAAATTTTATTGTGTAAAACTAAGGATTCCTATTTTTTTGTTGCATGATATATAATTTTTAAATATAAAACTTTTATGTTTTATTTTTTATCTTCTCTTTTGATATTTTTTAATTTTACATTAATAAGGATTTTTTTAATAATATTGCTGCTATATTTAAATAATTATAGCGGTAATTTATATAATTAAAACTTTCAACTTTCATATTTTTTTGTTTGAAAAAATAATTAACAAATTTCAACCTTTTAACCATTTTGATTTATACTTAGGTTTATGGAAAACAATTCAATTAATGTTATGATTTTTCATTAAATATCTATTTATTGTCTAGTGCCATTATGAAGGAAATATTAATATTATTCTTTGTAGTATTGATATACTTTTAAAGGTTAATTTAATTGCACCCAAAAATATTGGATAAAAAATGGTGAACAATAGTGTTTGAAAAGCTTTTCAGCCACACGATCAACTTCTTTCTGGAATGATAAAATAATAATTAAATTAAATTTTCAATTGTGGCCTGATAAATTGTCTATCCTTTAAAACAGTAAAGTGCGTTTTCAATTAAGAATTTTTAATATTCCTATCGGCAGGTAGCCAACATTAAAATCATAGCGTCGATTAAGCTTTAAGCTAATTATTTTTTGTTTAATGATATTATTTATAGCATATTTTCGCGATTTTTCTCATAAATTTGATATTATCTAAAAAAACGATGTCTTTGATTTAATATTTGTTTATGTTCCTTTTTTATTAGTATTATTTTTTTAATTATATTGTTTGCATGTATGCATTCAACTTATTTTAGAAGGGTTCTGTGTTTTATTTATTTCTATATCTGTGTTCGATTATTATATAAATTCCCTTTAGGAGGTCAGCAGATGTCGTCTGACGCCACGAGGGTGTTGTTGGGTGGGTTAAATGAACCGATTGTAAGCAGTTGAATGCATTTTTTGTGCTCGCCCAAGACTAATAATATTTTTAACTATAATTATTATTATTTTTTTAACTATAGATAGAATAAAAATAATTTTATGATAAAGAATTAATGAGCAAATCTGCTATCTGTTGGTTGATTTGGAATTATAAATTAATTTGATTGTGCTTTGACTTTAATTATAATTTCCAATTTTAAGTAAAATTTTTTAATTTTTAAATATAAAGGTTATAAGAAATATTTCAATTATTTGTCACTCTCCGATGAGCTTACCAAACTTTCCATTTGTGGTTTTTGGTCCACAATAAAACCAATGTATATTGAACAAACATTTTAATTGGATTTAAGTTTATTTAAGTGTTTTGTTAAAAGAATATTCATTCAGATTGAAGTATTGGGTTTTAATGAATTAAATTATATTTTCTATATTTCAAATTTAATCAACATAATACTTGTATTTAGACCATTATTTGTGTTTGTCCAATAACTAATTTTACAAATATTATACTGAATTAGTTATTTATTTATTTTTATCTGGCAATTAAATAGTAATTGCATGGTGAATTCAATATTCACTATCATCTCTAGCGTTGTTTGCAACGTGTTCTATTGTAATTGCGAACCGTAAATTTTGGTTTTAATTATTTGAAAAGATTAATATCCATTTAAATTTTTTTTCATTTAATATTGTGGCTTCTTTTTAATTAAAAAAAATCTTTCTTAATGCCCACGTGCGGATTTATAAACTCAAATTTATGGTCTGCCGCCTGAGGAGGGCGCCTGAGGAGGGCATGGGCAATTTTTTGTCCCTCCCGCTGTTTATTTTCGTTTAACGACCTGTCGCGAGTTTTTGACTACTGATTAATAACACTTTTTCTTTAACGATTTTTTCGAAATAAATATAATAGCAGGTTTAGAGCCGCTTATAAATTGCGGCCACACGCATTTTAGCTTGCCCGCCTGCAAATGGAACAATTTGAATTTAAAAGTCCCATGAGTGATTAAGAGACCACACGACTATTAATTCGCTATAAACTCATAATATTTTATCGTTATAAAGGGTTTATATATTGTTATTTATTATTTTATAAATAAACAAAAGTTTATATAGAGTTATTTATATACAATAAAAAAAACAGCATCATTTTTATTACAAAAAAAAACGTTAAAACACACAAAATTAATTAATTTTGCATAGTTTTGACCGAAACTGAAACAAAATTAGGCAGTTACTTGAGAAATGTATGTGTTGGCGTATTATCTAAAAAACTGCTGTCTCAATTGCATTTTTTCAATATTAAATAATTAAAGTATATCTTTATTTTCGTTTATTCGCTCAGTTCCGGATGCATCATAGGACGGTTTCGTCACTCAGTTTAATCGGAATATAATCTAGGTAATGGAATAATAAAATTCTTCTGAAAAAGAACAAAATCGCAAAAAAAAAGTTTTAAGTGATTTTATTTGAAGTTTTCAGAATGTAATTTAATCAGACTTAGTCACTCGATGAGGCGAATGGGTTTTTAATATTAATGAATCTTATATTCTTTTATTTTTATGCAATTTTTATTTTATAAAGCAGGATAAAATTATAGAGATAACTCAGCATTTTTACGTTTCTTAGGCTTAATAATATAAAAAAACATTAATTTTTTGCGTGAATAATTAATATTTTGCGTTTAAACAAAGTTGGTTATTTATTGACATTATAAGAATTTTTTTTCACTTTTTATTTTTATAATAAAGTCATCTTTTAAAACTTAATTAGTAGTTGGTTTTTTCAATACATTTTTATTTCGCTGAATGTGTTTTTTAGTTTTAATTACTGAGAATAAACCATTCCTGAATAAGTTCATAATTTGGTTTGGTGGTATTTCTTAATGCTTTTCCCACAAAGTTTGCGAGAAAGACGTATTTGAAGGGTGTTGAGACCTGAACTGCTGTTTGCATAAGCATGTGTTTAAGAGATTGCAACTTATCATAACATTTTATTTCTTTGCATCAGCGCGATGTCCTGTCTCAATAATTGTGTCATTTTTATCTTTTGAATAAAAAATTTATTTCCAAAGATTGTTCAATTTAATTCATATAAAATAAAACATATTTTACTATTAGTTAATTATAACTACAATCATAATTTAAATTTTCAGTATCTGTTTTTGTTTATTTTTTAATAATCACAAAAATACTATTTTAAGTTCAAATGAATTGTTAGAATGGCTTTTATAATATTTTATTTGCAAAATATATTTGAAGGACTATTTTAAAAGGGGTTTTCTAAATTTAAAGCTTGGAGCTCAAAGTTTATATTTTGATTAATTTTGTTTATTATTTATCTATGTTGGCTCTTTTTTCATTTAGAAATGCCGTCTGGTAATTCTTGTAGACATTTAAAATTCAACCTTTACATATAGTATTTGTGAATAGATTTTCATAAAAATAAATTTATGGTAATTTTGATTTGATTTGTTAAACATAAGTGCTTTATTTTCATAAACTTGAATTTCTATTAGATTTTTAAATCAGAATGGTCACGGTTTATAAAATTAAATTTGATTTTTATGTATGCAATCAGTGAATTCACGCCTTTTAAATTTTAAATGATTTTTAGATGGATTGAAATCATTTTTTAGGGTTTTAATCATTATTTTTGAATGTAATTTATATTTTGTAATTGTTAAGTTGGCAGAATTGTTTGCAGCGCTCTGTGCTCTTTCTTTCTTCTTGATCTTTCAGGGCTTCTAGAAGCTCTTTCGTCATTCTTTGGTTGTAAATAAAACTGATTTATGTTGCATATTGAATTAAAATTACAAGAAACATTAATCATAAGATATTAAAACCTATCATCTTTTAAATAAAAAGATCGTAAAAAAGCACCCCAAATCGAGGGTTTGCATAGTTTATTTTAATACTTCTTCATGAATTTTCTCATTGTTTAGCTTTGTCTTAACAATATGTAGATGTTAGCCTGATTGGATAATGAAGTAACATTTGATTGATGAACAAATAATATTTTAAACTTTACAAATTACATTAGTAAAGACTTTTAATGCCTGCATTACTTTGTGCTATTTAGAGTATATCTCTTTTGTAAAGATTATCATATGAAGTTGAGTTATTAAACACTAAAAATAAAATATCTTAAACAAACTTTAATATTAATAAGTTAAAATGAAATCGATTGAACGATTAACTTTTTCTACGTAAACCAATTTTTATGCTTAAGAAATAAAATAAAAAAGAATTGGTAAAGCAAACACTGACCCAAAGTCAAAGATTTTTTTAACCTTATGATCTGTTGTAATGAAGCTTTATAAAATGTTTTAAATTAATTCTTTCAATATTATACTTATTTTTGTTGTTAATCTGCACTGGTATAATTGATTGTTGAACCGAAATGTTTTTGTTTTTTTCATTGAAAAATCGATTTTAAAGACACTCGATATCATTCAATCACCTGATCATCAAAGTGATATTATTTGAATCAACACATGCCGATCGAGTGAACTAATTTATTATAAAATATGAACAAAACTGATTGAATGTTTACCTTTTAATTGAGTAAGGAAAGTTGATATTTCAATTTTGGTGTTTTTAGAAAGTTATCACCAAAAAGTTTATTCATATACTTCTTATAATTAAATATGCCATAATATAAAATAAATAAATTAAAAAACTAGTGTAAAAATAATATATTTAATAATATAAATAATAAAATACGAATTAAAAATGACAAATTTAAAACAACATTATCCAAAAAATTAATAAAAAAATTGGTAATTTTGAAAATTCAGTATATAGAAACTCTTTTGGAATTATAACCAAAATTTAGATGTGTAAATTCAGACAACAATTTTGAAAAAAACAAATAAATACTACTAACAAATAATTAATACGAATCAGAAAACTGCTTCAAACTCAGATCTATTTATCGGGGGAAGATACTGTAAATATATAATTATGCTAAACTACATTTTACATAAAGATACAAAAGTTTGTCAACATATCTTTATACATATTACATTAAAAAAAATACCATTTATCTCATCTAACAATATTAAAAAACTTTATGTTGACGAAAAGCCCTGAGCCTTGTTTATTGAAAAATTTGATCAACAGCTTTTAATAGTTTAGAGTTATTTGATAATATTTATGTTCATAGAAATATGACGCATTATCAATTAATCATTGAATTTTGTAAACGTATTAAGAAAAAAATATAATCACTCAACTTAACAAATGTGTGTCTTAAAATTTTTTCGCTTCATTTAACTTAATAATAAATTATAAAACATAAAATCCAAGCACAAAACTTTTATCAAAATAAAATACCGAATATTTAAGTAAATAAAAAACGTTGAAAAATACTCAGGATTTTTACAGTGAGATTAAACGACTGTAAAACTATATTAAAAACAATACCGGATTTTGGATAAGTCCGAATGCTCCTGCTTTTTTATCGGCATCAAAAGTCGATAGCAGATTTTTGACTACATATTATTTAAATATAAAATTAAGAATGAAAATAATCTCTTCCCTAATTGCGCGTATCAAAAAAGATTATTATCTATTTATTATTAGCGTTACAAATTAATAAACTCCAGATAATCCTAACAAAACTAAATAAATCAATTCAGAAAATATTATTTAAAGATTACATTTTTACAAAACAAAATATTACTTAATTAACAAAGTTACAATAACAATAATTCGCAGCGGGTGCCCGAAAGAAATTAACCTTGAATCCAAAGGACTAAAACATTTATTTAAAAAATTAAATTAATGAAAGAAAAAGAGTAATTTCAAATAGTGAAAGTAATACGGTAAGACAGTCCTTTCCAATGAGCCATGAGACTAAAAGATTATTTAAAAAACAAAAATAAATTATTAAGAATAAACTATTGACTTTATTATTATTCATTAACGATGAAAATTCAATTTACAAAATAGTAATGCAAATCAATGTGGAATTTCTTGAGAATAAAAAACAAGGCCTAAACGCTCTGCGAAATAATGATGAATAAACTTCTTGTTGACGAGAATGTTTTATTAAATATAAACCAAGGGTCTAAATAAAATTCAACAAAATAATATGAATAAATTACTTAATCTATACGCTACTACATGTTATTCATAAAAAAAAGAATAATATTGGAGCTCAAACTTTAACGGAAAAACAATTAGTTCAATAAAAATGTTAATCTTGTGGATTATATTTTATTTAAATTACTGATTGATTGGTATGATTTTTTAAATATTTTATAACTTTATTATTAAAAAAAAAAAGAAGATAAATCCCTTGAAAATAAAAATTATTTGTATTATTCAAGGTTCATTAATTTATATTTTAATATGTTTTAGTTTATTATTAACAATTTGTTAATTTTCATTAATTTTTGTTTTTAATTAAATTACTATATAACAAATTTACTACTAATATGTCAAGCATTAATACATTGTTTTTAGAATAGACTAACCAATTAAATTTATGTAGTTTTAAATTTTATTCAATTCTCGTTGAACTGGACACTTCGACATCATCCCATCTCCTGGGTTTCTAGCGCATTTGAATCTGCCCATTTTATTAAAAAAACTTTTATTTTCTATAACTTTGAAGTTAGTTTGATATGTAATATTTGAGTGTTCTTTTTAAATTAATTTCGAAAAAATATTGAAAACACAGCGATGATATCTTTTTGTGTTATTAATTTAAATAAATTGTCCTCCGATGCCAATGACTATTTAATTGTTAATTTAGCTTTTAGCAGTTAATCTTGCATTAAATTAATTTTTAAAATTACTTAATTTTATAAATATAAATATATGGTTTTTTGATAATAAGACTTGTATTGCCTTTTAAATCAATGCAGTTTGAATATGTGTAAGATGCCTCGAATTCTCGTTTCAGTCTCCAATTCCGAGAAAAAATGCCTATATTTAATTGCTTCGCTTGAATATGTGTGCAGATCCGTTTTATTCTCTTTTCTCCAACTAGAAAATCGTCTTTATTTAATTGCTTTACGTCTGCAAATTGCACGCATAGGTAATTACCCTTACTAATTGTATCTAAACATCGCTGCTGCTGATTAGTTTTTTTCGATTAGTTCGGCGTACATCGTGTTAAGAAGGATTTGTTTTGCAAATTTTGGCTGTATTTTCATTTTTCAATTTTTTCTTAAAGAAACGTTATTATTTTAATGATTTGGGGCCGCGGCCATATATATTTAAGTAGAACTTGTAGCCATTTTCTGAATGCAATTTGAAGTTAGAACAATGATCTATAAATTCGTATTTTCAATTATATTTTGACGCAGAAAGTATTGAACAGATTTCAATTAATTTTGGTTTTTAACTTTTGTTTTATTTTGGGTAAAAGCCGCAATTGAGTACAAAAATATTTATTTTACTTATCATTTATTCACACATTTATATTTGGTCCAATTTGCTTTCCAACAATTTTACAAAGTTTGACGCACCGCCAGCACATCAAATTAATAGGGCTGCTACTTTTAGGTAAGAAAAATTAGAAAATAGGTACCTAAATAGGTGAGAAAAAAAATCAAAATAGGTACTAAATAGGTACAAAAACCGCGAAATAGGTACTAAAATAGGTAAGTAAAAAATTTTATCGAAAAAATTTTAAACACCAAACAAAAAAAGCGTTATAAATAAAAGCATATTTTGGGGTTTTGAGCATATTTCGAGCATATTCTGCCTTTGACCGAAAATTTGGAAAAATAGGCCTAAAATTCATCGTTTCACACTGTTTATAAAATAATTATATTTAACAATAGCCTTTTAGTCATTTTCGAAAAAAAAATCAATATACCGAAATTTTTTCAATTTTCCAAAACTACTAAAATAATACGCAAAATCTACTTAATATGTTAAAAAAAAATTAAGTATTTGCAAATTAGAGCACTAAAAGTGCCATTTTTCGGTGCTATTTGGGTCTTTTGGTGCATATTTTGGGCTTTTTTGCCATTTTCACCAAAATTATATTAAAAAATTCAACCTGAAAATAGTTAACAAAAAGGTCGAAATCGGTAGAAAAATAGGTATCTGAATAATCTGTGTGTAATATAAAGTTTTCCTTATATGTTAAGAAATTGAAACTGGAAATGCTCTCCTCCTAACCAAATCCGCATTTAATATGTTTAGACCTAAAATTTTGGTAAATGATAAAAATAATTTGTTACTTTATTATAATTTTTCGGGGTTAATTTTCACAAGAGTTGTAAAGTTTTTTAAATTTAATTTTCTTTAAATACAATGTTTTAATTTAAGTTGGAATAAATACTTTGATTTTTAAAAAATTAATGTATCTTGTTTTTAACGCTTTAAGAATATTTATTAATTCAATAATGCAGCTTTTTTTTTGTTGCTTCTAGCTTATCATTATTATTTCAAATTGTAAATTTAATAAAAAATTCAATTTGGCAAATGCATTGGAAGACATAATCAAGTCGGTTTTTTACTCGGTGTCTTCGATTGCTTCTCCACCCACATGATTACGCGCATGAACATTCGCGTCTTATTTATGTTAGTCATAATAGGTTCTACTAGATTGCTTTTGAGCTGTTTATTTTTTTGCTGTAAGTAATCAAATTGTTTTTGTATTTTAAAAACTGTTAAATTAAGTCTATTTATATTCACATTTTTTCTTTAATATTTTATTTGAAACAATCGGTTAACTTTAAACTTCTAAATTCATCTTGTTTTAAACATAGGTTTTGTATTCCAGGCTTCTTAGGAAAACGTTGACATAAAAATTTATTATCAAATTAGTACATCTTTATTCTGTTTGGGCGCAATCAAAAATTGCTGTCCAGCCTAACAACCCAATTGGAAACATTTATTGTTCAAAACAAGTAACTGGTTCAATTCTTTAAATTTTAAAAATAATGAAAATTTACCTTATTTGTATTTTTATAATTATTCAATTAGGTAAAAAAAGCTTTTAATAATAATTAATGGTTAACTTTTTAACAAATTTCAAACAAGACAATTTTTTTTATTTTTAATTATTAAATTATTTATAGGTTTAGTAAAACATCAGGAATAGCAAATTGTAAAATAATGTCGATCATGATTTATAAAAAATAAATTATTTAAAATTTTATTAGTCGAAGATTTATTAATATTTAAAACATTTTGGTTTTCTTCGATTATTCGATTTTTATAGTAAAATAATTGCTTTATTTTGACAATTACTAAACTATAAAAAGATATATTTACTAAACTTATTAAATATTAATTATTATTTTTGAAAGTTCACTAATTGGGAGCATTTAAATTATTGATCAATATTATATCTATAAAATTTTATAAAAAAATTCAACAAATTGAGTTTAAAAAATGATTAAATTTTGGAATTAATGAAATAATATCATTACTTTTAAATTGTAAGTTGCCAGTAAAAATAATAAAATTAATGTAACTTTACAAAATGATCAAGATAATAGTAAAGATTAAACATTTATAATCATTTTAATTTTTTATTAAAAAATTTGCCATCCAAGATTCAATTCAACGTAATTTCGTATTGATTAATGCTTGAATGTCAAGAATGACGTGATGCAAGAGATTCTGGCCGCGAAGTTTGGCCAAAGCCCAGACTTAATCTTCGGTAAAATTTGATTTCCTAAATTAACAAAAAAATAAAAAAATGAAATTAAAAATTAAAAATTAATTTTATAATTTATTGCAATTTATTAGTTTCTGTAGCAAATAAAATTTTTAATAAAATTTATAAGATTTTAAATCACCCAAACAATTTAATTGTATAGTCATAAGGAAATATTACTTGTTAAACCAAAATAATGAAAACTTTTTATTATTTATAAGTTTTATTTTACATACAAAAATTTGCAACCTTTAAAATTAATTTGCTTTAATAAATCCAAATAAATCAATAACTATAAATAAAATAAATTATTAATAATTGACCTATAAAGAAATTAAGTTGTTTTAATAAAAAACAATTAAAATATTTTTTAATTATAAAAATTGTTAAGATTTAACTCTATAGAGAAGTATACAATTAATGCATACTAAACTTTTTTATATTTTTTGCTTGTTGTTACTCCAAATTTAATAATGCAATCCGGAAAAACATGTACAGCACCTAAAAAACAGTTCCTTAATTGATATTGAAAAAATATTGAAAATAATATAGACTGAAACCCGATACAAGAAAACCGGGAAGATCTACGGCATTGTCTCCGTCGGGATTATTTTTAATTAGACAACAAGGCGTTTGTGATGCCGAGGGAGTTGATTTAAACATATCATTTGTATAAAAATATTTTTATTAAATAATTAATTTAAGTTATTTATTAATAAAAAAAATTAATTAAACAGATAGATCTTTAAAATGATTTATAAATTACTAAATGAAAAGATAAAAAATGTTTTAACACAAAATTATTTGTTTAAATAAAAGACTATCCCTGAATTGCTTCTTGCGCTTCTAGCGCAATTTCTAGCTGGCTGGAAAAAGCTGCCGAGATCACCAGCTTTAATTTTTAGAAGATTAGTTAAAAAATTGTAATTAAAAAAAACATTCAAATTTAACATTTCGAAATAATTCAATCGGGAAACGCTCAAACATGTAAGGATGCGTTACAAAGACAATTATCAACCTTTAAAAACTCATAAAATAAAGAAGCCATAAATAAACAAATTTACTACATAAATGAAAAAGTGAATGACGGAGATCAATAAATGGGTAAAAAATTGGAAAGCATAAAGAGCTTATTTTGAAAATGAGCCACTTTTTCTCACCTACCTATTTAATTGCCTATTTTGAGATTTTTCGAGCCTACCTAAATAGCAAAAATCAAAAAATTACCTATCAGTATAAAAAGGTAAGGAAACAAAACATTTTGGATGTAATTAATTATGAAATGTGAGAGACGTTAGAATTGAAAAACATAAAAATTGAATTAAGAATCGGTTTATTGAATATGTAAATTAACAGCGTTCCCATTATCTTGCATAAAATTTTAAAAATTAAAAAAAATAAATTATAAAAAAGATTGACATACTAGCAAATTCAATCAAATTACACAATTAATTATTATTACTTCGCAACCAGACATGAATGTACTTTCATTTTGCAAGAGAGGCAACCGTGATGCACTCACAGTCACATCGTTAATGGAAAAAATTAAAAATTAATAAAGCAGGAAGATTATTTAAACTCACCATATTTAAGCAACCCAAAATCTAATAATAATTCAGCAAAAAATAAAGGTTTGTACTGTTATATAAACAGCAGCTAAATTAATCGCTCTTTTCTATATTTAAAAAAATAATGTGGAAGAAAAATATTGTTTTGAATAATAACTTGATTAAAAAATTGATTATCCGATTATTAATTTACAAACGCAAATAAACAAACAAAATAAAATATTAAATCTTGAACCACCATTAATATCAGTTAATTAAAATTTTAGCAAAATAATTTTTCAGGTATAAAAAAATTTTTTAAATAAATAATATTTTCTCAATATATATTTTTTTTGTTAATTTAATACAGTTTTATGTTTATAGAAAAATTAAAACACTCAATAATTACAGAGACGGAGGGAGGGTTAGTAGGCAGTTTGTCCGACGAGCCGTGCTGCTCACAAATTAATATTAATTTCACACAATTTTTCATTTTTTATTATCCACTAAATTTAAAGGTATGATCTGAAAAAATTATCATAAAAATAATTATAATAAATCCGAAATTAAAATAGAAAAATCGCTGTTATCATAGTATAAAATTTTAAATATATATTGCAAAATCGAATAACACCCAATTAATTTCTTAAATTAAGTGGTAATTATATAACTTAAATAATTGAAAAAATTATTTAAGAAAAATAAAGAAATTTATAAATTACTAAAAATCTCTGCCAATATTTTATTTCTTAATAAAATTCAAGAAAATACGAACAAGTTTAACAACCAACTAAATAGACACCAGAGCGAAAGCAAAACTCTTATCAAAAACAATAAAGTTAAAATTCTAAATCACTTAAATACCCATTAAATTTAAAATCCAAAATACTTAACGAGAATATTAATAGAATAATATAGCCAATAATCCATTAATATAAAATAATTAGTATTTTCAATAGATATAATTTTCTATAAATTTTTAACGAAATAAAATAAAAAGAAATTATATTATTAAGAAAAACAAATAAAAAGAATAATTTAGTCAATTATTAATCAATAGAAAAGAGTATTTTTATATGTTAAATATTACCTAAAATTGTTTGAAGCCGTGTACGAGAACTAAGCCGCACCATTCCTTCGTACTTTAACTTTGTGCATTTAATAACTTTATTTAGCGCAAAGCTTCGTTGACAATTTGCCTGCAAAATGAGAGACACCCACAACGGCGCATATAATTGCGCTAGCATCGCGCCCACGAGGCTGGCCACAGTTTGATGTTGTGGACAGATTAATGAGGATTTAGAAAACGATAAAAATCAAATTAATACAATAATTAATTAAACTAGGTACACACAGAAACCTAGGTAATGCTATTATTTATTAAAAATATTTTTTGCAGTATAATTAATTACTGAATAAAGACACCAATGCTTTTCACGGAAAATATGCACACAATTTCACGGAAAAGTACGAAAGATGATTACTCAAAAACAACCGCTGTCTGCAGAACTGAATTGCAAGCCGCAAAGGGTGTCAAAACAAGAATTTATGATCAATCCTTTAATGAAATAAATGCCTATTGAGTTAATATCTCTTATTAATTAAACAAATAACTCAAAATAAATGCAAAATTAATAAAAATGAAAAACACAACATTTTTTATCTCTTCTATTTTCTTAAGAATTTAAAAATGATTAAGCATTTATAAAATGTGTAAATGAATGTTATGAATCCCGAATTAAAATAACAGAGGAGAGCATTTTAAGATAAAAGTCAGTTTTTTTTTTGATAAAAGGAATTTAACAAAAGTTTAACAAGCTACAGTGTAGTTAACTCACAAAAATTTTCCATTTGTTTATTGCATTGGTTGAATTACTTATTGACGCTTGTTCGTCTAAGAAAATAAAGGTCGGATTATATTTTCTAATGTAAGAATAAATTGTGGCATTGGGAAAACGCAATGGCTGTTTTTCAAAAATTTGATAACGAGTAACAATAAAAAACCTTTTATCGACTAAATAAAATAATAAAAAACATTTGTTTTTTCTATTTCTTTATTAATTCATTATATTTATTCGAAATCGGAATAATTAATTTTGTATCATGAATAACATTCACATTAATTGATTTTTATTGAATTTGTTATTTTATAAGATATTAATTTTTTGATTTTGTTTTTAAAAATATAATAAAATTTAAATTCAGCAAGCGTGGAATTAAACTTAAAGTGCATAGACAAACAAATATTTATTTAATCTAAAATTCAGCAATAACAATTAAATAGACCGTTTGACGCGGAGTAATCCAGAATTTTAAAAAGATTTTAAATTTCTGATATGGTTTGTATTAAGCATAAATCTGCAACAAATTGCCAATTCGCTATCTCAAACAACCGCCAGATTAACATGCCAATGGATTGGTAATTGACGAAACAATACTAAAATAGATTTTTATAATAAAATATTATTGAAAGTGTCTTAAGGTGGTAATGAACACCCTTTCTGTAAACAGGGTTAATTTTATATATTCATAATGTAAATAATAATATTGTTATAAAATTGATGAATTCGTTTTAGGAAAATATTTATCTTTACAGTGTCATTCGCTCAATATTTTAATGGCATTTAAATACAAAACAATTTCATATAAAATTTGGCATATAAATAATAGACATCTGTGCATTATTATATTCATATAGTTTAAAAATTATAATTAATGGATAAGCACGTATTTATAAAAAGAACATTTTTTATTTTTGATAATAAAAATAAATAAATCAAAAAATTGACACCATAAAGATGATATCTCAAAAACAAAATATTTTAATTTTATAATAACCGTTACAAAATTTTTAAAAAAATGAATTTTGGCTGTTGCTGGTAAAAAATATTCAATAAAAAACAAAAATTCGGGTTTAGCAGTTCAACTCGCAATAACAATTGAATTTAAATCAAATAAAGAGAAATAAATTAAGCAATTAAATAAAAAAATAATCTATTTTACAGAGATTTCATTTTAAGTAAAATTTCAATTGTTAAATTTATGCTTTTATAACTAATTTCTTTAAACTAAATTAGTAGAAGTAAAATAATTAAATATTCAATTTACGTTATGATTAAAGTTAAAAAACACAAAAAATTTGTAACTACCCCTATAGAAGGCATATAAGTAATTAAAAATAATAAAAAGTCCCTAAATTAAACATACACTAATTAAATATTACATATCAATTTAAATTGCTGAAATTGGCGCGGGAACAGATAAAGCGCATCAGTGCAAGAAAGTAATTTACCCACGTTGTTTTAAATACTAATAAAAACTTAAGGCCAAAATGGAGCAAAATTATATTGATAAATTAATTGGAGTTGGTGCCTGCTACTTTTATTTTTTGACCGGAATGTATAAAGCATACCTTAAATTATTATCATTCCATTTTTCATTCATCAAAAAATCAATATAAGGGCATGTATTGCTAATAATAAAAACATAAAGGGTATCAAATTATTTTATTTATTGCATTGACATGAATTGAAATATTTAAAAAAGAATTTACATTTTTATTTTAATTGCATTTTAAAATTATGCAAAGCTGAATACAGCAAAATACAATATTTGTGGAAATTTAAAACAAGAAATAATAAAAATATCAATTAACTCAAATAAAAAATAATATAATATCCGACTCGTCATAAAAAAATCAAGAATTTACTTCTAAATATTGCAAAAAAATATTAAAGATGAGAGGCATTAATTTAAAGTAAAAAGCGGCAACCATCAACTTCCACGTACACCTGGCTTTGGACCATTTAACGGGAGAGATTTACGTGCATAGTTTATAAAACGATATTTTATAAAAATACTTACTCTAGACAACAACGAGAGATAATATTAAAGGATGTTTAACAAAAAAATGAATATTGTTTAACCCTTGAAAACTAACCAACCAAGAATCAAATGTTTATTGTCAATGAAAAGATGAGAAATTAAATCTTTAAGTGCAAAAGTTATAAATCAAATGCGAATTCTGAGGAGTGTCACTTTTCATTTATTGCCGGTTGAAAAAAAAAAAATAATGTAAACAAAATTAGAAAAAATTATAAAAAAGCATATAAAAGGGTTTTTTTAATTTTATATATAATACATAAAAAAATAATTAGAAATAAATTAAAATTCATTCATGAAGAGTTTAATTACAAATTTTACCGATGTTTAAAATATAGCCATAAAATTTAATTCATTAAATTTAAGTTTGCCCTATATTTAATGCTTCGTTCTGTAAACTTAAACGGTTAAGAAAGGATTTGTTACGAAATAATTATAATCTTGAAAGATTCACTGAAGAAAACTAATTACTAAATTATTTTTTTAAATTATAATATATAAAAAATTTACACCAATTTAAAAATTCGGTGATGCGGTTCGTAATTTCATTTCTTTAAATTAAAAATCAATAATGAGGTTGTAATTAAAATTTAGCAATCTATTTCAATAAAATATGCTATGCCTCAAAGAATAATACGTAACGAAAATTAAAGTTGGTTAAAATGAATAATTATAAATAATGATTTTGCTAAGAAATGGAAATGTATGTAAAAGCAAACTAAAACTAAATATTTTTAAAAATCTTTTAATTAAAATACTAAGGTCATAATAGACCTTTTTAAATGAAGCAATTACGCCGATTTATAAGAATTATAAAAAATGATAAAAAAACCTAACTTAAATTTAAGACCCAATTAAATCAAATTATTTTATATCCACAGCAAAAAATAATTCTAAATTTAAAAGTGGACTGTAAATTTTAATTCCAATTTAGTAAAAAAAACAATTTATTTATGCCTCAAGAGTTTAAAAAAAATGAAAAATGCAAGCAATTAAATTGTTATTATTAAAATTAAATAAACAATTGAGAAGGGTAAGGTCCCATAGCGAGTCAAATCGATCAATCAACAGATCCAGACACGAAAGCAGTTTCATACGCCTATCCTTGAATTTAAAAACAATAAAATTTATATTATGCTCCATAAATTAGTAAATAAAATAATTAAAAATAAATATTATATTCAAGTGATATTTTGTAAAATTATTTAAAGACATATTATTAAAACTGGAATCAAAAAAAGAACAAAGAAAATATTTTATTGATATGCCTTAATATAGATTATCGTTATTAATATGAATGAAAAAATAAAAATGCTGGCATAGGAAATATTGAAAAGATTCGCCACAAAGCTTATAAATCATTTTTGAAACGAAGAAACTGTTATTTATATTTATTGCTTAATAAATTATTTAAAATAAAATTGAAATAAATACACGATTTATTTTTAAAACAAATATTACAATATTTTTAATTTAAAAATCTTACAGCAAATAATAAATTTGTATGAAAAGCTTCTATACACATAAAAACTGATGTTTGCGTTCAAAGATTTAGCGCGGAATAAAAATGTGTTTATTTAAATTACTAAAAATATTTAAATATTCTTTTTTTATTAAAGAAATATTAATTCAAAAATAAAAAAAATATATTTAAAAATTAATAACCTTTGATTTTGTCCGTCCGTCCAAACACCCCGCTTCCAATTGCACTGCTTCCAACATTTTGTTTAAATTAGGTTACTGAAATTCCTTAATGCGAATTGAATTTACATCTTATTAAAATAAAATAAAATATTTTATTCATATCTTTAATATTATTGCAACAAATTTAAAATTTCCATTATAAATGTTCACGGCTTTTAAATGTAAAAATTTTAATCATATAAAAATATAATAATTACAGAATGTTCTTTTAGTATTGTACATTCTTAATATGATTATTCCTCAAAATTTAGTTTAAACCAACAGACAACGACACTCGTGTGATTACAGGAAGTCAAATCCACAATTTCTAAAAACAAACCCAAACCCCTAATAAGAGACATAAAGCCTTGCCTTCCGCATCACCACGATTATGCAAAAGGAACCCATTCCGAGTTAAGGCTTAAATGTCACAAGTTGTTGCAGGAGTCACGATTTACCGAGATTATAAATCCTGTTTTTATCCTGATCCTGGTTTCTCATCAGGATCCGGACCAGGATTTTTATTAATTTTGAAATAATAAGATTTGATTGAAAGTCGGATATAAAGATTGAACTTTCTAAAAATTCATTGCATCGTTAAAATGAAAGCTTAATTACATTGTTTTGATAGTTAAAAAATGTAAACTCGACGAAAGTCTTTACAGTGAACGCTTCAGCTCCCGGCCCAAAGCCCAACTGCTGATCATAGCAAATCTGCAGAAGACGCCGTGGCGGTTACTTTTACTTCGATTAGCGATCATATAAATTTTCTTTTATAGCCAGTACACCTAAAATATTTAACTTTGCGACGAGAAAAGAATATAAACTGCTTGGTAAAATATGCATTTTTATCGACTTACCATTGACATACCTCTTCAAGCCTACTTAATAAATTAATTTATAATTAGATGCATTACCAAAATACATTAAATAATCCTTGACCAAATGAATTTAAATATATGGCAAAATCAAATCATTTATAAACTAACATATAATAAAATAAATGTAATGGAAATATATACAATTTTATTTAATTAATAGAGAAAGAGTTAGCAACCCGGACAAACTTCAACATATATGCTATGCATAAAATGCAAAAAATTATTTTAAAGTTCGTTAAAACTGATAAAAGTTAACATAAAAAAACTAAAAATAAATACAAAAAAGCTGGACAAAAAAGTGCATCGACAACCGTAATTGTAATGATTTAAGAAAAATAAAAATATACATTTATAAATATTATCTTAAATTAATAAATAAAACCAAAAGACAGATGCACTGACATACAAAAGAATACAAATAAAGTAAACGGTATTCTGATGAAAATAACGCGATTATCTGTCCGTTAACACAAATTTGTCAACCACTTTCTAAAACCATCCACTTGGCTAATTTTTTAATTATTAATTTATACAAAAATAAATTATGACGAGCGTAAAGGAAGAAATTACGGTGAGAGGCGGAAATTCTGGAACTGGATTAAACAAAAAAAAATTTTTACATATCGAGGTCAGCAAAAGTAAATTAATATAACAATATTTGCAATTTTTAAATGAATAAATTAATTAAAAGGCTTCAGAAGTTGATTTACAGGTAATCGGATCCTCGACTAGATCAACATCAATTTATTGAGGAAAAGATAACGACATAAATATGGAATTATGCCAAAGGTCATAAATTCTAATAGTCAAATTTTAGAGTTGAGTTTTAATATAAATCATAAAATAAAGCGTGCACATTAATTTCTGTCTTTAATCTAAAATTATTTAAATCATTAACTCTGTAAACGATATAACATTGATAAACCGTGAGCAATGAATAAAATAAATAAAAGGAATAAATTTGATAAACAAAGTACTTATAATATATTGAAATAGCATTAAACTTAAAAATATGAATAAGATAAAATAAGAACACAAAGTTTAAATACTAATAGCAAATAATAATTGCCGATTATTAAATTACACTCAATAAAAGTAGGTGTAAATGAGAAATTAATAGTTAAAAGTTGTTAATATAAATGTTATTAAAAATAAATCTAAACGTAAATATAACATAACAAAATAAATCCCTGTAAAAATATACAAGCCCAACTGGGCAGCAGTGACACGGGGAGATTTTTTTCGGAAAAAATATACTCATGGTGTTGGTCTGAAGTCATCTTTGAAATCATCACAATATAGGTCTCCAAAACAAGTGCTCATCGCGAATAAAATTAACAATCAAAATATGCATATTACAATCACTCAAAAAAATATATAATTAATCTTAAAAAAACAAACAAGTAATGCTGATCACTGAAAACCAAAATAATTTGTATCACCAGTTTGAAGAATCTTTTAATCATAAAATGTTACACCAACATTTACGTAATATACAAAAAATAACAATTAAATTGAACTTTACCAAATTAAAAGAAACACACCAAATTACCTATGTGGATTGCAGTAAGTATTCTTTTGAGACATCATTAAAATTTTCTGACTCAGCACATTTATTACAACCCTAAAAAAATTATTTAAAGTTGCACAATAATAATCAAATTGTGTTTTTAATCACCATATAAAAATATTCATAGATTAAAATTCAATTAAAGTAATAATATAATCAATTTCTGAGAAAACATTTCAGGACGTTGTTTTTGTTTCTGGTCAAAATCTATTTTTCAAACCGGTTACATTCCTGGTCGGCGGTGTCGATCGGTAGGCGCCGCCGAGCTTATTTTTATGAAGATTTTTAACAAAATTTGTTAAGAAAATTTAAAAAAACAATTAAAAATTTGGGCATCTGTCACCAAAATTTTAAATCGAGTCAATTAAGGACCTAACAGAAAATTTAATTTTTTTAACTAACAAATAAAACCATTAAAATAAATAGACAAAATAATTCGTATTTTTCCATATTTTTTGCAAAAATACGGAACACCGAATTACGTAATGCCAAAAATACAGAACACGGTATACGGTATACGGAAGCACGATATATACTGAATAATTACGTAATACAAAACTTGGAATACGGAACAGAAAATATTTTTGTTATATAGCAAATTTAAAGTGGAGTTCCAACTTTGCAAAACGCTTTAGATTACGTAAGAAAGTAATAAATTTTTTAAATAAGCAAAAAATTTAAATTATTAAAAGATGGGAGAAGACGATAGTGATAATTAATTTTATTTAAATTTTTTACATGAAAATAATAAAAGATAAATATCCATTAGAATTTAATAAGTAAATAGATAAATGCCACCTTCTATAAGCTAAGAGGATTGGGCTTAATTTAATAATTTAATTGAATAAACAGAATATTAAACAATTTAAAAAATTGCATCCAACAGACGTAAATTCACATATAAATCGTTTCGGCTTGTTTCATGTGACATAAGCCACACAAAAACATGAAAAAGTAAATGTTCAACATTTATTTAAATATACAACGAAGATGAAAAATTGTTAAATTTAAATCAAATATAACAATAATTAATTGATTTCTAAATTAAAAACAAAATTTAAAAATGGATTTATTTCAAATGTTCAAACTTCCAACAAATAAAATACAAAAACAAAACCCCAACAAATTTGAGAATGAAAAAAACTAACACATTGCGACGGGAGAAACATTTTATTTTATCAATCCGCTGTGATCAATCTTTTGGTGATCAATCCCTCAAGCCAAATTTTTATGTGATTAAATTTCCCTAATTTTTCTCCATTTTAAAGGGTTACTAATCAATATCGCATTAGCGAAAAGGACTTTAAACGACGTAAATTATTTACGCTAACTTTTTGTATAAAGAAAAAAATGATAGGTAGTTAAATTAAAAGAAAAAATTAAAATAAATAAATTTATAACAAAGGTATGTGCTTTAACGGATATTTCTAAACACTTACGAAACTAATCTCCGGCATCTCTTGCCTTTTATAAATTAAAAGAATAAAATCTACAAAAGTGTGAATTGCAGTGAGTGTTCTTTAATTAAAGAAACACCATACAATTTTCGGCTCAGCACATTTATTAAAAACCCCTAAAATATTAAAAAGTAAAATTTGTGAGTAAATTAATAAAAATGTGTTCCCCAAAAACTAATAAATGCCTCTTCGACACCAGACGAAAAAATGTGCAATGACAACATGTTAAACTCATTGAAATGACACTCCAAAATCCTTGAAAGCATTATTAAAACAAAATTAAATGAAATAACGCTTTTCATGTGACACTGACAAAAAAGTAAGTCGAAATCTATTACCAAGAAAAATTCGACAATAACTCAAAATAATAAAAATTTTAATTATTTAAAAATCTTTATAAAAGGTAACATAATAATAAAATCTCAATGATGATCCTCCCATCAAAACCAATCAACAATTTGCTAAACGATACAAATAAAAAACAATCATTTTCCCTGGTTTATTTAATGAAGTTCGACTCAATTTCAATTTTGATCATTTTCCCCGAAGAATCGTTAAATGTTCGCGGAACCTAGGCCGAAACCAGAAAAGGACTTCAGGAGAACGTAACATTTATAATTAAATAAATATCACAAAAAATCTAAGTTTTAAAATATTTGAATATTATGAGATAGTTATTTAAATTTAAAATGAAATTGTTGAAAAATCAAATAGTCCCATTGATGTCATCAGCTGTGCTACAGAAAGCATGGAAGACAAAGTTTAATATGTTTCAAATTTTTAAAAGCAATAAAAGACATTAATAAAACCCATTAATTTTAAATATTGGAAACCATTTAAATAAATTTGAAGAAAGCTCGTAACTTGAATTTTTAGTACAAAAAGAACAACAACAATTAAGGCCTTATATGAAAGTAAGTATCGCAAAATTTTCTTAAACACATTTATGAATTGTAATTAAAATAAAAGTTTAATAAATATTTTTAAGCTTTTAAATCCGGTAAAAACAAACTGAGCCACCTTTATAAAACATAATAATGAATTAAACCAATTTAATCATAAAACCTATAATAATTACTAATAAAATATGATTTTACACAAAAAATAGACTAAAGTTTCAGTTATGATTTAAAAAACAAAAGGAAGGCCTTATCGTAATGCCTGCAACTTTGCAAAAACGTTATTTATTAAAAAAGCAAAAAATTGAAACATAACGTTAAAAATAAACAAAGTTGATAAATTTAAATAAAACACCAATATTTGAATTATTTAAGCAACCCAAAAAATGTTTAAACTTTATTTTAATAATAAAAAAAATGTAGATAAATTAACAATGCCTTTACATGAGTAAAAAAACATTATGGTATTAATGAATGAAAATTCAAAACAAAAAAAAATATTTCCAACGCGGTAATCCTTCCATCGCTGGCGAGGGGTTCATTATACATTCGTTTCAATGGTTAAACATAAAAAATTAAATTAAAAATTAATTCGTTTAATAAAAATAACAACAAGCTTAGAAATGAATGTTTTTAAAATTAAAAACCGAAACTCATCAGCATGAAAAAGATATTTCAATACAACAACATAGGCCACAGCATTAAAAAACAATTACCTAGCTAATGTTTGACAATATATATTTTTAAAATATTCTATTTAAATAAACGAACAAAATATGCGAAATAATAAATAATTGATTAAAATTATTATAACATATCATTGTTGTTGATCTCCGAGTTCAATATTTGGAAAAGTAGATTATAATTGAAGAAAATGTCTCAAAATATAAATTGTGAAAATTGTAAATTTTGCTCACTCAGGAAAGTGTAAGGATTTCACAAGAAGCTATACAGTAATAAATTCAATGGAGAATGCCAATGCACCTCCTAATCATAAAAAATGCAATCTTAATTAGGAAATACGCAACCAAATACATATATGAATATTAAGAAATAAATATTTTTATCCGACTCTTAAGAGTGCAGAGGTTTTTGGATAATTAAAAATTGACAATTTAGTAATAAAAATTAACTAAATTATTTTCAAAAATTTTATTGAAGTTTATATATTAATCTAATAAGGCATTATGTTTATAATATTAATCTAATAAGGCATTATATAATATTTTAGATGTTTTTAGCCAGATAAAATAATAAAAATACGCATGTTTTGATAAATAAAATAAACGGCTATAAATACAAAATTTACATTTATCACGAAAGATCCTATTTTAAATTCCTAATTATTAAATCAACTAACGCTACTTTTGTATTTAATGCGGGTTATTAATTAGATCAGAAAGAAAACTTGAATAAAGTGACTAAGTTTCATAATTTCCGTTGACCGACTTTTGCTGAAATAAGGAACGAATCAACTGTCAACTAGTGTTCGGCACGGTACGGTATTACCGCGGTATTTTTCGGTATTATCGCGGTATTTTTTTTCGATATTACCGATTCGGTATACCGACCGAAGAAATTTTGGGATTTCGGTTTCGGTA
Organism: Globodera rostochiensis; assembly: GCA_018350325.1. Lineage (NCBI taxonomy): Eukaryota > Metazoa > Nematoda > Chromadorea > Rhabditida > Heteroderidae > Globodera > Globodera rostochiensis. The sequence goes on from JAEVLN010000023.1 coordinate 492,251, forward strand.
TTATACCGAAATACCGATACCGAATACCGACCAAGATATCTCTGACTGGAATACCGCGGTATTTTCGGTATTTTTCGGTATTACCGCGGTATTTTTCGGTATTACCGCGGTATTTTTTATCGGTATTTTACCGAAATACCGATACCGAAAAAATTGTGAGATTTCGGTTTTTTTTTGGTATCGGTATTATACCGAAATACCGATACCGAATACCGAAAAACCCCATTTGCCGAACACTACTGTCAACCACTTTTATTTCTACGCGAAAAATATAATGTTTATATTTTTAATGTTTTTGAAGAGCTTCTTTAAATCAACAGCACATAATAGACAACACATCAAAACACAAATTAAATCTATATAATTAAAAACTGAAGGCTATTGCAAAATTAACATCAACAAAAAAAATTGGAAGGTGAAGGAGCCCACACGAATTTAAAAAAATATTATTAGTAAAAAATTATTATTTTACCTATATTATAAGAAAATAAATATTTAAAAATTTTTTTTTATACATATATCATTGAACCTATGTGTATTGTATGTTGGCAAATAAAAAATATTTTCTTTTGAGTTGTTTAACACAAATTTTTAAATAGGATTCAGTAATAATACTAGTATATGTTGAATAGTGGTTGAATAATGCTGTAAGCATGGAAGTAATTATCACATCTTTATAAAACATAATAATGGAATTAAACCAATTTAATCAAAACCTTAAAACATAATAATTAATTAAAAATTATATGATTTTACGTAGAAAAATAGACTAAAGTTTTAGTTATGATTTAGAAAACAAAAGCAAGACTTTAACGTAATTCCTGAAACTTTGCAAAATGTAATTTATTAAAAGGCAAAAATTGAAAACAATACGTAAAAAATAAACAAAGTTAAAAATTTAAATTTAAATAAAACACCAATATTGCTTTTGCAATAGCCGCCGACAAAGAACAAGCGGGTTTTCTGCAACGAGGACCTAATTTCGGTTCGGCAACGATGACCTAATTTTGAAACATTAATAAAAGAAATAAATTAAATATTTACCAATATTAAACCAACTAATTGGTACCCTAATTTGAAAAGGTGTAAATTGAAACAATTGTAGAAAACAATAAAATTAAGCAAAGAGACTTTTGACTTAATTCGTGCATATTTGTAATAAACATAAAAATAACTTTTGGAACGATTATAAAAATAATACTTTTTGTTTGCAAACAATATTTTAATGTTTTAAATTAAATAAGTTTAAGATATTTATATTTTAATAAATAAATTTATCTTGCCAAAAACTATTCCTAAAATATTTTCCAAAATTTCTTTTAATTAGAGCTCTGCTTGACAGCTTAAACATTTTCTACTGTTGCTGGTGCCGCGTGCGGTCCATTTTGTATTATAATTTGACTTCGTCTATATGTTTTTTTTTTAGCACTTTAATGAAGGTAATAGTTATGATTTAAATTTGATATCAAAATAATGTAATTTCTATTGTTTTATATTTTGTCGACTTTTATTAAACCTTCACTTAACAAATTAAGCATATCTTAATTCTTTAAAAAAATTTAATTTATAAATCGATAAAGTTATTCCCATTTTTTTAAGATCTAAATTAACCAATTATTATTTTCAGATGTTTTGTTGGCTATTTTGATTATTTTGATAATTCATATTATGAATATTGTATTAACATTTTCTTACCAAAATAATTGATTTTCGAGAATTTTTGAGTGTACTTGGATTTCATAAGATTTTCACCATGTTTGTACTTTAACTGAGTGTTGAGTCAATTCGAGCCCTGATGAATATTTCTAATTCTATAATTTTTAAAAGAAATTATAAAATTATTTTCAATGAAAATGTTAAAAAACTTCCTAATTTAATAAAAATATTTTCATTAATTAATCACGATCATGAATACGATTGACAAATTTCGACCAGAGTGACCAATTTTTGGAGTTGTTGACTAAAATTTAAACAGATTTAATGAAAATGGACGAGGATGATTGAAGGAATGTGGGATCGCTTAAAAATCCAATGGAAATGAGTCATCCGCTGACGGCTTTTTTTTTGTGCTTCTTCGGATGGGTGGTTTATGTCCATTGAAAAATCCGATGACGCCAAACATTTTCACACACCAACCAGCAGATGAAATCAAAAACGTCGAATGATACGAAGATTCAAGACATCAGACTTTAACAAAACTTAAACCAAGTAACTCAATTAACAAAAACTGGAACAAAGCCTTGTTGTTAAAAATAGGGTTCCTCCCCGACCCCTCGGGGGCGGGAAAGTCTCGGGGGTCGGGAAGCCGGGGTTGGCCATGTCGGGGATCGGGGAGGATGACCAACTAGACCGGGACTTGGGCTAAAATTTTTTTTTTCAATTTTGGTACTGAAAGTTTGTTTCGTTTTTCAAAATCCATTAAAACTCAAATATTGTCCAGGCTTTTTACCAATCGTTTTTTTTCTTTTTGTCTATTTTCACACCCGAGCAGATGGAATCAAAAACATTTCGACAAAATCAACTGAACCAAATTTTAAGACACTGCGGCAATAAATGTTTTTAATTGATAGCGCAAATTTTAAGACATATTGACAAAAATAGAAACAATATTTCTGCCACATTATTTTTGTTTTGATAAAGCAAATGATTTAAAAAAATAATCTTATGATAATTAACGTGATTTGCTTCATATCATTTCATCTTCCGATCTTTCTGAGTTCACTTCTTCTACTTCTTTTTTACTGCTAAAATTTAAATAAATGATTAATTTGTTGTTTTTCAATAACCAAAAATAAAATTATACATCCAAGTTGGATGCCAAAATGGCAATCTGTTTCGCAGGGCGGCTCAACTTTGTTTGCTAAAATTTGTTTTTCCAACAATAAAAAAAAAAAATTAGAAATAGAACATATTTTTAATTTTAATGTTTTTTTCATTTTCTATGAATTGTTAATTTTTAAAATAAATAAATACGTCCAAATTCAAATCCGAAAAAATATTGTGCAGTTGTAGTTGTGGCCACTGTAGTTGGAGTAGTCGTCGTTTTCGTCGTCTTCGGAGTTCGTTTTGTCGTCGTTGTGGTGGACTTTGTCGTCGTTGTGGTGGGTTTTGTCGTCGTTGTGGTGGACTTTGTCGTCGTTGTGGTGGGTTTTGTCGCCGTTGTGGTGGGCTTTGTCGTCGTTGTGGTGGGCTTTGTCGTCGTTGTGGTTGGCTTTGTTGTCGTTGTGGTGGGCTCTGTCGTCGTCGTAGTGGCCTCTGCCGTCGTCGTATTGGGCTCTGCCGTCGTCGTAGTGGGCTCTGTCGTCGTTGTGGTGGACTTAAAATTAATTGATTGAGTTTACCAAAAGCTGGTCAGATCCTTTCCAGATGGATCATTCACAATCCTTTCGGATCTACAATTTTCCTTTTAGATAGATCAACCAAATAAAAGTGATCAGTCCTTGGATGAAAAGTATTTTGGACAAAATTATACAATAAATTTCAAACATTGACAATGGTAAACTCCCTGATACAAACATTACCGGGTTGTGCAAGTGCTCATTGCACAAATCGGTATTGTTGCAGACTTGGAATTCAAATCCGTAACTCGTGTCAATGATACATTTACTTCTTTGATCCTGTTCTATTTCAATTTCGTTATCAGCACAGCCTTTTTCGATATAATCCATCTTATTGTCTGAAAATATATTGCTTTTTAAACCTTTTTTAATTGAATGTTCGATTGTTGGTTTTAAATTTATCAGGGGAGCAAAAAGTTAGAATCCCTTCCCGAACCTTAATTTTCTATTTCAAAAAAAGGTACCATGTAAGCACAATGCAGAAAAACAATTTTTGTTTGCTGAACAATCAGGCAAAGGCATAATTCGATTTCCAAAGTAGTAGCCGGCTGTGCATTTAATTCCTGAATTGGAAAAAATATTTGGGTTAATCATTATACCTATAGCCCCCGACCAGGATCTAGATACAGACCTGGATTTTTTTTTGAATAACCTAAAAACTCAAAATAAATTGAAAAAATTAGTATTTTTTGACCAACATTCTTAACAAATATCGTTAAAATCTTCAAACAAATTTTCATCGACGGCACCTATCAGCGCGGGTTATTTTTGCTAGTAATTAATGAATTTCAAATTTTTGAAAAACTCTAGATCCAGGACCTGGATCACGGGTCTCCACGACGCTGGATTTTTCCTGGATCTGGATTTTTGTCCAGAAAATCCAGATCCAGACCTTCGTGAAATCTTGATCCAGAATGCAAATTCAGGATTTTTCAAAATGTCGGGCTCTAATTATACCAGAGGAGATCACCAAAATTTAACCGCAAAATAACCAAAATTAAAATAATTCTTTTATAATCTTTGTAATCCAATTTGTTAACTTTTTGCCAGAAGTAAAATCTGCCAAACTTTAAATTTACCGTTTATGCCTTTGAAAGTGAGCATGGCCAACAATGAGATGGGCATGATGATGGCATTGGCACAAACTTTCATAATGGCTAAAATTAAATAAATCATTTGAGAAATATTTATAGTTTCTAGCATTTTTAGTGATAAATTAATCATTTTGTGAACGAAGCACTTTACACAAAATATTCTGACCAAAATAAAGCCAATCATTCATTCATTCATTCCATTTACTTTTTTTATGGAAGCAAAAATTCGTTCATCAAAAGTGATTCATCGTTTGTTGGGATATTATTCTAAATAAAATGATTAAAAATTATAAATAAATATATTAAATAAAAAAATAAGCAGCCAATTACTATAATGGTAACAACGAATCAAAAAGCACTAATTTGCGGTGGCTAACATTGTTTTTCAAAGCCAATAAAACATTTCTGGTATCATTTGAAATTCTTGATGTGACAAATTTCTAAAATAAAAACCCTAAACGGTTAGTTAAGTTTGAAATAAAGATGATTAAAAATTCAAATATTGGATTACAATATTTCTGGCACTAATTAAAATTAACGAATTTTTTATGTTTAACATATTCGACTCAATTAGAGCTCCCGCCGAATATATCAACTTTGTTTTGAAAAACTTTTTATCTTTGTAAATTCGATGGACTCAAATATAAAAAATGCCTTAAAACCCATAGGGGGACCTTTTTGATTTAACAGAATTCGTAATTTTTGGAGCAAGTTCAAACAAATTGCAATCCGTGAATTTACCCGGCGGCGCCTATCGGCACCTCCGACCCCACCCCCCCCCCCCCCCAGAAGTAATGCAGAATTCTCAAAAAATTTGCATTTTTAACCTGGCGCTAAACGACCAGCTATCAAACTGTTAGGCAAAATAGGAAAATTAGGAAAACGATTAAAAAAAGTTTTTTCCACCAATAAATTATTAGAAGTTCATTTTGTTTCTAAGAATGACACAAAAAGAAAAAATGCAGGACATTTTTTTAAAAATGCAATATCCCCCGCCGGGGGGGGGGGGAGGTTTAAAAATTGCTTAAATGCAATACCCACCCCCGGGGGTTTGAAAACCATCTCTTTACCCGTCGCCGATGTCCCAGTCGTTGAAGTTAATGAAGATGGCATTCCGCTAACGATGCCTATCCCATTCAGCTGCTTCCTTTTCCAATTTTGCCCATTTATCTTCGCCGCGCTCAATTAGACAGCGAACCAACAGCCAATTGCGTTTGTCACATTTGTCAAAGCGCCGAAACACCAATCGCTCCCCCGTCAAATTGTTCACCAACTCAAATGGCACAATGACTACAGAATAATAATCAAAAAAGATGATAAAATTCAACGGCATGAATGCCAACTGCACGTTTGGTTGTCGTGTGTTCTAATGTAATGATTGGTTTCTGAAGCGAAAAGGCGGCGAATGCTTTGAAGAAATTCGATGGTCTTTGGTAGATGTAACTAAAAGTTTATCAACAAAAAATGTTGAGAAAGACCCCGACCCGCTTCCGCTCCAAAGTCCCCCCCCCCCACAGCCAAAACTTCCCGAATTCCCTCAACGTCTTAGGCTAAGCCTTTTAGGGCTAAGCTAAAACAGACTAGCTTAGGTTTAGCCCTAAGCCTGAGCTAGGCCTAAGCATAAGCGAGGCTTTATCTTGGCTTCAGTAGGGGACTGAATCGGCCATCGTGGAGAGATTCGGACCGGTAGACACCAAACCTTAAATTAATTCGTTCGAATCAATCACTTTCTCTGGCAGCGGTCTTTGCGGAAGTGGAATTTACATATCGCGCTGAAATTGACGCCAATTTACAATTTCAGCGCCATTTCTGTTAGCTGCTCGACGAATTTCCAAATCGCCCAAGGCTCATTCTTTCCATTTGAAATGCGCGTCCACCAAATTGTTAATTTCGATTTAGGGCATTAGCTTATTGTTTATATTCACTTCAAAACGATATACTCACATTTCTTTCAATCGTTTCTGCGCTTTCTTCGGATTGTCCGACAAAATTATGCGAGGCTAACTTGAAAGAATGCCATTAACGGAAAAACAGAAACATTTTTTTAATGGAAAAGGGTCAAAAAATTAGGCGCCGCCGGTGAAATTTTTTAAAGGAAAACGGGCAAAAACGGAACGAAAATTTTTTCAAAGCGAATTCATAAAAATTATAAATTTTATTAAAAAAATAATTTTAATACCAATATTGTTTGAACTATTCACAAAAATTTGAAAATTAAAGGCAAGTCTTTTTACCGGCACGGAAATAATTTTTTAGAAACTCCTCGAATTTGTCAGAAATCAATACGAAAGGCTTTTCGAAATTGTAAATATAGCTTCAAAAGTGCCAAAAGTTTTTTAGTGCATAATAGTTTTATGGTTTGGCGTAACAATTAAAATCAAAACTCTGCACTTTGATTTTTAAAAATGTTGACATTTTTTAAAATGTATTGAACTAATTTGTAAGTGGGTCAAGAAATAAAGTCATTTTTGGGGTGCATTTTTAGAAATGGCAAAATCGGTTTTTATGGGGTGCTTTTTTCGTCGCTTTTTACTTGCATTTTTTTAGCATTTTTTGGACAAAAAATCAAAATTTACATAACATAAAAAATAGTGTGTGTAAAAATTAAAAAAGTGGACCAAAACTTCATATGTAAGACGCTGTGGGCAGGCAAGTTTGAGGTGGGGAGAAAAAAGAGAAAAAAATTATCTATTCGCTCCTCACCATTTCTATCCGATTCCATGGGTCAGCATTTTGCCCAGAGCATTCGTGAGAAGCAAAAATGACCTTGTCGAATATTCGGACTTACTATAAAGAAGGCATTCAAGCTAGCAAAAAAAGACAAATACGTTAACCGTCCGTATCCGGATATATCCTCGGATATCCGGATGCCCTTGCCAGCAACAACGCCTGCATATATGTGCTGTTTCAATTGACTTGCTTGCAAATTTACGGATTCTCGCAAAAAATTGCCAAAATTTGTCATTCTTTGTCAGGCAATTTTTTCAATTGTTGCTTACGCGGACTTGTCCGCCGAAAATTTGTGTCTACGTACGGAATTCATAACCTAAAAAACTTCATCTCTGCGTTCAAACAAGAATGTCAGCACTTTTTGATTTGGAGCTCCCGCCCCCAACCCTTTGATTTTAGCGCTAATATTTTTCGATGGGGTGTAAAGACGGAAGAGAAAGAAAGAAATATGTGAACTATTTCTTTTTACGCTCATTTCTATACGTTCTGATTTGTTGCAACCATTTTACACTACCTTATAACCAAGGCGACCGGATTTTCATGTTTATATGTATGTGTTTTTTGCAATTTGTTTTATATCATTTCGCGTTTTAGTCCACCCGGCATTTTTCCCCCATTAACAAAATTGCAATAAATACGGTAAATGCTCTTCGAAACTAAACATTTAATATTGCTTATATTTTTAATTGGAATAAAAAAATTTTTTCTCTTAATTATCAAACCTTACATAAAAATAAAAATTCATTAAAATAAAACGAAAAAAATGCAAATAAATTTTTCCAAATTCAATATAAAATTCTTCAATTTTTCAAATATAGCAAAAAAGGGGCATTTTTCCGAATTGAAGTAATAAGAGAATAAAAACTTTTATTAAAGGCATTTCAGAGAAAATTTTTGAAAATAAGCAGAATTTTAAAAATTGTTTTTTTGGTGGCAGAATTTTTTGTCGCAAAAAAGTCAATTTTTAGGGGTGCATTTTTTTAATTTTGAAAAACGGTCATTAGGGGTGTATTTTTCGTTTTTCTTGCATTTTTGTTAAGGAATTTTTGAAAAATGGCTAAATATGGATAAAAATGGCGAAAATGGCAAAATATGCACATAAATAGCGAAATATGCAAAAATATGCAAAATATTCACATGGTAATGCGTTCTAAACGCTTCAAACTAGAGAAAGGACCGATCGAGATTCTCGATCGTAATCTCGGAAAATCTCGACGAGATTTTTTCGAGATTCTCGATCAAAATCTTGATCGAAAAAATTTGGCCTGACCGAGATTTTTCGCGAGATTTTTCGAGACTCTCGATCGTAATTTCGATCGAAAAGTTTCGAGATTCTCGATCGAAAAAGTACCGAGATTTACAATTTTTTGTTTAAATTTACTTGAATTTTACGTGAAAACATAAGAAAAAACGGACAAAAGGTCCCAAAAATCGGAAAAAATGTTCCCTTCCCCATATATGTTAAATAAGGGTAGCATGGGACCGGATTACCGGTTTTTGGCCCAGTATTTTTTAATGAAGTCTCGGCTCCGGTTTTTCTGGTCCCGGCCGGAACCGAAGCATTATTTACGCGACCAATCAGAGAATGTTTTGTTTTTTTGCGCTTTAGATTTATAAAAAAATTTGGCCTAGTGGTCTGTGAGATTTTCAACAAAAAAGGGGGGTTCGAATCCCCTCCCTTGCAATTGCTATTTTCGCTTAATTGATTCATCAGTTCCCTGAAAGGTAATATAATAGTTCTATGGGAAGCATCCCCAAGTGTTACGGTTTCTCTAGTGTGTCTAACCCTCCCTCTAACTTTAGCACACTATTCCGTCGATTTAGCATTATGTGCATAACCTTTTTAGAGCAATCCAATCGCTTAGCTCTTGCTTACAAATAGCTTCTTGGCACACATCTCGCTTTTTGTGTGATTATTAACAATTTCAATTAACTAATCCATATCGGTAATAAATCATAATATACGCAGTTAAAGTACTTTAAAATTCCATTTTATTTACCTATTTAAATTTTAAAAAAGAGCATTCAAATAAAAAATGTTTTTTAATTTTATTTCAACAACAACAATTTGCAAAACACATAAATAATCATCAAAAAATTGTTGTATTAAAACTTGCTTATATTCAGAAATTTTAATAAAAAAGCATTTTTAAGCTTCTTAAAAAACTGTTCTTTTAATAAATAAGTTAATTAATACATACATGCAGCGTTTTCCATATTTTGTGAATTCAAAAGATCGGAGCATCGTGACTCCATCTTCACTACGTGTACATCTATTGCACATGAAGGTCAGCAACGACATGGTTGCCACTATTTTGGTGAACTGAACAAAATATTTTTTAAAACAAGTATTAAAAAATAATCAATTCAGCGCTATTGTGGCAAAGAGAATCCGTAAAATTTAAAATTACCAAAAATTAATAAAAACGGGGAAACGCGCAAAGCTAAGGAGGGCAAATAAAATTAATTTTCATTGAATTTTCAAACATATTATAAATTTTTAATTATTATAATATTTTCACTTGAATCGAAAACAGAAAAAACCAACCATCAATTGCCCTGCCTTCTCAAAACTCTTCTGGGCAAATGCACTAATCGATGTTCATTCGCGTTCTGTTGATAACTGAAAATAAATAAAAATAATTGTTTGATTAATTAGCAAATAAATTGAATTATTTTTAAGTGCATTTAATTTATTTTACCATTAAATTTATGGATTTATCATAGCTTACCGCGATTATAAAATTCAGATGCCCAGTTTTTGCAGTTGTAGTCCACAATATTAAAATCTGAAACCCGGTGCTTTCACATCCAGAAAAGCCACATGCACCTCGTCGTAGTTCAAGACCAAATCGACCGCGCGATTTAGTGACGGCGTATTGCAACACTTTCCGCACGAAGTTACGACTGGGGGCATTAGCACAGTGTTGCCCAACTGCATGTGAGACGATGTGTTAACTTTTGAGAGTGAATACGATGACATCGGGGGAAGACCAATATATTGAGGGTCGGGTATAAAACCTAAAATAGGTACAAAGCCGGCATTTTGGTGCCGGGAAACCCATCGAATTTGTGCTCTTTCTATGCAATTAATTCTATAAAAATCAATTATTTCTTTTCAAAGCAAATGCAGATTTTAAGGGGAAAATAATTTTTTATTAGAGCAAAAGGGTGACCCGACGAAATGAGAGATCACATTATTCGCTGCTCAATACCAAACTCAACAGTGTAAAAAAAGAAAATTGTGGAAATAATAATATATTTAAATATTAAATTAAACAATAAATTTATTGCTTTAATTGAGAAAAAAATCATTGGTAATATAAAACTCTGGGCCTTATTATGTTTTAGATTAGACTTTTCAAATTTTTTTTTATATCAATATTCTCGAAAACATCCAAAGTACCCTTTTCTACGGCTACTATTCACTCTGAAGCGAGAGAGATTCAGTGAAATTTTGCGCCCGATAGTCATTTCGTGTAAATTTTTGGAATAAGTTGAATATTTTTGAACACTTCGGGCTAATGATTATTCTTTAGTCATGAAAAAAAATTTTGAGTGAATTTATTTTTAAAAAAGTAAATATTTTGACCCAAAAGTCGATTTTTTGGTGCATTTTTGAAAAAAACGAAAGTTTTTTAAATGAAGTTACTTCTATTTGACCAATTTCGGATTGCGTCCCGAATCCTAACTTGTCGAACTTTTGACAATTTTGATTAGCGTTTAGAATAAAATTTGGAAAATGTCACAAAGATACGATTTAAGCCAGGGCTGTGATATCTGCGGATTTTTCCTCATTCTGTGGTTTTTGGGAAGGCCAATGAGGATTTTTTTTTGAAACGCGGATTTGCGGATTTTTGTGATCTTTTTGTAGTTTTTTAGGAAAATCACAATAAAAAGCATTTTTCTAAAAAAATATCGTTAAAACCTTTCTTAAAAATTTTGCCGCGGCGCTTATCGGCGCCGCTGGCCCTCATACATTACTAAAAAGCATCAAACGGGGATGGTTCAAATTATCAGGAATCAAAGCCCAAAAATATTGAGAATTGGAGGCCGGGAATCAAAGCCCAAAAATATCGGGAATCGGGCCACAAAATCGGGGGCCGGGGATGAAAGCCAAAAATATCGGGAATCGGTGGCAAAATATCGGGGGTTGAGGATAAGCCCAAAAATATAGGGAATCGGGGTCCGGGATGAAAGCCAGAAATATTTGGAAACGAGGATGGCTTAAATATCAGGTGTCAAAGCCCAAAAATATTGGGAATCGGGAATGAAACTGACAATTTTTGAAATTTAAATATTTGAATTTGAAATTAAGGTTAACCTTAGCAAGTTTTTCGTGTTGATCAATGCGCCAATTCACGAATGTTGATGAGAATGGTTGGCCATTTAATTAATTAAAATAAAATTGCAGACGCGAATAGAAAATGTCAAATCTGAAATATATCATTTTTAAACAAGAAACAGCAAACTTTAACTTTGAATCATTGACCCCCCCCCCCTCCCAGCAGGGGATAGCGTCCATCGCACTCCCCCTCCCTTATCCCCCATGTCGTCTTCTCCGTTTGCCGAATGGAAGACTTTTTTTAAACCAAATGACAAAAATGCCATAATTTAAATTGCAGAATTTGAACAAAATTTTTGTGCGAAATCACAATAAATCAAGTTATAGCTAGGGTTGGTCCCGGGGAGGGGTCCCGGTCGAGGAACGGGAAACAACGGACAAACCGGGGATCCCCGTTTAGGGGATGAGCAAAGCGGGGAAAGGGAATCCCCGGCCTGGAATGTCAGTGCATCAAATAACATGTTTTCACACAATTTTTAGAATAAAAAATATTTTCGACAAATTTTACCAAAATGCTCCACCCTATGGATCGCTTCATATATACAATAAGGAACTCAAAAGAAAAACGACAGATTTTTCAATTTAAACAATAATTTATATAATAGATGAATACGAAGTAAGAGAAAGAATAGACGTTGCTTCAGGCAAATTAACCCAAAAACGGGCGAGGGGGGGGAGTGGACATCACATTCATTTTGGCGAATCTCATTTTATCATAAATTTGAATGTTTATATTCCTTCTGTTTCCCAAAATTTCTTTAAAAATGCATGTTTTCTAGGGTAAATATGCCGGCGAGTTGACCTGTCGGCGTCGGCGAGTCGCCCATCGGCGAGTCGGCGTCGGCGAGTTGACATGTACCCTTTTTAAAATGCCTTTCTTCCGTATTCTGAATTATTACATTATATTAGCGATTTTATAAATTTCATAATTTTGAGATTTACAATGCTATGCCTTTATTTGTTGGCCAACTTAATATTATTATCATAAATTTGAAAATCAAAAATTTTGTTTATCCAAATAAAATTTTTGAAAAATTGACAATTCGTTGGATTCTAATTTTATAACCTTTTATTAAAAATAAATTTTTTGTTACAAAACCTCATGACCAAAAAGGGAAATTACTTTAATCAAAAAATTAAATTCCATGCAATAATGTACAGCCAGGAATGAATGCTTATTTTTTAAAGTTGTATTGCGGTGCCCAAACTTCCCCCCCCCCCGCCGAAAAAAGAGTCCCTCCCGCCCCTGGGATCAGTTACATCAGCGTGTAAGGCAGTGGGTACGGCCGTCGCGGCACAGCCGTGGGTGCGGTGGCTGAAGCGGTTATAACCCGGCGGTTGCTCCCGATTTTTTACGCTCAAGTCGATGCGCAAACGCTGTGATGTCTTCTTACGAGACTTTTACACGAGGCAAAGTGGGTGTTATCGGCAGTTTGAGGAGCGCCATCAAGGCAAGTTGTTTGGAAAACGGACAATTCATCCAACAGAGACAAGTTGTCTGTGTGTACATATTCGGGTTGGCGGTTCCTGGCAATTCTTCGGGTGTCCGAACCGAAACTTTTCGAGTATTCGAACCGAGAAAATCCCGGTTTTACGCTTCGGTTCGGAACCAAAACGGTGGCATAAGAAAAAACAATATAATTTAATTCCAAATTGTACATGGACAAATCAATATCTCAGCAATATTGAGAATGAAATTAAAGGGTATTTTAAATTTTCTTTTTATATGTCGACGATTTACTGAACGATCTGAAAAAATGTGATGAGAATTATGAACTGGGTTTTATGATTACGGCTTTCACTAAGATAGGTATGTTTTAGGGCGTATTTCGAAAATTTGAATTAATTAATTTTAATGTCCAAGCTTTTTTAGGGGCTGAACTCAAAATTCCGCTGCAATGTGTGCGGCACAAAAGGCATAACGCTGGACAGCGTGTGCTAATGCAGCGAGTGCCATGGCCAACTGTGCCACTGCTCTCCGAAATATTGCCGTACGACGACGCTGAAGGACCGAGGAAAATTGTACTGATCAGAGTGATCAGACAGAAACAAAAATGTTCAGTGTTTTTATGGCCGAAAATTTGTTGATCATAGCCGAAAAATTTTGCTTGAATCAATGGTGTTGCTACAAATAAATTTAAGCAGTAAATAAGCGCATTAAAGTCGGGGCGGCCAAGAAAAAATTACAAAAAAAAAAATATTAATAATTCTCCATATTTTTGCTTCAACGGCCCTTTTAAGGCCTATTTAAAGCCTGAATTTTTGATAAAATTTGTCAAGAAAATTAACTACCAAAAAGGACTTTTTTCCGTTCATATTCAAAGCAATAAAGCTTTATTTTTTTACGAGCTTTCAATTTAAATTTCCTTTTGTTAAAATATTTAAAAGCCATTAAATGCTATGAACAAATCATTAAATTTATTGTAATGGGTCCAAATTCCAAATAAAAAACGCACCGCAATTTTCCCAAATTAAAATTAAGGAAAAATTGTTGCCCGATTATGCACCTCCTAAAAATTTATTTAATTTTTTTTAATATTATTTTCAACTAACTGCTGACACCAAAAACAACGGGAAATCCGTGAAAGGGAACCCGGCGAATTTAATTGTCTGCACTCTCGACGGAACACAACCTTGCAGGGGCTGTCTTCGAGAAGCACGCATTGATTAGTGCGAAGAATCAATGCTGTTGTTGTTCTTCTCGAAGTGTGCCCATCATCATCTTTGTCCGGCTTCCTGTTGAGAAGTATGAGCCAAGCATTCAAAATGATTTCTATTTTGTTCAAGCCAAAAGTTCAACAACAAAAATGTACAGTAAATTTTATGCATTTTCCTCCATGTGGCCACAAAAGAATTTTAAACTCGCTCATTTGACTTTTTATTTTAATAATTTTTTTTTTGACAAATTTGTGGGGGCAGGGCCACAGAAGGGATTTTTGAGTGAAATCGGGGGCAGGGGGGTTCGACTGATTGTTGGACACTTGAATAGTCAAAGGTTTATTCAGGGGAAATGTGTGGACAAAGGAAGAACGAAAAATGGGGGGAGGGTGAACGCTTAAATAGTCTTGAAATAGTACTAAAGGTCGGGTGATGACGGGGGGAGGACAGGTTCTTGGGGGCAAATGTTGCGCATTCGCAACATTTAAATGTGATGGATGGGGGCGATTAGGCGAATTGTGCGTAAATTGTGGGGAGAATTGGGTGTGGCTGTTAATGACAACCGCAAATGGGGTGAACAAATGGAGGGGGGTGACAGTGGAACCGTCCCAATCACATTGCTTCCCCGATCAATTTCCCTCCCCAATGATCAAATTATTTGAGCATCGGACGTGAATTCCGACATTCCCCACGGCAGGCTCCTCCGCGTTGTGTGGGCTCATCTCTCCGTTCGTCCATCGGGCCGTCAGTCGTCGAGCGCCAATCGTCTTGTTCTCCCAAACGGAGTATCCCCTGTCCACTCGGTGTTGCTCTGGGTCCGTTGTCGAAAGTGTGCCGTTTTTGCGCTAACATCCAGGTGGACTGGCTGCTTTGCACCTTCCTCCCTCCTTGTGGTCGGGTTCGGGGCTCGTCTGGGGTTGTGAAGAAGAATGTCCTCTTCCATGTGAAATCGGGGCAGTCTCGTCATTTCGTTTTCAATCGGGGGTTGTCGAGGTCGCCGGACTCCCAACAGGCTCAGAACCGTAATCCGGATGGGATCAAACAGGTAGGTAAGTATGCAGGGAATAACGATGTCGCGCAGCAAAAGGAAGGTTGAATATGCGCACGCCATTCTGATCCACCATTCGACGACCGAGTTGAGGATGCCTTTCAACCATTGTTTGGTCCATCCTTCGAGTCCTCCGGTGAGGGCGCCCAAAGCCTCGGCTCGGGCTGAGGAGTGTTGGTCCAGTTTGTCCTTGAAGTTCTCCAGCTCGGCAAATTCACTTATGTGCGGGAAACGGGTAGAGTCCGTCTCGTTGTCCAGTTGCCAGCGGTGGAAGATCAGCGGGTGTAAGTCCATGTCGTTGTTGGAGTGGTTGAGGACGGTCTCGTACAAGTCGTGAACGACGTTTGATTCCAGTCGTCGGGCCACGCCGGTGTGCGTGTCAATTTGGAGCCAAGTGCTGGGGCTGGCGTGCAATTGAAGGTAGTGAAACCGGAAGTGTGTGCAGCTCACTGCTGTTGCTCCGAAGGAGATGACTCGAAGTTCAGGGTCCAGGAAGGCGTCCATTGTTGATTCCGGAAGATGGACGGTGATGGGGATGTATCGCATGCACGTCTTGGTCGGTCGGTAGCTGATGTCCGTGAGTTTGATGTCGACGCATTGAAAGACCTCAATCGTGCTCTCTCCGATCCAGCGCGCCTGTAGGTTCTGTCGTCGCAGCAATTTCCGGGCCTGGAGAGTCGGGTTGGCAGCGCGGATGTTTCGTTGGCACTCCCGCATGTAGAGTTGGGCTAAGGCCATGTTGGTTGCGATTTGCGATGCAGACAATTGCGCGGCGAGTTGCTCGGGCTGAACGTGTCTCTTCTTCTTAGCGTGCTGAGTCGAGAGGATGTCGTCGTACAGCTTCTTCGGGATACCGAAGTTCTGTTCAGACAGGACGATGTGAGCGCCGTCACAGGCGAGAAGTTCCGGTGCATTCGCGGCAAAAGTCAGAGCTTTTTGTCGATCCTTGGAGAGCCAGGTC
Source organism: Globodera rostochiensis (assembly GCA_018350325.1). Lineage (NCBI taxonomy): Eukaryota > Metazoa > Nematoda > Chromadorea > Rhabditida > Heteroderidae > Globodera > Globodera rostochiensis. The sequence goes on from JAEVLN010000023.1 coordinate 508,425, forward strand.
GCGGCTGTCTCGCCGTACGATGGGGTGAAATCTCCGTCGATGCCTTCCGCCATCTCGTAGTCAGTCACAGCGGTCGCAGTGCTGGTTCGGACAATTTGGAGTCCAAATCAGACTTGTGTTGTCGGGAAGTTGGCAGAAACCAGACGAGTAGATGCAGTTCCTCACTTGGTGAATTGGGGACACCAGTTCCAGGTTGTGCCGTTTCACATAAAGTGCGGCCGGCTGTGCGAAACAGTTCGTCGCTGAACTGCTTTGACGTCCTTTGAAAAGTCCGGCGAACGCGCCGGAGAATTCCACTTCTGTGGTGTCAGACGTCGTCCACACCTGGTCGCCTTGATGCAGCATCTCTGTTTTCGCTGCGGAGCATACTTGTTGTCGGGCCATCAGGGCGCAGGTTCGTTCGTTGACTGCAAATTCCTTCTCGATGTCCACGAAATGATCTCCAAAAAGATTCGTGTAGTACGTTTCGGTGGTGCGTTTGATGGCGCAATGCCAGGCAGAGGCGATTTCTTCCGGTTTGGTGATCCTCACGTAGAGGTCGACTTGTAAGGGATGCCACTCCGCATTCAGACTGGGTGGTGGCCGACAGAATGGGGAGCTGTCTGTCCCTTTTAATTCCCAAATGGAGCTGCCGCGGTCTGTGCACCAGAAGATGTTGTCTCCGTTTGCGTTGATGATTCGGCGATCAGATGGTGTCGGATTTGCTGACTCTGCCGGTTGTTCTCGCTTCAACGGCAGGGCGTAGTAGCTCTTCGTGGGCGTTGCCGCCGGTTGGACAGTTGGCCGAGCACGGTGATAGGTCGGCGACGGCATCGGCCGTGTGGTTGTCCACGACGGGCTCCTTGTTGTAGTAGGAATTGTCTGGGTCGTTTGGATCCATTTTCTGCGCGTTGATGTCGGAATTGTTTGGGTGGTCTGGATCCATTTTTGGCGCGTCGTTGTAGGAATTGTTTGGGTAGTCTGGATCCATTTTTTGCGCGTGGTCGTAGTTGGCCTGGTCGTTGTCCCCGTTGGCTGACTCTTTTGTACGGTTTGTGTGGTTGGGGGGTCCGTGATGGGTGCTTGGGTGGTCGTCCAGCTTGGTTGAGTCGTGAGGTCCGCGAACGTAATTGGTGGGTTGGAGGTGGCGTAGAATGCACGGACTTTCTCCACATAACGTTCTCCTGCTGTCGTTAAAGCTGGGGTTCGCCGTTCTCGACTCCACAGGAAGTTTAGGAAATCGTTGCCGGGCCAGATGCCTACCCCGCCAAATCGTTTTTGACGGATCGCTTGGCCGCCTGTCGGTTGGATGGCGAGTAAGCAAAACAAGCCTATCAACATGGCGGTGTTGATGATGTCCCGACTTCCTGATTTGGACGATCTTGATGAACTTGGTGCTGTGGAAGTTGAGGGCGTTGAATCCACTTCCATATCTTCGACTTGCTGTCCTTGGATTCGCTCGGAAATGGCAGAGATTTCGCCGGGCTTTCCATTGAATACGAAAAACCCGATTTTGAAGAGTTGAGCCAAGCTGAGAACGTGTTTCTTATTTTCCAACCAATCCAAGTTGTCCTCCTTGCCGAGGATGATGTTCATTTCGACGTCCGTTTTGGATAACGGATGGATGATTGGGGCCAGGTACTTGACGATGTTTTTGATATCCGCGTCATAGGCGAAGACTAGCCGTCGGATTTTTGGACCGAAGAAGACGCGGAGTGGGTCTGTCACCGTGTGCGAAAACCAGAAGGCTTGTGGCATGCCGTGTGAAAAAGCTTCGGCGATTGTTTCACCGATGACAATGGTTTCGGCGTTGTTGAGATACCGACTTTGAGGAAAATGCAATTTCGCTTTCATCTGTGACGTTTTGTCGCTGGCGTGAGTGTTGATTTCTTCCAGCCAATTTTGAAATGGATTGGCTGTTTGGGTTCTGTTGATTGGCTGGAATCGGATCGGTGCCATCGACGGAGTTTGGAATAATTCCGCGAAGTGATCACAAGACTGGCGCCAATGGCCGATGGTGGCAATAAGCGTCGCCGGTTTGAACAACGGCCGCTTTTGGTTGACCACCTGGTGCCTCCAAAAGTGTTCGGCTGCTTCTCGCTGTATTGACCCGTCGAGGACGGCATAATCCTCGTGAAGTTGCCAGGCCTCGTAGGGATTTGGCTGATATCTGTGTAACCAGTGCAGAATCATTGCGTGGAAGAGACTGATGGCGGTGCAGGCCTCGTAGCCTTCCACCACTTTTCGTTGCCCGGCGATCTCGCTGTAGATCGCCGATTTGGCACATGCCGTGTGGTCCGGCCCACACTCCAGGAAGATGTCGACAGGCACGAAGGTTTCTTCTTTATGGGCGGCAAGCTGATACTCTTCGATGCGGAGCGGTTTGTTTTGGATAGGCGGCCGTCGTTGTTCTTGATTCCTCTCCTTGAGCCATTCTTGAAACGGCGGTGGTGTGTGGCCTGCAAAAGCGTTGTTGGGCCAGGCGCGCTTTGGTCTGTTTGTGAGGATTGACCCGGCGGTGGCGTGCGGCCCGCAAACCGCGTTGTTGGTCGAGGCGCGTTCTGTTCCGGGGCTGTGATGATCAGAATTTCCGGAGACTCAGGCCTCTCTATAGCTCCTTTTGATGCCGCAGGTGCCGTTCGAAATTCGAATTCGTCCGGATGGTTGAACGACTCGATTTTGTTGATGATGAACAGGCCGCCGAGTCCATGTCGATTGGCAAGGAAACATTTGATTGAAGCTTGCTGTCCGTTCACATGGTAGAGTTTGAAGTTGCCAGACTCCAGGATCTCTTGCATTTCCTTGAAGGCTCGTTGTCTTTTCCAGGCTGATTCGAGGTGGTCGCCGTACAGACGCTTGCAAAAGTCGATCAGCTTCTCGCCGTTCGTTGGAAGGTCGGATGCGTGGCGTTGGGGTTTGTGGTGCAGCGGTTGTTGCGATTGTTGTCGAAGTGTTAGCTGATTTGATGCTTCAAAGGCTCGTTGTGCTTCCTGGCTTCCGTCTTTGATCAGCTTTTGAAGGTGTTGCTGGTCCTCTTTTCCGGGGTCGTCAATGTCTTCTTCGATTGAGGCCGGCGCCTGCTGTCTCTTCCTGAGTTTCATCTTTCTCCGGAGCTCGTCGACGGCGGCTTTCCGATGATGGTGCCATTTGATGCGCTTTTCGTTTTGTTGTAAGCGGCTTTCCTTGTCTTTGGCTTCATTATCGGTCGTTTGCTCCGGAATTTGCCCTGGTGAGTCTCCAAAGAGTCGTTGAAACATCTGCTGCTCCGTTTCTGACTGCTCTGGTATTTGTTGCTTTCTTTCCTTGGACTTTTCTTGTCGCTTCTCTTCTTGTTCGAGCAGTTCGGCCGTGATCTGTTGTTCCTTAGCCGCCCAATCTTTCATGGGTATTTTGCCGTGCTGATCAAGCAGTTCCTTTGCGATCTGGACCCCTTTTCCGCGGCTGAAGACTGTGGTCAGTTCCAGAAGCCGCTTTAGGCTGCCGTTTTTGAAGAAAAGCTTCTTTCCCTTCGGCCGAGGAGCGTAGAGTAGTCCCATGGCTGGATCGTAGTCGGACGGCTTCTGTTGGACTTCGTTCAAGCCCAGATTACGTCCAAGGAAATGTCGTTGCTTTTTGAAGACGATGTCTGTTTTCCGCGGGATTTTGTAGCCGCTTTTTGACGGACCGGATTGGTCCATGTCGCGTTCTTCGTCGCTTCCAGCGAGAGAGATGGAGTCCGGGTCGCGGTCCATGATGCTGTTGACCTGTTCTACTGGAAAAGAGGTCCCAATTTCCAGGTTGAACAATTGATTAATTGATCGAGATTTTTCTTTCCCGTTTATTTTAATCAGCGCGGTGCGGGCTGCCCCGTCCCCTCCCTTTTGGACTTGAAGGACCCGGGCCAACGTCCAGAGCGATCTCGGCTGGTGGTCGTCTTGTACGATCACCACATCTCCCTCTGTTGGGTGTTGTTGATCAATTTCGGCTGTGCCCCGGTCGCGCTCCCGAAGTGAGAGGAGATAGTCGGATTTCCACACGTGCCAAAACTTGTCAAGCCGAGAATCGGCGTGCCGTAGCATAGCGTGCAATTTGTCGCGGTTGGACGGGTTATAATCCGGGTCGTTGTGGTCTTCCGCGATGAGCGGAAAATTGGTTTCCGCCTGTCCGTACGGGATAAGGAAATGGACTGGGCGAAGAATTGAGCCGGGTTCTTCGTCGGATTCGAAGGTCAATGGACGTTGGTTGACGATCGCTTCGATTTCGCTGATTAATGTGCTGAATTCGTCCATGGTCAAGAGATTTCGACCAACGCTTCTCCGTAGCGCGTTTTTGGTGATTCCAACCAATCTCTCCCATGATCCGCCCTTCCATGGGGCCTTGGCCGTATTGAAGAACCAATTGACGCCTTGATGTGCCAACTGTTGTTGAACTCGGGCCGGCAGCAGAGTGTCTGTCCATTTTTCTTTGATGACCTTTGCTCCTGCCACGAAGTTTGTACCCTGATCAGATCTGATCAGGGTTGGGGTTCCGCGTCGGGCGACGAATCGACGAAATGCTCGAAGGAAGGCTTCCGCAGAGTAATCCTCAGCGACTTCCAGATGAATTGCGCGGATGACCAGACAGGTGAACAATGCCACGTAGATCTTCACCGTGTCGGTTCCTCGTCGAACTTTGAGCGGTCCGAAGTAGTCGACGCCGGTTTGACTGAAGGGCCGAGCTTCGTTGACCCGTTCCTTGGGCAGATGTGGTGCCCTTGGATAGGCGTAGGGCCGCAGGCGATCCCGTCGACACTCCAAACAGCCGTAGTCTGGAGAGTAGAGGATGTGTTTGACGGTTTTTCTGCCTCGCGGTATCCAGTATTTTTCGCGGATCTTGGAAAGCAGTGTTTTTGGTCCGCAGTGGTGTAGCGCGTTGTCGTAATTCCGTACGATTAGCTTCGTTAGCCAGCTTTCGGGCGGAAGGTAAACCGGAAACTTGATTTCGTAGTCAAGTTGATCCGCTTGTCCGATTCTGCCTCCGCATCTCCATACCCCATTTCCGTGAAAGAGGCGGAGGTCTCTGATGAGTGTTCTCGTTGGGAGATAAGCCAGTTGCATCTCCTTCAATAGCCATTCCTCGGCACGTTCGAGTTCGTTTGGGGTCAACGGACCGGTTGTTGGCTTCTTCCGAAGATTTTTTACGGCGTCATCGCGTGAGAGCCGGTAGAGGGGGTAATTTCTCGCCTCGAATTTCGTGGCCAGGATCAACGTCATGATGAACCGTAGGGCATATGCCGCGGTGGCTTTGAGTCGATTCCAATTGGAGAATCGTTTGACTTGGATCGATGGTCGAAGGGCTTTCGCTTGTGCTTCGTGGATGGCCATGCTGAGGTCGATGATTGGCGGCTCTACGACTTCCTTGATTTCTTCCCCAGGATTGTAGGTGGCATTTGGCTCAGGCCATTGGCCGGACTTGGCCAGCCAGATTGGCCCAAATCGCCAGAGCAGGGATGAGACGAGGAGTTGCGGGTCGGTGCCGCGTGAGGCCAAATCTGCTGGGTTTGAGTCGGTTCGAACATGACGAACTTGAAAATTCGCTTCTCGAATTTTCTTCAGTCGGTTGGAGACGAAGCGGTCCTGCTTCCGATTCTCCTTGAGCCGCTCTATGGAACATTGACTGTCCGTCCAGAGAAGCACTTGGTCGTCTTTGAAGTGGAGTTGCCCTTGAATGAACTTGACTGCTTTGACGCCCAGGGTTAGTGCTTGAAGTTCCAGTTTCGGAATGGTTGAGTCGTGTTCGCCTAGTTTGAGGGGCTTGACCAGGCTTTTGCCGTAGATGAGGTTGCATTCCTCGTTGCCGTTGTCCGTCTTGGCCTTCTGATAAACTGCGATTCCCATGCCATAGCGGCTCGCATCGCAAAAGCAGTGGAATTGATCGCATTCCGTTGATGTGATGAAGCGGGGGAACTCGATGACGAACGGCTCGCCTCTGATTGTCCAGAGTGCCACGATTTTTCGCCAGGCGTCGTTGAAATGTTCCGGGAGCTCGTCGTCCCATTTTGGGTTGAAGTTCTGCACGCTTTGCAGGAACACTTTGGCCGGAAGTAATGCTGGCGCCATGAGTCCGAGCGGGTCGAACACTTTGGCGATGTGGGCCAGAATGGTTCTCTTCGTAATTTTTCCGTCGAAGGTCGGCATTTTGAAGAGGAGCCGATTGTGCTTCGGTCTCCACGAGATGCCGAGCACCTTTGCTTCTTCCAGCTCGTTGGCTAGGTCGGCCGGTGGCAACTTTTTTACTTCTTCCAAGTCGCTGCCAAAGAACTCCCTGAGAACCATTCCTGCTGTTGCGAATATTGCCTTTGCCTCGCAGACCAATGCGGGAAGTTCCTCCTCATTCTTGACTTCGATTAATATATTGTCGACGTACAGATTTTCGTCGATTCGACGGGCCAAGTCACTGTCATACATTGCGAGATGTTCACGGATGGTTGCATTGAGAAGGAAGGGCGAGACCGTGAGTCCGAAACTGACGCGACAGAAACGGTAGACCAGGACATCTTCTCGTCTCAGAGGGTCGAGTTTGTCCGTTGCCGGATTTGCTAACCAGAGGAAGCGCGTGGCATCGCGATCCTGTTGGCGCACGCCTAGCTGAAGGAAGGCCTTTTCGATATCGGCCATTAGCACCCTTTTCATCCTGCGGAAGCGGATGAGTACTCCGGTGAGGTCCTTGAGCAGAAGCGGACCAGTGTGTAGGCAATCGTTGAGTGATGGTGCCGCTGGATTGTTCTTTGGTTTGGCAGAAGCATCCATTACGATGCGAATTTTGGTTGTCGCCTTGTCTGTGCGGATGACCGCCCGGTGCGGTAGGTAATGAACTGGTCCGATGTTCGGAGAAGACATGTCCACTCGTTCAATGACGGATTTCTGGAGTTGGTCTGTCAGGATTGTCTGGTATTCCGCTACCAAGTTGAGCGTACGCAATTTTCGTACCAAGCTGATTAGCCTCATCTTTGCTTGCAGGTAGTTCGTTGGTAAGTTGTTGACCCGTTCTGTCCACGGTAGTGCGACTTGGTACCTGTTTTCGACGAAGCTGAGGGTTTTCTTAAAGTCGATCATCACTGCGTCTTGATCCATTTTGGTGGATGTGTCATCCATGCCAATAATGTGCAGGCCAAAAAATCGGTTGAGTTGGTCATCTCTTTTCAGATCATCTTCCGTGGTAAAGATCTCATTATCGTCGCTGATTGGTTCAGTTTTGGCCGCTTGATCTGGTTCCTCTTCAGCTTCGTTTTGCACGGGGAGGACGAAGGTGACGTTTACCGATGGTCCGCCTAGTGCGATGCGGCCTGATCCGCTGAGGATTTTTCCAATTTTCGATTGGCAAAGTGTAAATCCGCTGGGAAGTCGTTCAATCGGTTGAACGTTGAGTTCGTGCCAGATATTAATGCCGAGCAGGATATCTGGTTGCGTGGTTTCATGCGGTAGTGCCAGCTTCCTTTGTTGAAGCTGCGATGTGTCAAGCCCTGATAATTCGATGATTGGCATTTCTGACACCATGAAGCCCAACGCATTGAGGTTGAAAATGAGTTTCTCGCCGGCTGTGCCGAGGATCCCGATTTTAACCCGATCGCTGACGTATTTCTTCGGTTTCCGTTCGCCGAAGCTGGTCAGATGACATTCCTCTCGGTGAACTACTGGTAGGTCCAATTGCTGCGCCGCTCTATTTGAGATGAAGGAGCGGTGACTTCCGGGATCAAGGAAGATTGCAGCGGCCATGCTGAGTTGAGGCTGCGCTGGATTGAAGACCGTTGATGTCGTGGTCATTAGTAAGGCTTTTTTCTCGTTGTCCCTGACCACGGTGCTTTGCTGTGGTTCGGATTCCGTTCCGATGCCAGCTGTTGAGGGTGATCCGTTCTCATCCTCGTTTGGGCCAATTGTTGCTGCGGCGATTTGCATTGATCCGCTGTTGCCATTGGGGCAAAGCGCTGCTGGATGTGGTTGGCCACATCTGAAGCATCGTTTCGGCTTCGGACAGTCGAATGAGCGATGCGTGGACTTCAGGCACTTGAAGCACAGTCTTTTCTCTCGAATGACTGCGGTTCGTTGCTGGAGTGTGCTGAATTTGCGGCATTCTTCGTTCCAGTGGCCGCTGCCACAGAAGATGCATGGTGAGGGTGGCTCACTTCGTTTGAACCCTCCTGATCCTTGAGGATTTGCTGATTGAAACGGTCTCGCTGCTTGACCGTTTTGGTGCTGCGGCGGTTGCTGATCCGCCCGTTGCCCAGTATGCTGGGGTTTTCGTTGAGTTGTGGCCGTCGGCCAGTGCTTCTGCGGATACGGCTGCAGACCCGCCTGTTGCCCAGTTTGCTGGGGCTTTCGCTGGGTTAGCTTGGTGCCAAATCGTTTGTTGGCCTCATCTACCGCTGATGAGATGAATGTCCGCTCCCTGGGTGGAGGACTTCGATACCGGCTTCGAAATGCCGGTGCTGGTTGCAGGCGTGCCCTTTGCTGATGGGCTTGAGTGCTTGGCTGCGTGGTTTTTCCGAACTGCGATGGGTGCCCGTATTCACCCATAACTTCTTGGATTTGTGTCTCTTTCCGGACGGATATGCTGAGTGTGTCCCGGAATTTGTTGGTATTCCAGTGCGCGGGATCCTCGGCCTTTTTGGTGAGGATTGTGCGGAGAAAGCCTGGTGTCAGCTTCTTCTCCAGCATCAGAAATGTTGGGGGACCCTCGATGTCCTCCCCTGCGTTGTTAAGCTCTCTCGTGAGCCTTTCGAGTTGCAGCAGGAACTCTTTGGTGTCGCGCAGCGTTCTGCAAGCCTTCAAGTTGGCAAGCTCAAAGTGCAGTGCGCGGATATGCTCTTCGGGAGCACCGTAGGTGTCTTTGAGCAGCTGGAGTGCAACATCGTAGTTGCTGTCTTCCAAACGAAATCCGGCAACGAGGTCTCGGGCCTCGCCGGTCAGCATGTTGCGCAGGAAGTTAAATTTCTCCGCCTTGGAGATGGGTTGGCTGCCGATGGCCGACTTGTAGGACTCGTAGAACTCCGGCCACCGGCGCTTGTGGCCGCCGAACTTCTCAAGCTGGATTGGCTGGAACTGGTAGAGCGGTGCCGCGAATGGCGGGGCGTTGCTGCGGGGTGCGGCTGTATTTTGTTGAACCGCTTTGTCGTGTACTGCTTGAGCGTCTCGCTCATCCTTGTTAGCTCGGCTGCGGTAAAGTTTTGCTTGGACTGTCAGTGTCCCAGCCAAATCCCGAAGATCGCGAAGTTTGACGGCAGCGTCATCGACTTTGTCGTTAATCTTTTCTTTTCTGTCGAATGCTTCGAAGGCCGCTTCTCCGGCGTCTCGTTCTGCTGCGGCGAGCTTGCGGAGCAGGTCGGTCCAAGCCGATGATGACTCTCGGATGTCATCCAAGAAAATTTCTAGCGTTCTCCCCTCCTTTTGGACCTTTTCCAGTTGCGCTTCGAGGAGTAATGCGTTCTCGAGGTTGGACAAGTTCTTGTCCGGCTGCAGTTTGAGGTCGACTGCGGGTCGGGCGCGCGAGAGGACCTTCAGTGCGGCTCCCAATTTCTGCTGAATGGGTGCCGACATTGTCGCCGTGCTTCTTGTACTTGTTTCCAAGACTTGGCCGGTTGTTGTACTACTTGAACTCGGTGTTCAAGGATTTTCCTGCTCGTTGAACTGCTTCAACTTGATGTTCGAGAGTTTTGACACTCGTTGCACTGCTTGAATTTGGCTTTCAAGAGTTTTTCCCCTGGTCGTACTGCTTGACCTCGTTGTTAAAGACTTCTTGTCTGTTCGTGCTGCGTGGACTTGCTGTCCCAGCTTTGATCGCTCCGGACGTTCCGGATTGAGGTGATGTACTGTCCGTCACGTAGAACGAACAGCACACTTGGAAGAACCGAGTCACGTAGAACTCTGTTCGACCGCTCCTACCCTGATTCACTTTTTGCCCGTCGCCCGCTTACGTTATTGGCACCTAGCACAATAACGTAAGCCCCTTGGTTGTTCGCCCCGAGCGTGAATGCCACGTAGGACAATCACGGACGGTTCTTGAATTTTGGGTCTGGTGTAACTGCCACGTAGGACAATCACCACAGACTTTTTTCCACTTTTCCTTTACAAAAATTCCACCAGAAAGCCGAGTTGATGGTCGGCGTCCGGTTCACGGCCTTGATTGATGCTGTTGTCGGGCACGGTCACTGATCGGGCGCGACTTGGGCACTGTTTTGGCGCAGTCGAGCACGGGCGGGCACGGCTGCACGGTTTGGGCACGGTTCGGCACGGTCCTTGGCTTCGGGTCGCCACTTTCTGTGGGGGCAGGGCCACAGAAGGGATTTTTGAGTGAAATCGGGGGCAGGGGGGTTCGACTGATTGTTGGACACTTGAATAGTCAAAGGTTTATTCAGGGGAAATGTGTGGACAAAGGAAGAACGAAAAATGGGGGGAGGGTGAACGCTTAAATAGTCTTGAAATGGTACTAAAGGTCGGGTGATGACGGGGGGAGGACAGGTTCTTGGGGGCAAATGTTGCGCATTCGCAACATTTAAATGTGATGGATGGGGGCGATTAGGCGAATTGTGCGTAAATTGTGGGGAGAATTGGGTGTGGCTGTTAATGACAACCGCAAATGGGGTGAACAAATGGAGGGGGGTGACAGTGGAACCGTCCCAATCACATTGCTTCCCCGATCAATTTCCCTCCCCAATGATCAAATTATTTGAGCATCGGACGTGAGTTCCGACAAATTTAAATAAATTTAAAATAGAGTCAAATTGGAAAAAAGAATTCGCGGATTTTTCGGATCTGGATTTTTGCGAATAATATTATTTAGAAAATCCGCGATCGAAAAATCAATTTATTAATTCGCATCAAATTGGGGATGAAAGAATGGCGCGTCGTGTGCAGCCGACGGCACAAGTAATCGATAGTTGAAAAGCAGTGGAAATTAAATTTTACCTTCCAAAAATCATTTTGGTTAGGTTTGTTTTGGTACTGAAACCGAATTTTCGATCAAGAACTTTTGCAACAAAGCTTTAAACCGGGTTTGAGCGAAATTAGCTTTGAAAATCTGCAAAAATGACTAAATCGCTTCTCTAAAGCCTCTAAAAAGGCAAAGCGATGTGTAAGCGCTGGTTTTCACGAATGGGGGGGGGGGAGGGTACGGTAGTTCCTCTAATAGAGCCCCGAAGGGGATTTATTTTTCAACCTCCTCCCCCCCGCCCCCTCCCCCAACACAGATTGTTATGACAAATCTAATAGTTTTTTTTATTTTGTTCAATTAAAATAAACAAAAAGCTTTCGAATTTGTAAAAAAAAAATTTGGGGGAGCATTTTTGAAAAAGAAAAAGCCGTCCGATTTGAAGAAATTTAAAAGCCTATCTATCACCGATCTTGTGTTCACGATTATCACAGCTTATTACGGGTCGGGAAAAACACTTTTAAATACCGTTTTCTTGAAAATGAGTAGAAAATATGTGATTTAATTTTTACTATTTTTATGGCCGTTCGGTCAGCCGTTCATCCATGGGACATGGACGAGTTAACTTTAATGGGACGCGCGTAAACCTTTTTAGTACGCTTAAATGAACTAAAATTCTTTCATTCAAAAGATAAAAAATTGTACAGTAAATGAGTGATTGAGTATAATAAAAGTCAAAAAAAAAATAACGATTTTTAATTAATAAATCGAAATGGTTTGATCAAAATTTTCCCGCCTTCATTTGCAGTTCCCCTTCACTGCTTCAGCCCCCAAATTTAAAAAAAAATCCGGAATCCGGCTTTTTGACCTTCCGGATTTTCCCGGACACTGGTAACTTTTAAAATCAAAAATATGAATTTTTTTAAAAATCAAAAAAATTTTGCGACAAAAATTATGTTACACCTTAATTTGTAAGTACATATGAATGGGGAAATAAAGGCATTTTTTGCAACAAAAAAAAACAGCAAAATTTGGGCAAAAAATTCTCACTAAAAAGGCTCAATTATTTTCTCAACCCGTCCGCCCTTGATTAGTAAAATGCTGCCAAATTTTCTTACCAATAGCCTTTATGTCTAGTACACAATGCTTGGACAAAACGTCAAAAAAAAATGTAAAAATGGAGCGCCAAAAATGTCATTCCTACTTTCTGCTCATTGGCCAAACAATGCCAGTGGTGCCGTGCTATTTTGGCCTAGAAACTCGGCCATTTTCCGGCTTTTGGTGGGTCCGTGCCGGGGTTTGGAGTTGCCAATTTGCGAAGACGAAGAAAGACGACCACGCGACGGACGGACGTTGGGGCAATGAATATTTGGGGCGGGGGGGGGCAGATCAACGCCGCAGTGGAAGTTGAAAAAATCTAGGAAAAACAAAAAATTATGTTATGTTCGGTACTATAATAATAAATGATCTCGATATTGTAGTGTTTTTATTTTACAAAACAATTTTATTATTTCATCGAGCTAAAAACACAAAATAAATTTTTTTTAAAATTAAAAAAAAACAATTCCGCGCCTTGCCCCAACAGGATATAGTTGCATGGTCACCAGTTCTGAACGGCCACCGGCACTTCGGCATGGGATCAGATTAGCCCGGGGGTGGGATCCCGGTCAAAAACGAGGACACCGGGGACGAACAAACCGTGGATTCCCTCGTTTTTGTTGATGAGTAAACCGAGAGGAGGACGGGCAGGACGGGGCTGGAGCTGCTCCACGTTGATCCTGGAAATTTTTAATTTTTTTAATAAAATTTTTTAAAGACCTAAAAACTCAAACGAAACATCGAGGGGGGGGGCTGTAAATTTACACAAATTTTTTGAAAAAATTTCGAAACAAAAGCTCAAACGCTAAACACTCTCAAATTTTCATCCTTCCCAATCATTGTCGTCAGTCCCATACCGTAAGTAAAATGTTTACTTTCTTTTAGGCGCTGTTCAATAGAATAAAATGTCCACAAATTGACTTGTTGTTGTGTCCAATGAACGCGCCATGGGTACAAGAATACCGTAGTACAAGTACGGTGGCGATTGATCAGATGCAGAGATTGGCGCTTAAGAAGCACGGTTAAATACGTTGTAATCAAATCAAAACTTGAGAACAAATTTGAAATACATTTATAGCAAAATACTAAAGCAAAAATTCGGGGAGCTTACCAAAATGGGATTCGGATTCTACCCAATTTTGATTTTTTTTAAAGATGCAAAACTTTTTGACGGGATTTTGTTTGAGTCCAGGTTCTTCTTTCAAGAGTAGACAGGAATAGAGATTCCAAGGAAAATCGGGAGCGAAATTAAAATTAAAAACCAGATTTTAACCGTATAAAGCGGGGGTTAACAAAATAAACATTTGTTAATTTTGAAAAAAAAAACAGGGACTATATAAGGGAAAATTAAGTCCAAAAAAACGTTTAGCCTTTTTTCAAATTTGTGGCCTAAATGGTCGAAAAGTTTTGTTTTTTGGTTTTGATTTGGAAATGACAAAAATTAAATCTGCATATTTCCAAATTTAAATAATAAAATGATTAAATCCTTAATGCAAACCCATTAAAAATGGATAAGCATTAGACCCCACTCATTGTTGAAATACAACGTCTTCGAATTGCTCTCAAGAATTTTATTTGAATTCTAAAAATAGGTAAATACTCTCAAGAATTTTATTTTTTGGAAGTCGTTACAATACTCCAAATTAGCGATCAGACACGGGCCGGGACCCGCTCGGGTTTTCACAAGCCGGGTATTTAATTTAACGAATTTTAGATAAGTATTTAATATGACTCTCTTAGAAAACAAATAAAAGATTCAAAATTATCTTAAAAAAGGATACCGCGACAATTGACGTGGTTTGCCCATAGCAAATCGGCAATTTTGAGGATCAATTCGCTGACACTTTTCGGCACGTCAAAGCGAATGTGGACAACCCGGAAGCAATGACAGCTCCTTTTTTAGTTAATTACTGATTTAAAATTTTTTTTTTTTTGATTTTTTACTCAAAAACTTCAATTTGTTCCTCTAGTCACAAATCTTTTTTTTGTTTCAAATCAATTTGTGTACAGTAATGAATGTGCATGAGCGAGCATATGTACATAATAATTCCAAATTCTCCATTTCCTTATCAGTTTAGGGGTAATGGTGGTGATAAATGCACTGACTTTCTTCTGATGATCCCAACAAAAGTTGTGGGGGTGGGGGGGGGTGCATTGGGGCAACAGTGTTCGTCGGCCTTTGGGTAAATTTAGTTCTAGCTGAAAAAGTTTACACCTAATTTGGGTATTGTAAAATATGAAAGAAAAGTTATCATTATGCCACCCCCCCCCCCACTCCTAAAATCTCGTCAAGACTTGTCAGATTAGAAGTTTTTGAGTTTTTGGATCTTAAATTCCCTAGCCTGCTGATAAGACTCCAGAGCAAATTTTGATAAAATGATTTTTTGATTAAAATGTGGGATTCGTTGATAAAAAATTTTTTGATAAGGTTTGCACAAATGGAGGCTGCCCCGGTGAACGCCAACGGCGGCTACAACAACAAAAACAACAACATTGGCAATAATTTTCCATTTATAAATATTATTATAAAGATTAATTCATAATTTTAAAGGCTCTGTCAGTGAAAGCATGGATGCGCCGGTACAATACTACCAGCAATATTTCATGCCTCAAAGCCACCACTCAACATTGGCAGGTAAATTTGTTTAAACATTTTTTAATGTTCAATTTTTTACGAATTCTAAAAAAAAGCAAGCTGCCAACAAATTTAAAAAACTCATTTTATTAAGACAAAGTTGGTCCAAAAACTGCAGAATTTTATCCCTTTTTTCGTTGTGGGGAGAAGCTGAAATCAAAATTTAAAAATAAGGACAAAATAAGACCCCGAAAATGTGAAATAAGAACAAATCTTTTAAATAAGGACAGTTGACACTTGTGTAATTTTGTGCCGGGACTAATTTGTAAGGGACAAAAAGATTTTTAAAAAACCGGGACCAAAATTTCAGTAACAAAATGTAAAATTTACCATTTCAGTAGTGCTCCCGGTCCCGAACAATTCTAATTCATAATTTTATAGGCTCTGTCAGCGAAAGCATTGGTGAGCCCATACAATACTACCAGCAATATTTGATGCCCCAAGGCCATCACTCAACATTGGCAGGCAAATTTGTTTAAAAACATTTGGTTTTAATATTTATTTGTAAAATTTTCTAATACTAAACTTTGTAAAACATTTTACATTTGGTTTTAATATTTATTTGTAAAATTTTCTAATACTAAACTTTGTAAAACATTTTTAGGAATGCAAAAAACAGTACATAGTAGTGTTCGGCAAATGGGGTTTTTCGGTATTCGGTATCGGTATTTCGTTAAAATACCGAAAAAAAAAAATACCGCGGTAATACCGAAAAATACCGCGGTATTCCAGTCAGAGATATCTCGGTCGGTATTCGGTATCGGTATTTCGGTAAAATACCGATACCGAAAAAAAACCAAAATCCCAAAATTTCTTTGGACGGTATACCGAATCGGTAATACCGAAAAAATACCGCGGTAATACCGAAAAATACTGCGGTAATACCGTACCGTGCCGAACACTAGTACATAGCATTGAACATTGTTTCGTAAGCTTACATTTCACACAGACAAAAAATAATTGTTGTAAATTTTATTTAGCTTAGAAATAAATTTAAACAATATAATTTTAAATTTAACAAATAATCAAATTAATTTTTAAAAAAGGTGGCGACAATTTGATTATTCACTGTCACTGGCAGCAACAGCAACAGCAGCAGATGGAGTTGCAGCTTCAACAACAGCAACAACAACAACGACAAGCGCTTGACAATTGGACCTGTCAAATGGTGAAAAAAATTAATAAAAAACAGATTATAATATTTCTTTAATAAAATGTTTAATATCAAATAAAAGATATTTAAAAAATAAATAAACATTTTATATCTCTACAAAATTGTTTTACCTGAGCTCAATTTTAAATTTTGGTGACAAATCGCTACATTTATAAATATTACAACTTTGTTTTTTAAATTTTCTTTCAAATATCGTTAAAATATCTTTGCGTCTATCGGCGCCATCGGAGCCCTATTGTTAAGTTGTATAAAATTGCAATTTTTCAATTAAAATTTAATTACATCTAAAAATGGCGATTTTACTCAAATTTTGAACTTTTTTTTTCCTAAGAAAATTAGTAAAAGTTTCCAACTCTACAAAAATCTCCGAAAATTTTCAACCTTCAGGAGCCCTGCGGGCCCTCCTCGAAGCAAAACTAAAAAAATTTACGAAAAGAAACGTGAAACGCCAAAAAACACGAAACAACACATTTTTTTCGATCATCTCTGGTCTCGATCCGGGTTGATTTTCACTTCTCGAATGCGGTTTCCGGACCCGGTCATTTCAAAATTGCGGGCCCTAATAAAAATAATTTTCCAAATTGCTGTTAATTGCCTCAGGCGCTTCCAACGACTTCTTCGGCATTGGCACCGGTTGCAAGTCAATCGCCGCTTGAAGTCAAAGGCAAACAGCGACGACCTTCGGCGGGACGGCAACTGCAGTGCTCAAACTGCGACTCTACGACAACGCCTCTGGTGCGACGAAATCAACACGGGCAACCGGTGTGCAAGTAAAAGTTTTTTTTGAATAAAAATAAATGTTAAATAAATATATTATTGTCTAAATTAAATTGAATTACAACAATTATAAATTAATTTAAAAAATCATAAATTTTAATTTCATCTTTGTTTAAATCTTTTTCGAATTTTTCAGCGCTTGTGGTCTTTACTATAAGCTCCACCAGGTTGCGCGCCCGTTGGCATTGAAAAAAGAGGTAGAATAATTTTAATTTTATTTTTTATAAGCGACTGAATATTTTATTTAAAATTTTTTCTTTTTAAAATTGATTTATATATATATCTTTAAATCAATTTATTTATTTTGTAGACAATTCAAACACGCCAAGGACGAAGACGACGACAACTATTGGGTAGAGTTGACCGGGACCGGGATTTTTGGGAAATTCAAGACCGGGACTGATTGGAAGTTAAGCCAACTTAATTTGCTTGTAACTTTCTTCATATGCTTTCCGGCAACTTTTTCAGATTCATACTCAGCTCGACAATAGGAATTGAATGGTTTAGCGCCATTGATTGATAATAAAAAAATTCCCAAATTGTCGATATTTAAAATAATAATTAAAATTAATTGATTTGAATTTTGTTTCCAGCTTCTTCCTCTGCGTGCCCGGCATCGTGCTTGCCTTCTGGCACTGCTTCGGCGACATGTTCAACGGGTCAAAAAATGAAAGATGAGAAGCACCTGGCTGAGCAGCTGCAACTTTCAGCAATTACAGGTCAAATGGTTTATTTAATGAAAAATGTTTTTCCAATTTTTTGATCCCTTTTTTTCGTCCACAATTACTCAAACTTATCTTTGTCAAAATTCTTTTTCTTTAAGTCCTCAAAACTTTTGTATATTAAGCAAATTTTAAACTCTGAAAAAATTAGTCATATGTATTTAAAAAAATCAGAAATTTCCAAATTGTCGATATTTAAAATAATTCTTAAAATTAATTAATTTAATTTTGTTCCCAGCTTTTTCCTCTGGGTGCCCGGCATCGTGCTTGCCTTCTGGCACTGCTTCAGCGACATGTTCAACAATTGCAAGAAGGAAAGTGTCGGCGGGTACAACAAAAGTGCCTGATTGGACGGACAAAAAGAGTGACATCATCTGAATAATTTAATCATTTTTTATTTGTTTTTATTTCCACATTTTTTCAAAAAAATTGATTAATAATGTAATTATAGTAGACTTGCGGCCCGCGGGGGGGGGGGTCAAACCGGGGAACAGGGGTACCGGGGACGGACAAACCGGGGACCCCCCTTTTCGGGGATGAGCAAATCGAACGGGGACCCACGGCAGAGGATGGGCAAATACTAAATATTAAAGTCAACAATATTTATAATTAATATGGACACCATTTTAAAGAATTGAAAAATTTTAAATTTCTGAGCATTTAATCTTCATATTTTATGCAAATAATAATTAAATTTACAGCAATTTAAAAAATAAACTTTATAGGACAATCTGGACGCAATTAAAAGTAAATATTGGAAATAAATTTGAACGCTTATTAAAGCTTATTTATTTATATATAAATTTTTTTTGTAGAAAATTTATGATTAAAGTTTTTGGTTAATTAATATAGCATTTTTAGTGTTCCAGAATTTCTCAAATAAAGGACAAAAAAGGACGCGTACCGTACCTCGAATAAAGGACGATTTAAAAAAAAAAAGAAATATACGATCTCTGTTTTAAGGATTGTAAAAGTGTAGAATAAACTCAAAAATTTCTTTCAAAATATTCCTTCCAACTTTGCACCTTTTGGTCCAAAATGATAATTGCCGTGGGGAGGGGGACATTGAGAACTTTAATACAAACAAAATTAAATATTAAAAGTGGATCCATCGCCTGCGGCGAGTGCAGAGAATGACATTTTACAAAAGTTTGTTGGCGAAATTTCATCGTATCGATTTTGTTATATACAAATTTTATATAATAATTAAGGGATAGAACCTCCCAACAATTTTAATGATTATAAAGCAAACAAATTAAAGAAGTTAAAATTGGTATTTATATACCTTATACGGTTCTTGAATAAAATCGAGTAATTTATATACCATTGAGCTCAAATCTGCAAAAAAATTTTCACGGAATTTGAATCGGTTCCGCTTCAAAAACCTCCTGCTTAAAGGCTGTGTACCTAACATTTTTGGTTGTTTTATCGTTTTCAAGACCAAAGAAACCCTATAAAAGTGGTGGTGGGCTATTTTGGTCTGGGAGCTCAAATCCATTTTCTAAATCATTTTACATAATTTTATTTTTGATACGATAAAATCATTTTACATTTACGATAAATCATTTTACAATTTATTTTTTATTTTAGGTACGATAAAATCACTTATTATTTTTTATTCAATAAAATCATTTTTACATTTTTTTTATTTTTGATACGATAAAATCATTTTACATAATTTTTTATTTTTCATCGGTTTAGCTGATTGTCCAACGCCATCATTAATGGGGATGAATCAGCCGCCCACCGCACACTTTTTAATCAGAAAAAGTGTTAACCGCCGAACAACAAAAAATGTAAATGAAATAAACGACTGTCTGACTGCTGGGTTTGGCGCTCTTCACATTTTATATTTGGTGTAAAATGCTCTTTCACAAACGAATTAAATGCCCGCAAACAACAAATTAAATTGATTCGATTTTCGTTGAAAAATAAATTTTATTTTCTTTTAATTTTGTTTAAATTTTAGCCATCATGAATGTTGGCATCAATACGTTTGTGCCCATCTCTCTGCTGACTGTTCTATGCATTGTCACCGCTGTATACGGTATGTTGGCGATGTCAACAGTGACGGTATTAAAGCTTTTTTGAAAACCTGAATTGGAATTACGGTACTTTTTGAAACTCTTAATCGGATGTATGGTATACTTCAATTTTTTGTTGAAAAGCCTGACAAAATATTGGGAAACAGAAAATTGAATTCCGGTAGGTATTTAAAAAAAACTTTGTTCGAATCCGAATCAAATTCTGATACTTCAAAATGTTTGAAGATTGGAAATTTCTATTGAAAGCTGAAAATAGGAACTCTAAATTCTGATACTTTAAAATTCAAAATTCATTGGAATAGAAATTTTGCGTTGCCAACATTTTTTTCAAAAAATCAAAAAATTGGGTATTCCCGGATACTTTCTGGTGTACAAACAAAATGAAATTGCAGGCATTAAATGCACCAACCGGACATTCGTTTCCACCAAACCTTCTGAAGTGAAAAATGGGGCCGAATGTTCGAGCAGCGGTTGCGTCGTGGCCTATTGCACTTTTGGTAAGAGTTTGGTGCATTTTATGATATCAATTAAACATGGCAAAAGCCTCTAAAATTTTAATTAAAATTTGAAAATTGAAGAATTTTTCATATTTAGAACAAAAATTTAATAATATTTTCCGTTTTAAAAGATCCTGGCATTTTGCATGCCAAAAATGACCCCACGGTTTTTTAAGATTGTTCTTAATTTTGGTTGCTTGAAAATTGGCCTAAAATTTTGGCTGAATTTCAAATAGCTAAAATCTAAACAATTTCCCAATTAATCACAACTCTATTCAACTTTTATCAAACATATACTAAATAATGTAATTTGTTTTAAACAAATTTAAACAAAATGTTTGCGAACACAGGTCCTTCGGCGCGTGTGTTGTACCAGACTTGTGTCACTGATCGAGAAAATTGTGCACAGATGGCAAAGAAATGTGAAGTAATGCAACAGGCATTGGGGACCGGCAAATTGGGAGGATGTAAAGAGTGCAGAGAGGCGGATTATTGCAATGTTGAAGCATTGATCAGTCAGCCAAAGGTAAAGCTGATCGATCGAATATCAAGGTTGGGTCAGCTGTCTCACTCTGATCAATTTAATGTGAATGATCATAGATCATATTCCATTTTGGGATCTTTCAGAAAATGTTAAGCAAATTGAATAAATTTGCTTAAAGAATCAGAGCACACGGGGCAGCTAATCTGATCTACGTTAAATGATTTGATAGTTTTTTTGACACAATGTCATTGAAATGATCAAAAATCAAAAAGTTAGGTAAATCGATTAAAAGTGATTTTAAGACTGTGATCAAAATCACCTGCCTATCTTTTATCTAAAAATTTTCAAAATACATAAAAATATTTAAAAAGACATACTAGAGCATCATATTTATGACAAACAAGTGTTTCGATTTGCTCATAATTTTTTAAAAAATTTTTTTGGGGGCAGGAAGGGGGGGGGGGTCACTAGTGCCAATAGGCTCGCTCCATGAGATAAAATTTAAGGCTATTTTGTTAAGAAAATTGACCTAAAACTTCGAAAACCCCACAAAGAAAATTTAATTAAAAAATGGATCAATGAAAGGCAATCAACAACGGCACGGTGCCAAATCCGGCTCCGGTCAACAACAACGGCACGGCGCCAAATCCAGCTCCGGTAAACAACAACGGCACGGCGCCAAATCCAGATCCGGTAAACAACAACGGCACGGCGCCAAATCCAGCTCCGGTAAACAACAACGGCACGGCACCAAATCCAGCTCCCGTAAACAACAACGGCACGGAGCCAAATCCAGCTCCGGTAAACAACAACGGCACGGCGCCAAATCCAGCTCCGGTAAACAACAACGGCACAGAGCCAAATCCAGCTCCGGTCAACAACAACGGCACGGCGCCAAATCCAGGTCCGGTAAACAACAACGGCACGGAGCCAAATCCGGCTCCGGTCAATAACAACGGCACAGCGCCAAATCCGGCTCCGGTCAACAACGGCACGGCGCCAAATCCGGCTCCGGTCAACAACAACGGCACGGCGCCAAATCCGGCTCCGGTCAACAACAACGGCACGGCGCCAAATCCAGCTCCGGTCAACAACAACGGCACGGCGCCAAATCCGGCTCCGGTCAACAAGAACGGCACGGAACCAAATCCGGCTCCGGTCAACAACAACGGCACGGCGCCAAATCCGGCTCCGGTCAACAACAACGGCACGGAGCCAAATCCGGCTCCGGTCAACAACAACGGCACGGCGCCAAATCCGGCTCCGGTCAACAACAACGGCACGGCGCCAAATCCGGCTCCGGTCAACAACAACGGCACGGCACCAAATCCAGCTCCGGTAAACAACAACGGCACGGAGCCAAATCCAGCTCCGGTCAACAACAACGGCACGGCGCCAAATCCGGCTCCGGTCAACAACAACGGCACGGCGCCAAATCCAGCTCCGGTCAACAACAATGGCACGGAGCCAAATCCGGCTCCGGTCAACAACAACGGCACGGCGCCAAATCCAGCTCCGGTCAACAACAACGGCACGGAGCCAAATCCGGCTCCGGTCAACAACAACGGCACGGCGCCAAATCCGGCTCCGGTCAACAACAACGGCACGGCGCCAAATCCAGCTCCGGTCAACAACAACGGCACGGAGCCAAATCCGGCTCCGGTCAACAACAACGGCACGGCGCCAAATCCAGCTCCGGTCAACAACAACGGCACGGCGCCAAATCCGGCTCCGGTCAACAACAACGGCACGGCGCCAAATCCAGCTCCGGTCAACAACAACGGCACGGCGCCAAATCCAGCTCCGGTCAACAACAACGGCACGGCGCCAAATCCGGCTCCGGTCAACAAGAACGGCACGGGGCCAAATCCGGCTCCGGTCAACAACAACGGCACGGCGCCAAATCCGGCTCCGGTCAACAAGAACGGCACGGAACCAAATCCGGCTCCGGTCAACAACAACGGCACGGCGCCAAATCCGGCTCCGGTCAACAATAACGGCACGGGGCCAAATCCTACCAAACAAACGATCCAAACCTCTAAACCGGAAGAAAAAACAACTGTTGCGGCACCGCTTAACAACACTGTGAATCCGGCAAAATTGACTACGGCACCGCTCAACAACACTGAGAAACCGGCAAAATTGACTACGGCACCGATCGATGATACTGACAAACCGATCAAAATGACTACGGCACCGATCGATGATACTGACGAACCGATCAAAATGACTACGGCACCGATCGATGATACTGACGAACCGATCAAAATGACTACGGCACCGATCGATGATACTGACAAACCTATCGGAATGACTACGGCACCAATCGATGATACGGTAAATATTGGTTTTGATTTTTTAAATGCATTTATTTTTGATCATTCAATAAACCAGCAGAATATGAGCATGCCAACTACACACCAATATGGGCAAACCACCTCCAAAAATGCGGCTAAAAATTTGTCAAGCGCAACCACCCACAAATATTTGTGGGGCATCGAATTTGGAGGTAAAAAGAATTTGTTAATTATTTTGCTAAATTTTTTTTCTGGCCTCAAATTGAAATGCAGTATTGTTTTTTGTTTTTTTTGAGCCCGGAAACTTTTGGAAATTCAAAAATTCTAAAAGTTCGTTTAAAAAAGACTAAAAAAGCAAAATAAAAATGGGTTATAAAATTAATAAACGCAATTTAGTCTGAACAACGAAAAGGAAGGGAATTGAATGCAAGATTTTGTCTTGCGAATTGATGAAACCGGAAACAAATATTTTGTGGTCTTTTTTATAAATTTTTGATGTTTGCTGTTTCAGTTTGGAGATCGATTTGAATAAATTGATTTTGATGGTCTGACGCCATAAAATAGGCACTTTTTGTTTAAGTTGATAAATTGGCTCAATTAAAATTTAATAATGAATGATCGATCACTAAATAAATTATGCATATTTTTTGTCCGAATCATTCGCGACAAATCCAATTGCCGTTTTTTGGCACGACCACCACTGAATTTGTTGTGTTTGCTTGCCGATTGCCACCCTTTTTGATGCCAACGTCAACAAAATGGCGTTAATTGCATCGCGAAACAAATCGCTAAATGCAGAATTAAAATATTTTAAAATTATTATTATTAAAAATGATTAAAATTACCTAAAATAATAAAGTGACGGCGCATTTGCTGACGCTGTAATGCACGAAGAAATTGTGGTAAATGCCGCGCTTAGATAAGTGCCGGTGACGGGCAATAATTGGAGCTTTTGGATAATGGCACTTAAATAAACGATTGGAACCCATCCGACCATTTCGAGAACGACGAGGAAAAGCAAAGAGCGAAAAATGCTCTTGGAAAAGTTTTCATTTCCTAAAAATGAATTTATTTAAAACAACTAGTGGAGTGATGTACAACGCTATTTTATGTGCTGGTAAAGCGCTAACGCGCTTGTAGAGCTTCGCTACCTAGTTTGGGGTTCGGGGTCTGCAGTTTTGAACCGTTGATTTGGCCAAAAAAGAGGCCAGGTACAACGGTTCGGGGTGCGGGGATGGCAATTTTGAACCGTTGATTGAGCCAGGTACAAAAATGAGGTCAGGTACAACAGTTTGGGTGCGGGGACGGAGTTTGAATTGATGATTGTGCCAAAAAAGAGGCCAGGTACAACGGTTTGGGGTTCGGGGTGTGCAGTTGTGAACCGTTGATTGGGCCAAAAAATAGGCCAGGTACAACGGTTCGGGGTGCGTCGATGTCCAAATTACTCTCGCCCCTGACTCTCCCTTTATAGCACACTATTTGTTCAGAAAATAAAATGTTCAAGAAATAATTTGGTTTGGTGTCCTTTGTTCGGTAAATTGTTTCGAATTTTTTTGTAAAAAAATGAAAATTTTAAAATTTCTGAATTTCCTCCAAAAATATTTTCAAAAAATTGGAAATGGTGATTTTAATTCTTTTAAATACTTCCCTAATCATTAAAAGAGAAAATAAATTCATTTGAATAATATTTGGAATAAAAATTATTTTGATCAGATTCCAAAAGGGTCACCCCTTTGGGTTTTAATCCAAAAAGCACTTTTCTGATCATAACTCGGTTTAGTCTCAACACTTTAAATCCAACTAAAATAGTTTTTAATAGAGCAAAAAATAAGCTATTTATCTAATTAATTAGTTTTTGAAAATCTCTTTTCAAAAAATTGTTATGAATTTTTTTGTGAAAAATTCATTTTTTTCGCAAAATTTACCTTAACTTTTTGGTTTTTTAACCTTTCGTAAAACTAAAATACTAATAAAATAGCGCCGATTTTTCTGCATTTTATCATATTAAACTTATTATGATAGCTCAACTTTGAAAAAAGTTATGAATTTTCATAACATTTCCCCAATTTTAGTGACCAAAAAATGAAAATTCAAAAAATTTCCAAACAACCCACAAAAATATTTTTAAAAACCCGGGAATAATTAAAAATGATTTTAGAAATTATTTCCACTACCGTACATATCAACAGAAAGTCGTAAAAAATGATTTAAGCCAAGCGGATCCGAACCCCCACCCGACCCCCCACACCAACACCACTCACCATTCCGCCACCGGTGCACTTGGCTGGCAAAAAGCACTTTTCGGAATTTTCAGGCGAAATAAACACCAATCGATATGTCTTGTAAAGTTGGGTTTTGAAAGCGATCTTTATTTCGCCTGAAATCCAGCCAAAAAAAAGTTAATGACAAAAAACAGAAAAACCTTCTAGGGGGCCTAGCTCGAAAATTTCAAAAAATTTTGGCACCAACTAAACACCATTCGACGCAGTTTGAAAAACTCTACAATATCACAAAACATCGCAAACCAAAACGGGCAAACTAAAAAAAGTTAGAGACAAAAAACGATTTTCGAAATTTTGACCCAGCAATTTTCGTAGATTTTTCCAGACCAGGCTTTTGCTCTGATCAAAAAGTGATCAACAACAAAGTTGTCGGAAACATTCCAACTTACCATCCTCCCACCAGGTGCTAAGCGATTAGAGCAAAAAGAAAAAAAATTCCCTTTGTGTAAGTGCCGATTTGACCCGCAACTCGGCTCGTGGGACTCAGTCGTCCACCGTACTGAATCGCCTATAGTTATTTTAGATGCGCCTCAAAAAGTTGGTTAAGGGATGTACAACTTTCTAGGGGCTCCCGATTCCCGGAAGAGAGATTTCCTTTTTCGGCACGAAACTCAAATTCATCCTAACATATATGTAAAAAAAAATGTAATCCTTTTAAAAGTCAAGTATTTTAACTGTTCTTGAAATATAATATTATACTAAATTTATATTCATAATAAAATTATTATTTTAAATTTAAAAATTTCACCTTTTTTAAATTTCAATATTACAAAAATTGCGACATAAATAATGATAAGCAAAAGGTGCATAATGACCGATCGATTGAATGCAATCGGGTAGTAAAGACCACCCAAAGCGCTGACATCGGCAGGCGTGCACATGACCATTCTGTGTCAAATTATTGTAAAATAACAAATAATTTAAATTAAAATTTGGCTATTTTAATGATTTTGTCGCTAAATTTCAATTCAAATTTACTTATTCACGCCACAAGACATGTCGTATTGAAGCCATATCAAATAGCCGTTGGAACATAATGAAAACCGCAAAAAGGCAGCATGAAAACGCTTTGAATTCTCTTTCATACTCCTAGAACAAAATAAAAATGAATTTATAATTAGGAATGTTCAAAAATTTCTCCGAGACACTCGAGAATCTTTTTTTATAACCGAAATTTTAACCAAATTGGAAACAGCACATTCATCAGCCGTTCTGTGCCAATTTGGAACATCACACAAATGGACATTAGAACCGAGAATGTTGGAAGTGCTTGCAGGTAAAAGCAGGTGGAAACGGGCACAAAATTTATGCCGAAAAGAGCGATCAAAAAAGTGATCAGAGCGTTCAGTTGGTACATGGCCAGAAAAGCTGAGTCTATGGCGATCAGCAAGTTGCAAATGCTTCGAAGATTTCTGAAAATTGAGGTTTTCAATCTTTGATTCCTGATCAGATCTTTAAGGGCCCCAATTACGCGTTCGATTAGATCCCTGATCCAACCGTTAAAGAGTCCTTAATTACGCGTTTGATTAACCCAAAGTGCTATAAATTTTGATCAGACTGATCAAACCACTGAATTATATAGTACTTTGCTTTGACAGTGGCAACCACCAGAATGGCATTGAACAGAATGCCAACCAATGAAAGTGCACATTTTTCGCCGAGTATCAGCCACATGCCCACCGTATGGCCCCCGTTTTGACGGAACAAATCAAAATAGGTCAGCGGCGGCGGCGGCAGCGGTTGTTCCGAAGATGAATTGGACATTTTGTGGCTGGGATTACAACATTAAAGTTAAATTAAATGTTTATATAAAATATTTTTAAAATTAATTATCTAATTAAAGGGCAATATTATTTTAAAAAAATTTGTTTAAAATAATAAAATGCCGGCATATTTACAGTCTGACTGACTGTCTACGTAATGTGCCAAAAGTTATTTTGCTAAACCCCGAGCTTTTTAGTTAGGTAAGTGGCGGTGTCGCGGGCAAAGAATTTCAACTTTTGAATAATAATAATTAATTAAATAAATGACGGAAACCCACCTGCTTAAGTGGGACTGAAATTTTGACCCACAATTGGCCCATAGCGCCTCGGGCGTCCATCTGAGCGCCAAGCAAGTATTTTTTCAAATGCGCACCAAAAAGTTGGTGAAGAAATGTACAAAGAAAAGCAAGTCTAACGAACACGGGCGCGGGAGATAAGCGTAAATACTAGGGCTGTTTGAGACATGAAATTTACCGAGACTCGAGAGTCGAGACCGAGACCGAGAAATGACCCCGAGACTCGAGACCGAGACCCAAAAAAAAACCGAGAAATTTCTCGGTTCGAGACCCGAAATCGAGACTTTTTTGAAATTTTTTTTTTAATTTCACTGAAAATTTTTTATTTTAAGCTCAAAAATTTTAAATAAATAGTTTTACACTTCGCGACAAATTAATTCCAATTTTTATTCTGGAACACATTTTTCCGATGGTCCAGCCCATCGGAACCGCCGGAGAAAGAATTTTAAAAAATTCAATTTTGGAGTTATTTTCGGGGGGTTTTAATGCATTTTTTTTTGTTAAGAAATTTTCTAAAATAAAATTTTTTTTTTTGCGAATTCTGCTTAACTTTTGGTGGGGGGTCGGCGGTGCCTATAGGCGGAAAATTTTGAATTTTTGACTAAATTTGTTTAGTGATTTGCTACCAAATTTAGAAACGCGGTAATTTTTTCAAGCTTTTTATGGCGATAAAAAATGGAAGCTTTAGTGAATTTAATTAGGAGAAAAAAATTGCTTAAAATTTGCAAAAAAAATCACCATTTTATAAGGTTTACTGGTTCGAGACTCGAGACCGAGACTCTCGAACAGCCCTAGTAAATACAATAATTAATTAATTAAAAAATTAAATTTTTAAAAGAATTTGAATCCCGAAACAAGGTGACGGCAAATGCAAGTTATATGCCTTGTATGGTCTCATAATTTTTTATTGGAAAAATTGTATCTTTATTACAACAAATTTGTTGTTTGCTTCAGTTTGCAAAGCAGCATATGTTCATTAGTCCCGGCTTAAATTATCATAATTTATTCTTTTCGGTGTCAAAATCTTCGCTTGGTGCCCCAATTTGGGGCACTCGACAATAGAGTCTAGTCACATTGACATTACATAAAGTTTGATTTTTACTAAACATTTTATATAATTTTAATTAATTTTTTTGAACATCAAGGGATCTTTCATCGAAAAGTTCGATTTTTTAGAAGAAAAATTTTTTTAGAATAATAATTAAGCGTGGTCATTATTAAAAACAATCAAAACAACCATCATACATTTTTGAATTATTTTTAATGTATTTAAATTAAAATTTTCTAAACAAGCAACAAAACAGCTTACAAATTAGAAATAATACTTTTGTTCTACAACAATAGAATCCGCTAAAGAACCTCACGATTTTTTGATTCAAAAACTTTATTTATTCATAACAATGTGAACCAAAAAATTTTGTTAGTTTCTGATTAAAAAGCAATGAAATTGAGAATTTCTTATCAGAAATAATCATTTTGTGAAAATCTGGTGCCGAAACCTTTTTAAGCGATTTTTAGCGTTTTTTGCAACACTGACAAATAAACAAAAGATGTTTTTTTCGAAAATTTTTTTTTATCCCAAATAGACATTTTTATGTGATTCAAATTGTGTGAAAAAAAATCCGCTGGCAAATCGAAAAGGCTGCCATTCATCGGACATGTTCTTTGGTTTCGTGCCGTGCCGGACATCCCAAGTTTTCGGGTCCATTTCAGGCAAATATTTTTAATTTTATTTATATTAAAATATTGTGATTTTTATGTTTTTTATTTTGGACATTCCGCAAACGGGTGAATCACTTTTGGCGAACGAATTTGCATTTACCACATTCAAAATATAAAAAATGAAATGGAACAAATGCGAGGCTCTCTCTTCAATGTGCAGAATCATTTGTGTGTAAAGTGCTTTCGATAACAAATTGAATAAATTTTCACAAATTAATCTAAAAACAAAAATTTTTTAAATTTTTATTCAAATTTTAGCCAGCATGAAAGTTGGCGTCAATGCGACGATCATCCTGCTGATCATCTCATTGTTGGCCAGCCTCACCTTCGACGGCACAAACGGTATGTTCCAGGGATGTGACCGGACGCAAAAAAAGTCCGGCATCCGGAATTTCGATCACAAAAAATGTTCGAAATCCGGCAATGCCGGACCCAAAATGCCAGGAAATCCGGAATTCCGATCACAAAAAATGTTCGAAATCCGGCAATGCCGGACCCAAAATGCCAGGAAATCCGGAATTCCGATCACAAAAAATGTTCGAAATCCGGCAATGCCGGACCCAAAATGCCAGGAAATCCGGAATTCCGATCACAAAAAATGTTCGAAATCCGGCAATGCCGGACCCAAAAGCCAAGAAATCCGGAATTCCGATCACAAAAAATGTTCGAAATCCGGCAATGCCGGACCCAAAATGCCAGGAAATCCGGAATTCCGATCACAAAAAATGTTCGAAATCCGGCAATGCCGGACCCAAAATGCCAGGAAATCCGAAATCCGGTTACAACCCTGATATGATCGTGTTTGCTTTCCAAAAAAGTGCGTATATTTTATGGGAAATTTTGGAAATCGGTAACCGAAACTTGCCGAGAATTTTGGAATTCTAAAATTTGATAAGCTCAACAAAATCGAACAAACCAGATGCTCTACGCTTTTAAAAGCGCTTGTTAAGCCAATGCTAAACAATTAGAAAATTGGCGAAAAAGTTATTTCAATAAACTTTGCAAAATCACGATTTTGAGTGCTTTTTCAAATTAAATTTTTTAAAAACGAATTGAACCGTTTTGGCTTTTTCTTTTAACTGATTCTTCTCATTTAGAGCTTTTGAATGGCTTCTTGTTTGTTTTATTTGGTTAAGTTTAAAAAAGGTTATAGACTTTCAAATTTAGAATAATTAACCGGTTAATTAAGAATTACCAATTTCTAACCGTAAAACCGTAACATATATATATATATATATATTCCCCCCCCCCCCAATTTCAGGCATTAAATGCCTAGATTTGCGCTATATAAGAAACAATAATGATTGGAGAACAGTTGTTTCCTCTCCAAGCTGTACAGGCGTCGCGTGCTATTCTACCATTTGTTTGTTTGGTATTGTAATTTTTGTATTGGTGTTTAATGATTAAAAATATATTTTGCGTTTTTGCTAATATTTTTAGACAATCAAAGGCATGTTTTATTTGAAAATTTAATAAAAATAAATTTAATAAATTCATTTTTAGATGATATTGTATTTGAATACTTGAAAGGGTGCGGCAACTATACTGATAAACAAATGCGATATCGCTGTATACGCTCCCATAAGCCTTCGTCTGGATTTAGATCGATAATGCGAACATGCAACAATAGTGATTTGTGCAATGCGAACTTGCCTAACCCGGTAATGTGTTCTTCGTATTAGGAGCTCATCGAATTAGTGACCGTCAATTGACGGATTCGAATCAGGGCTGAGCAAGACTCGGCTCACACCCGAACCCGAAACTTGAAACCCCAAAATCCCGAGATTTCGGCTCACACCCGAACCCGAAATTTGCCCAGCCCTGATTCGGATCAGGGTTGCCTCGGGTTGAGATAAATGTCGGGTCGGGTTTCGGATCAGGTTGGCCTAAAATTTCGGGTCGGGTAACGGGTCGAGAAAAAGACCGGGTTTCGGCTCTCGGGTTTCGTGTAACCCGCGGCAACCCTGATTCGGATCCGGACTTTCAAAATGGGAATCTAGTTGACTTTACGCGTCCCATGAATGTTTACGCGTGCCAAAAGATTTTAGGCTAAAATGGACTTTTAAATATAACGCTTGAAATGAAACAATTCATATTTTAAGCCCATGGTAAAAACTACAACGACCACTACGACGACGACCACTACGACGACGACAGAGTCCACTACGACGACGACGACAGAGCCCACTACGACGACGACGACGACGACAGAGCCCACTACGACGACGACAGAGCCCACTACGACGACGACGACGACGACAGAGCCCACTACGACGACGACGACGACGGCGGTAGAGCCCAATACGACGACGGCAGAGCCCACTACTGTATCCGTTAAGATAAACGACAAGACAACTGCAACAATCGACAATAACACTGTAGAAACAGGCAATGGGACTGGCGATACCGTTGATTGGAATACGGTAAAATAATGAACCTCATTTTATTTGGTGGACAAATTCTACAAAAATTAATTAACAGAATTCGACTTTGAGTGCAAAGCCGCTTTCGATGCCGTCGACGACATTGGATGCCATAATCACCGGGACAAAGCCGACGACCGAAGCCATCCCAAAAAATCATACAGTTGAGGCAACTACCGTAACCGTTGAGATAGCCGACGAGACAACTGAAACAATCGACGAAACGGTAAGACTTTTGTTCAGTTTCTTTTTGAAGATCTTTTTTGGTGGAACTGATCCATTTCATCATTGATCCATCCGGGAAGTAATCTGATCTTTTTCATTGGGTCATCCATGTGGCTACCCGTCATTTGGGAATGAGACATTTGGGGAACAATTTAAATAAAAATTTAATAATTGAAATGCAAAAATCTTATCCAGTTTTATTTGGTTAACTACGTCAAATTTAACAGAATTCGACTTTGAGTGCCAAGCCGCTTTCGATGCCGTCGACGACATTGGATGCCATAATCACCGGGACAAAGCCGACGATTAAAGCCACCCCTAAAAAATATATCGTAACCGTTGATATTGATAATTTTGGGTTAAAAAGTTTAAAAATGATTATAAAGAGAACATATTTTAAGCTGACTACACCAACTGCAGTGCCGACAACAACGGCTGCAGCTGAAGAATTTTTTTTTGGCTTAGAATTAGATTGTACGTGTCCGGGGGGATCAGGGCTGTCTCGAAATTTCGATTTTCGACGTTTTTTCCTTTCGATTTCGACTTTTTTTTACTTTTGACACAGCCCGAGGGGGGGGGGGGGGGGATGGGTCATGCTATTTTTGAAAAAAACGGCAAAAACCAGAGGGGATTTTTTCAAAATTAAGAATTTACTTAAAAAATTTTCAAAATTTAACACTGGATTCGCAGGAGAGACAACAACGTGTGTTTAATTTAAAAATAATCAAACTTTTAAAAATTGCCATTAAAAGTTTTTTTTTATAATTTAGCCAAACAAATTGAGCCGCCCTGCGAAACCGATTGCTGGTTTGGCATCCAAATTGGACGTATAATTTTTAATTTAAATTAAAAAAAGGTTTTTGTTATAAATTTTAGCAGCAAAAAAGAAGTAGGAAATTGCTGTGGATTCAGAATGATCGGAAGATGAAAATGAATATGGAGAAAATCCAAATACATACTTTCATAAAGATTATACCATTTTAGTTATCGAAATTGGACAAATTTTCTTAATCAAATCGTACGAATTTTCATTTTTCCTCTTAGCGACCTATTATTTGGAAAAGTCTCAAGTCAAGACTCGGGATCTGGTTTTCAAAAATGTCCGGAAAATTTTGAAATCTTACGGCTCCTATCGGCACCGCCGAGCCCCCTTCAAACTGACCCAAGAACTATTAAAAATCTTACCACAGAACAAGAACTGGTTGAAACGCAATTTTCTTGAACCTCCAATCTCCATAAACTCAATTATAAATATTAATAAAGCCAAAATTAAAGAATAAACGAGTTTTGTTAAAAAATTAGGGCCGACACGATTTTGATTTTGCGCATTTTTTTAATATACTTTTTTATATAAACGCGTCCATTCACAGTCTTTGGTCCGACCATTCTTGGCGGATTTGGTCCAAACATTTGGCTTCAGTCCCCGTTCCCCGATTTGATCATTCCCTGAAAAAGGGGTCCCCGGTTTGTCCGTCCCCGGACTCCACATTCCCCGGTTTGACCGAGACCTCCCCCCCCCCCCTCACCGGATGCAACTCTACTATAATTAAATTATTAATCAAATTATTTTTGAAAAGAATGTGAATCAGATGACTTCACTCTTTTCGTCCGTCCATTGCCCGTCCAATACAGGCACTTTTGTTGTCCCAACGACGCTTTCCTTCTTGCACCCGTTGAACATGTCCCAGAAGCAGTACCAGAGGGTAAGCACGATGCCGGGCACCCAGCGGAAAAAGCTGGAAACATTTTAATTATTTTTAAAATATCGACAAATTTGAAAATTTTCTGATTTTTTTCTGAGTTTAAAATTTGCTTAATATACAAAAGTGTTGAGGACTTAAAGAAAAAGAATTTTGACAAAGATAAGTTTGAGTAATTGTGGACGACAAAACGGAATCAAAAAATTGGAAAAACATTTTTATTAAATAAACCATTTGACCTGTAATTGCTGAAAGTTGCAGCTACTCAGCCAGGTGCTTCTCATCTTTCATTTTTTGTTTAAGACTCGTTGAACATGTCGCTGAAGCAGTGCCAGAAGGCAAGCACGATGCCGGGCACGCAGAGGAAGAAGCTGGAAACAAAATTCAAATCAATTAATTTTAATTATTATTTTAAATATCGACAATTTGGGAATTTTTTTATTATCAATCAATGGCAACTAAACCCTTCAATTCCTATTGTCGAGCTGAGTATGAATCTGAAAAAATTGTTGCCGGAAAGCATATGAAGAAAGTTACAAGCAAATTAAGTTGGCTTAACTTCCAATCAGTCCCGGTCTTGAATTTCCCAAAAATCCCGGTCCCGGTCAACTCTACCCAATAGTTGTCGTCGTCTTCGTCCTTTGCGTGTTTGAATGGTCTAAAAAAATAAATAAATTGAATTATAGATATGTAAAAAAATTAGTTTCTAAAAAAAATTTTTAAATAAAATAGGGCATCGTGAGTGAGAATTGTTTTTATTTATTGAAAAAATCTAACATTTGAGCCGATAATTCGTGACATCGAATCTGACCTTCCACAACCAATTTGAATCCCGGACCCGAATTCGAACAATTTTTTAAAAGTTAAAAATCTTCCAAATATTAATTTTGGCCTCAATCATTTAAAAAACATAAAATTGCAACGATAAGACAAATAATGATCAAATTCATGTTTTGGAACATTTCAAGGCAAAAATAGATTTTTGGAAATTTTGAAGATTTGAAAAAAATTTTGAGTTCGGGTCCGGGATTAGAAATTGGTTGATAGTTAGGTCAGATTCGAAAGCTCCGACCCCAATAACCCATAGAATTTTAAAAAAAAGCAATTTTTGTTTTTGGAGAATTCTGCTTTACTTCTGGGGGGTCGGCGGTCCCGAAGCATTAATTCAAAAATTTATTTTTTTATCGCACATTTTAATTAAAAAATACTTGAAAATTTTACAAATGTTCCTTTAATAAAATATTCAAAGCTTATTCTAATAAAAATTAAAATTAAAATTATTCTAGACCTCTTTTTTCAGCGACAACGGGCGAGCAACGTGATGCAGCTTATAGTAGAGCCCACACGCGCTGAAAAATTCGAAATAGTTCTAACTAGAGACCGGAAAGTTGGACCCAAACAAAATTTGGTCAAAACTTTTGGGTTTCTTTTGGTTTTGGTTTTTTGGTCTGGCTTAACCCAAAATTTGTACAAAACCCAAAAGTTTTTAATAAAACATAACAAAAAGCCTAAATTTCCGATTTTTTTTAATAACATTTTATTCAACGCTTTTCTGACCAGTGGCACGTGGCACGTCAATCACACCAACTACAAACCGTCCTCCCACCCCATAATGACAAAGCCCAAAAACTTGGCAACTTTTCAAAACGGGAATTTTTTGAAACTTTTTTCTTTTTAGGAATGAAAGATGTCTGGCAATATTAACAAAATTGGCGAAATTTGAAGCAGAAATTCAGAAAAATGTGATGAATTTTTTTCAAAAATTCCTTTTTTTGCGTGAATTTTAAATTAAAAAATATTAAAAATATAATTAAGAAAATTTTATTAATGGGGAGAAGCGAATGTGAGTAAAGAAAAAACAATAAATAATTGCTTGCACTCAATCGAAATCGAACCCAACACATGACATAGAGTTAACGAACAGACAAACCACTAGGACATGGTTCAGTTTTTTGGCGCTATTTCTTAGAATATGGGCGATATGTAAAGTTAAAGCTTAGCTTTTAAAATATTTGCCGTTGGACCATTACAGTAATATGAGTTTTTTGGCTATATTGTGACTTTTTATTGTTTTTTGTCCATCGTCCAGCTAGATTAGTTAGTCTCAATTTCTGCAAAGAATTCTTCTCCCGCCAGAATATTATGTTGGGTTTCTGTCATTTGCTTATTTGTTAATGATTTTTGAGAATTTTATGACTAGGTAATTTATTTTTAAAATTTTCAACTTTTTAACAACAAGCTTTGTTCCAGCTTTAGTTAATTGAGTTACTGGTTTAAGTTTTGTTAAAGCTTGATGTCTTGAATTTTGTTATCATTACATTTTTTTAATTAAATTCTCAAGTTCCAGCGACCACATGCCAAAATATGGGACGTGTGTTTCATAAAAAAGCGATCTTTCGAAAAACACCATCGATTTAAATAAATTTTGGCCAGTGAAAGAATGAAAAATGATTTTGTCAAGAATTTTTGCTCAGAAATTAAATGTTTCCAAAATAACAATAATTATATGTTTGTAAATGTTTTTGCTAACTACACAAATTTAAAAAATGATAAATTTTCGCGTTTGAGAGTTTGGGAACCCGAATAGTTTTGTTAAAAACGTGTGCCTACTATTGTGGAAAGAATCGAGGCAATTTTTAATCAACTTGAATTTGCTTAATTCTCCATTTGCTTTTAGGAGTTTGGCAAACTTTTTTTATTCAAGGCATGCTTTGTTTTTACACCAATCGGAGGATGGACAAGATCGGCACATTTGAGGGAGTGAAATAAATTAGTTTTAATAATATTTATAAATATTCAGCTTAAAATGTTAAAAAATGATAACATTTCGATTTACTTTTTGGTACCCAAATAGCTTTGTTTAAAACAAAGCGTTGATTCGCAGAATGCCAGCCATGCCCGTTGGCGGGCATTTTGGTGTAATGACGCCAATTGGCCCGCACAAATGTCCCGCACAAACTTTTGTTCTTTGTCCTTCAGTTCGCGGCGTCAATTCTTTTCTGCGAATTCTCCGAAATGATATCAGAGTTTGGAGAAGCGTCGACAGTTTAAAAAGCGTGCCGAAATGCGAGAAATTTCCATTCAAAGAAACTAATAGACAAAAAAAAGTGGCCAATTTTTCTGCCAGAATATTTTTCTTAAACGCCCTAAAGCGCGTCAGTTTTGCCTATTTTCGGAAACTCTTTGTGCTTGCGCTTCGGCCGCCTCGGCGTTTTTTTTTTTGTTTGGATTTCTCTCTATGCGCCAACAAACAAAAAGGCCCCGCGGCAATGATTGGCAATTTTTGCACAAATTTTGTCCAAAAATAATTAAATAATATAATAAGTCAGCAGCTTAAACCCATTCACACAAAAATTCTCTCATTCATCCGCCGTCAGCATGGGGGTGGAACTTTGTCCGCCGTTTAGTGTCACGCGACCCAATAATTTTGTACCCAGAATTTGTCCAGTTGTACCGGAGACATATTGAAAGCTCATTCCCTTCCCCCTCCCATTCAAAAACTTCCCCATCACCAACAAACAATTAATCCAAATTCACCATACTACAGCGGCGGTAGCCATTTTTAGCCCAAGTCAAAAACGGCAAAAATTCATCCGCTTTAATTTAAGTTATTTTTAATAGCCTTTCCTTCAGCCACAGCAACTTCCAAGCTGGACATATGTACCCAACGCCAAGAATGCTTCCCCCCGAGGCTAATCCCTCAACCACTGTTTTGTTTCCGACCTTCCAAGGTCCGTCGTCGAAGAGTTGGAGCAACACAATCACACGCAGATCACAGCCGGCGGCCATGCCGATGCCGCAACCGACCGCTGTATATGCGTCGAAGGCTTCGAGCAGTACAGCGACGGAATTGTTTATTGACACAATGGTACGGCACTGTAGAGCCATAATAAATAGTTTTGATTTTGTCACATCCAAGAGTCATCACAGTCTGGGTCCTAGAGACGATCGTTCCTCCTCCTCTTCTCACGCCTTTCGCACCGTGTCCACATCGGATGAAAGTGCCAAACTCATTCTTACTCGTTTCTACCACAACCTGCAACGGCAGCAGCACGAGCAGTGGCTGCTCTCACGCGATGAACGGTTAGCAATGCTTTACTTATGGTCTAGCACCTATTCTCCAACATTTTTGTAGTTTTGTTAATTTAATTTGCCTTTTGTATATTTATCTCTTTTTCTTGAAAACACAAACTAAACTGCTTGA
This sequence comes from Globodera rostochiensis, assembly GCA_018350325.1. Lineage (NCBI taxonomy): Eukaryota > Metazoa > Nematoda > Chromadorea > Rhabditida > Heteroderidae > Globodera > Globodera rostochiensis. The sequence goes on from JAEVLN010000023.1 coordinate 545,629, forward strand.
AATTGTAGGTTTTTTTTCCATTTAGCAACTCGACCTCTTCTTCTGACTCGGGTCTGCCGCCCTCCGCCGGGCCCTTCCCGCTATCACCGTCATCCATGGCCACCAAGCTTGGTCCTTGCAGTGCCGTTGCTTCATCCTACAGCAGGGGCCGTACTCTCCTATTGCCGCCGGCACCTTGTTCTGCTTCTTCCCTGTCGCCCTCGTGGTTGTCCCCGCTGCACATCGCCGACTCTGCCTTCCACTCAGCAACCACAACACCTTTTTATGTACGGCGCGCCTAAAACTTTGTTTATTAGCTAATTGACATTATGTAGGGCAGCGCTTCTGTACCGCCGTCGGCGATGAGCGATTGTGCCCTCGTCCGTGTGCCCGCGGGCGGGAGCCGTTTCCGTTTCGATCATTTGTTACCATTACCACCGCCTCCAGCACCTGCGACCACGAGGAAGACAGCAACCGGAGTAACTGCTGCAGCTGAACCGTCTTACGCGACGCATCCGTTGCTGCCGCTCGCACCCTCCTCGCTGCAACGGCTCGGCGGTCCGGCATTGTCGTCGTCCTCTGTTAGCACATCTTCGGCTACCGGACTCGCACCTTCAACGAGTGGTATGGCAACTCAACAGAAGCCGGTGATGAATACGGTGCGCAAGAAACTACAGCAAAAATTGGCATTCCGCGCAATCAAAGAGATGCCGGTTTTGCCCCATGCCGAAGCGGTCGGGACCACACCGCCTTCTATCGTCGCTAAAAAGGTCGACGACGAGTGCAAGGAGGAGGCTGAGCAGTTCATATGCAGCGTTTGCAACAAGGACTTTGGCAGGATAGACATGCTGTCCAGGTGGTTTCATTTTGCTAAAACTTTATGAATTTAAGCCCTAAGGCATCGGCGGTGTCACACCGGTGAGAAGCCGTACGGTTGCGATTGGTGCGGCCGTTTCTTCGCACGCGCTGACCATTTGCAGATGCATAAGCTTACGCACACCAACAAAAAGCCGTACCTGTGTGCAGTGTGTCCGTACGCAACGGTAATATTTTAGCGCGCATTTATATGCATGAAATTTTGATTTTACCATTCAATAATAAAAATTGAACAAATTGTTTGATTTATCAGCACACTTTCATGTTTTAAATAAATATATAATTTCGTCATAAGAGTAAAGAATAGGCAAAATGGTAACCCCGGGTGGGACTCGAACCCACGACCTCCACCCAATCCGTGGGCAGCTCTTCCAACTGAGCTACCGGGGCAACCCATTTGTTTTCTTTATGGGTGATGCCCCCGCCATAGTCGTAAACCGTCTACGTCCAACCAGCGGAATTCTCTCATCCATACATTAGTTTAATAATTTTTTAAATTTTTAGCGCCGCTGTGACGTGCTGAAGCGTCACTTGGGCACGCGTCATCAGATAAAAACGGCACACTCATTTTTCATCATTAAAAAATTTTATTTGCTGCCAAAAGTAGCCGCGCAACGGCACACGCCATACGACGCCGGCAGTCTGCCACCGGTGGACTCGCAGGCCGCTGCAACGAGGCCGCCGAAGGAGCAAAAATAAGCAGCGATTTCTTGTGTTTGGCGACAAAAAATTTTAAGGATTTTGTTGTGTTCGTCTTTCCGTTGCTGACCATATATTATTATTTTGTTTTAATGAATTAATTTAAGAAGATTTTATCATAAAACCTTTTATTTACGATAATTTTTCCGAAAAGGTGGTGTCCACAAATCGGGGTTTGTGCTTTTTAACTAAAATTTTCGAGAATTGAGGAATTTGGGGGAGCAAAAAACATCGGCAAAAGATAAATCGCGGATCAGGTTTATGAAAGTGGTTCATTAATTCCACACATTCTTTGTCCTAAAAATCGCAGGGGTAAACAATAAAAAACCATTTCTGGGCCCGAATTCGGGTATCGAGTGCATTATTGCCTTCTAATTATGCCGTTCACTTACGCCGAAGGAGAGGACAAAGAATTTGAATCTTGGACCTTTACAGCTGCTTAAGTTTTGGATTAAAAGATATATTCATTCATATTTTGAAATTTATTTACTGTCAGTTTTTAGTCGATAAACAATTCAGACCATAATTAAATAAAAATTTAAAAAAAACAAAAATTGGCCATCTTATTCGTGCATTCAAGTCTTTTCATACTTCTCTCAATAACTGGCAATTGGTCGTTGTCTGATGACGGTAACGGAGACAACATTCGTTACCGGCACACCAACGGCATGTCGTTCGAAAAAGTGTATAAATTTGATTTTTTTGACAAGAATTTCACGCATTTTGTTTGATGCCCATAGTAAAAGCCTAAAAACTTTGGCGCTATTAAAAATAATTTGATTTAAAAATTACCATGCCGGGATGACCACCGTGGCAAGGTCGTTGACCCACGGGTACTGGTTGAAATTGGCCAGAAACAGAATGTCGTTCTGCTCCAAAGTGATGCCAAACCACTTTTGGAGCAGGGAATAGCGATTGTTTTGGTCGTCAAGAAAATTTGTTGCTGTCAAGTAGACAAAAATCTGAAACTAAATTCATTAAACAGCAAGCGGATTTACGCAATTTTTGTTTCACCATAAATATCGCCATAATGAGTTGGCCAAAAAAAGTGGCCACCGTGTAAATGGTTATTTTGCGTTTGTTTTTGTCGATTGGTTGTTGACTGTGTGCACGCATTTTGTAGGCAAAAAGTGTGGCCACGTTCAGCAAAAGGCAAACAATGCCGAAAATAACGGCAGACCAAGCGGCGATTTCAGTGCTATTCAGTTCCTGTAATGTATGTAAAAGCATGGGAATTTGCAAAAAAAAACAAGGCTCTACTTCAGTTTATGCGTCCAATCAAAGTTTATGCGTCCAATCAGAATTTGATCAAAAGGTCATGAACTGAGCCAAACGAATTAAACAAGAAAATGTAAACGAATATCATCAAAAATATATTGAAAAATTTTGCTGTTTCTATGAAAACGACGATACATATATTGGTAAAGGTGAGTAGGAAGCATGTCATGGTTAGTGGCAGTTTTAAACCCTGCTTAAGAGCCCGCCTATTTTTTCTTGCCTGAACTTGGCAAACAAAACTTTTTGTCTATTTTTATAACTTAGGTAAACTTAGATTTTTTAAAATATCTTTATAAAATAAATTTTAAGAGAATTCATGCTTTATTTGTGATTGGACGCATAAACTATGATTGGACGCATAATATTTTGATTGGACACATAAAATTTTGAGTGTACACATAAACTGAAGTAGAGCCAAAAACAAAATTATTTTTGTATTGCAACAAAGAGAGAAATTTCCTAAAATAAACATACATTTTCAGTCTTGTGGTCGTCGAGAGTGAATGTGACATTGTCACGTTGAACATGAACAAACATGTCCAAGTTGAAAATTGGGACAGTGAACGGCAGGGGGAGAACGAATGCGACTGCTATTAAAAGGGTCGATCGACGACGCCAAAACTGAATTCATTGAAAAAATATTTATTTAACAAACAAAAAAATTCTTCAAATAAATGTCTGTCACCGTTTTATATTTAATCGGGCACAAAATGGCGGTGCATCGGTGCAGCAGCAAAAATGCCGTCAACAAATTTTCCACGTGAAATGAATAATATACGACGAATTGCAAAAAGGCCAACACAATTCGAGGCAATTGAAGGTAAACGGACAGAAACAAGCCAATTTTGCCGAAACGATGCGCAAAAAATGCATTAACATAGCTGGCCAAACCCTAAAAAAATATAAATTTGAATAAAATATTTTAAGTGCCAAACCATTCGCTTACTGAAATTGTGCGGACAGCGACGAGGACGAAAAAGGGGGAAGAAAACCGGGCAAAATTGGTGATGATCACTGACAACTCCAAGCAGTACAGCGCAGCCGATGGAATGCCAATGACCAGAGCGAACAAAAATGGAAACAGATCCGCATTGGCCAACACGGCCATGGCGGTGAAGAAAAGCGAAGAATCCATATCAAACTTCACAAAAAGCTGACTTTAAAAAAAAGTTCCTAACAATTTTAAAATCTTAAAATGCAGGAATTTTATTGTCAATTTATTTTGTTCCTCTGAGCAAATGGTCCAAAAGAAATGACCTTTTGTGAAGTTACACAAAATATTTGTTAAGCCGTTATTCAAATGTTTTAACGAATGGCCCGGTGTAGCGAATGCTTATAATTAAATGTAAAATAATTCTTTTGTTCGTATTTTAAACACGAACAAATACAAACTTTAGACAATGCTCCCAAAGTTTGGGTGAATTAAAAACTGTTTGTTTGTCTGTATTGGCGTGCTGGCTAGTATTAAAAAGCGAGGAATTTCGCCTAAAAAATTGCCAAACGAATGTGAAAAATACAAATTTAAACACTGAAAATGCCTTATGCGAATTGTGCCATCAAAAAAAACTATAAACGCAACTAAATGTATAAAGAAAAAGTGCCAAAAGAAATGCAAAACTGCCAGCTGCCATAGGCGTAGTCCATAATAAAGATGATCACTTCATAGTAGAGATAGGTAAAATAAAAATTGCGGGAAGGCGACGCCGAGAAAATTTTCAATTTTTGACTTAATTTGTTAAGGAAATTGGTCCAAAAACTGCAGAATTTTGCCCAATTTTTTGTTAAGGGAGGGGCTAAATTTAAAATTAAAGAATTCGCTTCGAAATTTCTTACAATAAAATAAAAAATAATATAAGAATGTTAAGCCAAAATCAGAATAACATTTTTAAGATTCGACCCCTCCAGGTCAGGAAATTTCCCTAAAATTTGGGAATTTTTCCCTAAGTTTCGAATAAAACAAATAAATCAAACAACAATTAATGCATTTTCAAAATTTTGGTTCCAAATCTCTTAACAAATTGAGTCAAAAAATTGAAAATTTTCTCGGCGGCGCCTATATTTATATCGAAATATCGTATCATGCCGAACACATACTCACAGATTTGAATAAAACTTGGACAAAAAGTTGTTTTGCACCATTATTTATGATTTCATATAATTTTTGATTAATATTTTGAAGAAAAAATTTTTAACCCGAAATCCGATGAGCCGAAACTCGGCTTTTTTTTCTCGACCCGAGACGCGACCCGAGGTTTTTTTGGCCGACCTGATCCGAAATCCGCCCCGGTATTTTTCTCGAATTGCTACTCTTTTTACGTTCCAGCATCAAATTTCGTCATCTGGTAATTGATAATTAACAAAACCTAATGAGCCCCTGAGCTCAAGATGGCTTAGGCGTAACCCCATTAAGCTTTTAGGGTGCGTGTGTCGACAAAACGGCATCACGTGTTTCCGGTACGTAAAATGGGAAAATGGAATCAAAGAAATTCTCCAAATTTTCTGTTGGGTCATCTACTGCTGCCGTTTCTAATTTGCGACAAGCCTACTGTTTAAGCTTTCCCATTGTTTATCTACATCCTTGATGAATGGAGCAAGGAAATCGCTCGACGGATTATGATAGGTCTCACTGAAATGAAACTTTATGAAAAAAATACAAAGACTAATTGTTGAGAAAGCAATGCATATTCATCATGGAACATAAGTTATTAAATTTTTACGCGCGAATTATGTTAAAAGTTGTTACGTTTTGACAAAAGTTACTCAAGTGTTATGCTGTAAAGTTTGCCACTGATTACGAACTAGAGATTGGACGGTACGGCAAAGTACCGACACTTTTTCGGTACTTTCTCAGGCTTCGGTACTTTATCCTTTTACGAAAGTACCGATACTTTTCGGTCCCGGTACTTTTTCGGTACTTTCTCAGGCTTCGGTACTTTACCCTTTTACGAAAAGTACCGATACTTTTCGGTCCCGGTACTTTTTCGGTACATTACCGAAAAGAACCGACCGAAGAAAGTTGAGTACCGAAAATAAGTACCGGACGAAAAAAAGTGGCATATATTCGAATTATTTCAACTCTGCTTTGTAATATCACGTGGCTCACAAATCAGTTGTAAACATTTAGGTGAAATTCTATTTTGTCTAAAGTTCGAGTCCTCGAGTGAAATTCCTTTTTATTCTTTTTAATCTAATGCCCTTGGTGGTGTGATTCCTACAAAGCTAAAGTAAATAGTTTTTTTCTGTTTTTCAATTAAGTAACTTCATGGGAAAGAAACAATATTTTCAAAAAAATTTTAAAATATTTCATATTTTAAAAATATTAAGGTAACATAGAAATTTTTGTGTCAAAAAATAGAGAAAAATAAGGAGCATTTAAATAAATTAATTTTTTGAAAAAAACTCGCCCGAGAAAAGTTGATTTATTTTTAATTTTTCTGATTGCCACAGAACAAGAACAGGCCGAAATGCTGATTTTCTTGAAAATCAAGCTTTCCAAACTCATTTATAAACATTCGATAAAGCCAAATTTCCAAAATAAACGAGTTTTGTTAAAAAATTACTCTAAAAAATTTGGTACCGAAAACCGATACTTTTCGGTAACGGCATTTTTTCGGCACTTTACCGAATAGTATTGACCGAACCTTCTGGCCGATCACTAATTACGACACATCATTAACTGGAAATATCAATTAAAATTCTGCAAAAAAAAACAGGAAACGCATAGGTACCGCCGGGCCCACCCATTGCTAACACCCGGACCCGAATTCGAACTTTTGTTCAAAAATTCAAATTCTACAAATCAAATTTGGTCTCAAAATCATCCGAATTTTTATTTATTTTTTTACATTTGCCCTTTTTGTTTTTATACAGATACCAACTGCGCGGGTAATTGGGCCTTCTATTATTTAATTTCAAAGAAGCAATTATTTAAATTTTGCATTTGTTTTTTTGATTTTTATGTCGAATTTTTCCTGTGGCGTAATGTCTGATAACCCCATTTTTAGTCAGAGACCCCCCCCCCCCTCAATATACTCACCTTTACCAAAAAGGCTCTCGACGACAATTCTCGACCCCCCCCCCACCTTCCACTTGTTTACCTTCGTCCCAATCAATTGCAAAGCAAAGCTTTTCCTCTTCCTCTCCGATGTTCATTTTCCGCCCGTCGTCTGGTAACGGAGTTTTTCCTCATATAATCGCACGATTAACGGTTACCTTATGAATAGTGTTGGCACCCCCGACCGATTTAGGATTACCCCGACCCCGCAATGCTCAACCCCGACGTCCGGGTGCCAACCCTATTTTATGAACTCTGAGGTGAAAATGCCAATAACAGTAAAGCAAAAAAGACTGTTCGTTTGGATGTTTTACCATTAAGGCTTTTTTGTTGGCTTTAAATATTTGCAAATCGGCAAAATCCCCCCCCCCCTCCCCACTAAATCAAATATTTGCGCATTTCCCCGACTCGTTTCGTTCTGTTGCAAATCGCCTTCATTCATGTGTCGCGCGCCACCTTTTCTCTTCGTTTACCTTTTCCCCGATTTGGCCTTTTCCCCGATTTGGCCCTTTTCCCCGATTTGGCCCTTTTCCCCGATTTGGCTTTTTCCCCGATTTGGCCCTTTTCCCCGATTTGGCCTTCTCATCCAAAATTGTCGGGGTTTTCTTTATCAGATTTTTGAGAATGATCGCTTCTCCTCCACACCCCTCCCCCTCCGTGGACCGCGAAGTGGAGGACATACGAAGGGCACTGCGCGAAATGCACCGAACCATTTTCAAATGGCACAGAGCGGCAGAGAATGTGACCGAACGCGTAAATTCGCCACTGAACAAATTCGACACGGCCTTAGGCACAATTCGAAGTGACGTGGCCAACATTAGCAACAGCGTCATGGACATCACCGGAAAGGTAAGTCACAACAAATACTCCGAAAATAAATAGTAAATGGCCAACTGATCACAACAAAATATGTACAAATTGATGTTATTTTGGTTATGTTACTCGGTTAATTCTGGAACTTCCCGGGACATTTTGAGAAAATTTACCGCTTTGAGCGGGAAATTCCGAAATTTCCCGGGAAAAGTAATAATTTTTGAAAGCTTTATTTTTTTTAAAGCTATTGTTAAGCCAAAGCTAATCAATTAGAGAATTCGAGAAAAAGTTAATACGACTATGAAAACCCCCGATGTTGAGTGCTTTTGAACATTAAACTTTTTTTTAAACGGATTGAACCGCTTGACTTTTTTTAAAACGATTCTTCTCATGACAAGTTTAGAATCGCGTCTTTGTTTGTTTGGTTTAGTTGCGTTTAAAACAGTTATAGACTTTCAAATCTTCCGAAATTTCCCGGGAAATTCCGGAATTTCCCGCTCAACGTCCCGGGAAGTTTCGCAATTTACCGATTTCCCAAATTCCCATAACAGATATAGGTACTTCATAAGAGGATTAAAACCAAAAAATATTGATCAGTCAAAATGAGGTTGTGCTATGAAATACTTGGCTTCAAACAAATTCCCAATTGACAGTTTCCATCCCAAATCTTCTGGCTGGCCTTTCTGCTTCTGGTTGACCTGCTCATATTGGCATTTGCGCTTTTTGTACTCTTAAAAATTGTGGAGGGAATGCGCAAAATTGGACGGCAAAGGCGAATTGTGCGAGAGGCCGAAGCGAAATGTTTGGTGGAGGAGGGCAGCGGCGGGTGGAGGCGGCGGAGACGCTTTGGTCCGCACTTTCATTAATTTCAGTCACTGCTTTTGACTAAAGTTGCACGGGACCGGGACTTTTGGGAAAAACAAACCGGGACCGGGGGACGTCTTCAACTTCAATTACATTAATCATCAATTTTTTTTTTGAGAATTCGGCGCTTCACTTCTGCTGAGGGGGGGACGGGGTCGGGTCAGCGGTTCCGATAGGCGCCGCCGGGAAAAATGTTAAGATTTTTGTTAAGAAATTTATCAAAATTTTAGCAAAATTAAGCACGAAATTTCCCGGTTGGTCCTGGTCCCGGCGAGACTAAAAAACCGGGAAATCCCGTCCCGGTAGCCGGTCACGTGCCACCCTACTTTTCACACAAGAACAATGCTTCAAAATGGTCTCCGCGCAAAAATGTTTGGTTCATAGCATATTTTCTGTTTTAATTGTTTGTGCTATAACATCAAAAATTTTCCCGTTAGCTAAACCCACCAAGCTAACGAACAATACTATAAATTTTAGGGGTTGGCATACCAGCAAAATTGAATAATACGCTTCTTTCAATTTTTAAAATAACTTTAAAATTTAACAAAATAACATTTTTTATTAATAAAAATTTTCGATGTTATTCCACATTAAATGGATTAGCAAAAAAATATATTTAGAATTAAAACGGAAAATCCACTGCGGAAATAAATGTTCACTGCGCGGAAAGCCCAATTCAGTTTTTTTTACAAATTTTCAGACGCTGAAAATTCGACTAAACTGAGCGATGGCCACCAAGCTGAAAAGGACGCTGGACAATTGGACTTCGATTCGTGCCCCTTAAATTACGAACAAACGCCGTGCCGGCCACTCAAATTGCCTCGGAGCATTTTGAAACTTCATCCATCGGCACCAAAGATTGTGCACTCCATGGAAACTCTGCCAATGTCAACGGCTTCTCCGCCAACGGCTGAACCAACAAACTTTGTCGGGTAAGCGGTCGTATGTAATAAACAGGGCTAAGATTTTTATATACCCTTAAAATTGAAAGTGTTCAAGCATTTTTGTGTATTTTTAATACCTATTTAAAAAATATGTGAAAATATCTTTGACTTATTTTTGCTTATGAGCCCTGTTTTTGGATGGCAATTTTCTCACCTATTTTAGGCATGTATTTGACCTAAAAAGCCTTAGCCCTAGTAATAAAATGATTTTTTTGAGATTCAATGATCAGAAGAGACTAAAGAGAGAAGAATCAGCGCAAAGCAAAAGGTGGACAAATGATGAGGAAGTGCGAACGGAGCTTCTAACGAAAGACCATCATTAAAAGTCATGAATAGAGAGGGGGGGGGGGGGGGGGCAGGGTGGCCATCGGTAAAACCCAAAAATCCGGAATCGCAGCTGAAAAATCAGGATCAGCCTTGCAAAAATCAGGAAAAAATCAGGAATCGCAGCTGAAAAATCAGGATCAGCCTTGCAAAAATCAGGAATATTTTTTAGGCGTGTAAATATATGAATTAAATGCCAAAACTTTATTAATGGTATTTCTCGTCATGCTTGACCCTGGTCTAGCAACTCAGAATCACAGAAAATGATCAAAGGCTAGGGTAAATCAAATTCAACAGTCAATTTTAACGTTTTCGTTGGGAAAATTGTGCAAAAATTTCGGAATTTTGTGATTTGCAATTTTTCAAAAATGCAATTTTTTTTTGCGGATTCTGCTTTACAGGGGGGGGGGGGGGGGTCGGCGGTGCCGATAGGCGCCGCCGAAAAAATTTTGCTATTTTATACTCAATTTCTTAAGAGATTTGCAATCAAATTTTTAAAAAAAGCCGTATTTTTTAAAGCTTTTTTAGAATGGGAGGGGTCGGCGGTGCCGATAGGCGCCGCCGGGAAAATTTTTTGAACATTTTAACGATATTTGTTAAGAAAATTGGCCATTTTCGCTGAAAATTTCCACATTTTTAAGAAATCAGGATCAAATCAGGAAAACTCCCAAAAATCAGGCAAAATCAGACAACAATGAAAAATCAGGAAAACACCCAAAAATCAGGAAAACACCCAAAAATCAGGAAAAACCTGACAAATAAGGTACTATGGCCACCCTGGGGGGGGGGCTGTCGGTTTGAAACAAATTTTTGGTTAACCGAAACCGGTAAGCGAACCAACAAAAAATGCCGGTTTTTAGTCTCGGGTCGGTTTGGTTTGAAACCGACAGCATTAGTCATGAAAGATAGCGGTGCGCAACATTTCCAGGTCAAACAAAAAACCAAATTTTTTCTCACAGCAAAATTTGTGTATAACATAAATAAATAAAATTATTATGTCGAGAATTTGATGATTAAATCTATCCCGGAGAAAATTTAATTTGTTTCCTTCAACTATTTCTACCAGTGTGCCCCAGACAAATTGTGGCCCAATTGTCAACAAATAGTAAAAGTTGGAGGCAATACAAAACAAGCAGACAAATATGAATGATATAGAAAAGAGACTTTGTGGGTGAAATAAAATGGGGGGGGGGGAAGCCAAAATATCCATTTGAGCTTCGGTGGCCTTTTTGGCATAAAGCTTTTTGCTGGGCGGTGCCAAAATCGCAGAAATAAGCCCCCCCCCTGGGACCTATTTCAATTCTCGTCGAAACGATCTTAGTGCCATTCGTGGCAGCGACATTTCAGCGATTTTTGGTCATTATGGTAGGAATTAATAGAGCTTTTTTAGGGTTGTCAAAAAAATTGCGCGACCAAATGCCGAAGCCGACTCCAACCGAATGCAACCGCCCCCATTAATCAGTCGGTCGCACGGCCATTGCCAGGCTGGGGAGCGGGTGAATCACCCGAGTACCGGACGGACGCACGCACGGCAAGGCGGACGGGAAACGGCACCGGCGTGCACATCTGGCCGCGCGCATTTGTGCATTCTGCACGCTGCGCTTATATAAACAAAGCAAATTATTGCTGCACATTGTCGCTGGTGGGCAAAAGAGGGCAGAGAACGGGGCGGAATGCCTACTATTTCTTCGGCACACTCGTTTCTCTGCTTATTGCTTTTTTCTCAACCAAACTCCACACACATTTCTGCTGCTTTGTTTGGGCGAATATGCACAAAAAACATGGTTTTAGTCGGAAATTTCGTCGTTTTAGCGAGGCTATCCCGACCTAAAAAACTGTTTTGGGATTTCTCGTCTAAAATAGGCTCGAGCCTGTTTTAGGCATCAGAAGAATTTTTGTGCCTATTTTGGTATTTTTTGAAAATTTCTTAAGAAAATGCAATAAAGGCGATGCCAAGACTTCTAAATAGAAACGGAACCCTGGTTCGTTCCTCGTTTTTCAAAAAAAAATGGCTTAGGCTTTTCAAAAACCTCCAAAATAACTCAACAAATCAAAAGTTGTCTGGCTGTTGGCTTTATTCGGCATAATTGCATATTTTTGCACAAAAATATGTATTAAATTCAATTTCATCGGCACACTTTCCGTAGATCGCACAACGCGCGTATCTTCGCCATTCAGCATGTGGAACAGTCGTCCCATTCGGACAGAGCGGCGGCATTTGCTTTGGCTCTATTGCCATTGGCATTTTTGTTGCTTTTGCCGCCATTTTGGTGGTGGCCGTTAATGGAAATTAATAGGTGAAAAGTAAATAAATTATATTTTCGCATATTAATTAATGCGTTAAATTTATTCAACACCTTTTTAAAAAAGGATGATTCGAACCTATTAAAGCATCTAAAGATTTTTGTTATGACTTTTTTGAACTTTTTGTGCCTATTTTGGTATTTTTTCATAATTCATTGCGTAGAAGAAATTTTACAATTAATTTCACATTCTTAAATTAAAGAGGAAGGCTGAATCTGAAAGATGTATTCTGCAGTATATTGATGCCGTGTTTTTTTTTCATTTACAAATATTTTTAATTTTCTTAGTATGTTTAAAAAAATTTAAATCAAAATCGATAATTTAAATATAAATACATAGGTTCATTTAATTTAAAAAAATAAATAGACAAATTAAAAATAAAAATAATCATTTAAAATTAAATATTTAAAAAATTTTTCTAATGAAAACCTTTTTTTAATGCTTGACCGTTCTAAAGAGGTATATTTTGAATTATCAACATTAAGACCCTCTTTAAAGATTATTATATTTTAAATTAAGACATGTTTTGGGGATATGTTCGTTGTCCAATTCTTATTTAAATTAACTACTTATATAAGCGCCGGCGGAGGGTGGCAAGCTGTTTAAATACGTGTCATTTAAGAAACAAATTGCTTTTAAGCCCCTGAAGGGCTGTCCAAAAATTGCACAGGGCACCGCTTTCGCAGGCCAAGGCGGGTAATTGGTAAAAGTTTTCAATCAGCAATAACAGCAGCTCGGCTAGGCCTCATTGCTCGCTGTATTGCCCGAGCGCAAGGCTACCGAATCCAGCCAAAAAGGATTGTTAAGTGCAAATAACTTTAATTATTTTCGATGGGGAGCAAACGAGGGAAGACAGTCAGCCGCCCACCACAGCAACAACAATACACACTCTTTTTCTCTGCCTATTAACACGAAGGAACACATTCTCTATCGCTCACTCTCTCTTTCTCTGTCTGCATTCGGGCGTGTTCACTTTGCAGTCACCAATTTCTCTGCTCACCAAGGAAAGAGGGGGGGAGGGAGACACGCACGCAGAGCAGAGAGGAAAGCCTCTTTTTAATGGGAGTTGAGAGAAAGAGAATATTAGGAAAATCACACTGAAAAGGAAAGAAAGAGACTGTACAAAAACAAGACACAACGATATATCTGCCATCTGTCTGTCCTCCTTTGCACCCCATCGCTTTCTTTCTTTTCATTTTACAAAAAACCCCAAATCACAGTCTTTGATTTGTCCCTGGTCCCTCTGTATTCGGACGATGAAATCTTTCGCCTTTTACTAAAGGTTTCCGTGCAGGGGGACGCTTATGGGTTTACCCTAATTTTTGGAAGCGCCTTCTTCAGGGAGGGCGCACAAAATCTTTTATTCCTTACGTTAGTGCTCAAAAAAATTTGTCAATATAATGAGATCGGTACAAAATGACTGCAACCTTTTAAACGTTCTAAAATCTGAAAAAAACATTTTATTTTGGCATAATGTGATTTAAGAAATTAATGATAATATTTCTTTTATCAACAATTCGGGTTTGGAGAGAAGGAATTAGAAAATTATTAAGAATTCTACTTGATTTTTGCCAAGCAGGAATCACTGATTTAAAAAAAGATTTCGGGGTCCAAAATACGAATTAACTTTTATTTTTAAACATTTTAAATTTGACAAAACATATTTTGGCTTTGAAAAAAAATAGTTGAAATGGAAGTCCTTTATGGAAATAAACAATAAAATGAACATCAAAAATATTACAAACCACGATAATCTATTTTTGGATTGATATTGAATAAAGTATTGTTATCGAAAAAACTATCGAAAATTTAGGCAAAGAGCGGCAAAATCGGAATCCCGGATCCCGTCCCAGTCGGACCGGGACTAACTGGGTAAAAAACTCACCCCTATTTTTGCCGACTTTCTCTGAAGATTTACGGTGGTGTAAACAATTCTAAAAATTCTTTTTACTTTTTCCAAGTTAAAAAATATATATTTTAGATGAAATTCACAAATTTTTCATTTCATAAACGCTTAGCATAAAAGGTAATCTTAGATAGGTAAAACTTTAATTTTTAAAAAACACGGCTTGGGGGGTAGTTTCAAATGGAGAGTGGGTTACTAATAGAGAAAATACGGTATTCCCCAAACAAAAATTGGGCAAAATTCTCAGTTTTTGGACATATTTCTTAACAAAAATGTTGAAATTGACAAAATTCGTATAAAGTTGTTCAAAAAATCATTAGTAGAGCTTGATATTTTGAAAATCCTGGACCTAATTTTTGCGGGTTCAGGAAAACGCGGAAGTCCCGTGCGGGAACCGGTCCCTCCCGTACCCCATTTTTTCTTTTACCGGACACTATTCCGCATGTCGTTTTTAAAATTTATAACCCAGAATCGGACATTCAATTTCAAAGATATATAAAGATATTTTTCAGATAATAAGGCCTTTGCCAAAGATTTTTTCGAGAAATTTATTTCGAATTGAATGTGATAAGAACTTGAAGGTTACCCTCTTAGGCCTCAAGTGCAATGAAATATGCAACTATACCGATTTGTGCAATGTGCACCTGCTTAACCTGTAATTTTCTTCGTTTCAGGGGGAGGTTACAAATGTTATTTAAATTTGAAACAACTAAATTATTTATGGCATCAACTTGTCAGAAACTCAAAAAAATTCAATCAAAATCCAAATGCACTTTTTTTTTGTAATATAAATTCAATTATTCAAAATAAAATGAACTTCTTTGGTTAAAAAAATCATAATCGCTTAAATAATTCCCCAGAAAAACCCAAAATCGTAACAAAAGGCATCAAATCGAAGAATTTTGGCGTAAAAACGCTTGGAATTGATTTGGAATTGGACAAATTTGTTATTTAGCTCAAGTGAAGCGACTTGTGCTAACTTTTTTAATGATTTTTTTCAGCGCCAGTTTTTCACTCGAATTGTTGTTGGAGTGCCGAATATATTGTAGAACATCGAAACGGCTTTCTCAATTGAATGTCACAATTATGTTAATTTTATTTCTCTAATCAAAGTTTTAAAACAATGAAAGTTCAGTTTTTTATGTTTAATTCATTTTAAAATAACTTTTTGCTTTTATTCAAACTAGCAAAGAAAAATGCTTTTATCTCTGGGAAAGCCATCGCCCGTTTATGCCTTTGCCCAAAGGTCTTTTTGAATGCCGCGCACCGTAAATAGCGAATGGAATAAACCTTAATGAATGGAAAGAAAGGAAAGGCCAACATTTATTATGCAAAAAGTTGAGAAAGGTGCAAATGATGAGAAATTTATTTTTGGACAGAAATCTCGCGCGCATTAGGCAAAAAGCCTTTTCTCGGAAATTAAGAAGTTGCGAAAATAAACGCGAGATGACATTTTGCTTAACTGGCCAATGGACTCTCGTTTTGTGTCCGGATTGGGAAATGCCACGGGGGGCACGGTCTTTAACACCTCCGGTTTGGGAAATGCCACGGGAGGACGGCCTTCACACCCACAGTTTTTGGATGGTATAAAAGGGCCGTAACAAGCCAAGCATTTTCACACCAATTGAAAATTCCCAATTGTCCGACATACTTTCCCACCCAAATAAAAATAAAATGTTTGCTTCCAAATGCTTTTTGTCTTTGATTGTCCTTCAACTGCTGCTGATCAACATCTCTTTTCTTGAGTCCGTCGAACAGCCATCACCAAATGACGTAGTTGGAGCACTACAAGAAGACCCCGCGGTTGGGTCCCAACGGGGTCAGAAATTGGCAAGAAAGATGTCTCGCAGCCAAGACAACAACTCCGAGCAGGTTAGAAATTTTGGTTGAGAGCTTTTAATGGGTTAAAAAATTGATTTGGTCAGATGTCGGTCATCTCGCTCATCCACGAATTGGCGATGCAGAAGCTTCAGGGTCGCCTCGACAAACTGGAGCAGCAGGTTACTGACGCCTGCTGTGTTGCAGATACTGCTCGCCATCCCATCACCCAACAGCAATGATCGAAAAAGAATTTGCGTGAACTTGATGAAATCATTTTTGAAAATGAGCCGGTAAATGAAAGATCCCGGAAGTCCCTTCTCGAATGGATATTAAGTTAGCATTAGCACCTTTTGATGTCTAATTGTCCCAATTTAAAGTGACAAATATTGCAGAAATGTCACACCAAGGAAAATACAATTATATTGTGCGAAAATGTTTCTTAAATTGGAGTTTTAAATTATCATCATTGATTGTTCACATTTCCTTTATTTTGGTGAGGCGCATTTAAGTGGCCCTTAAAAGGGTCGATTTTTGACAGAACCGCGATATTAATTAAAAATCATAGATTTATGTAAAGCATGGCACTTCGCTTTATGGTGGAGGCAGGCCATGACGTGGTAATTTCCGACTTTTAATTTTGCTCCGTGAAATTTAATAAAAAATTGATCAATTTGCCTAAGTCTAAACTGCCCAACTCAATTGTGGATGTTGTTTTTGCAATTTTAGCACTTTTTGCGCGTTTTGATTAACAAATGTGCCGAGCCATTGCCGAAAGAAGTGTTTAATTTGACTCAATTTCCATAATTTTGTGTCCAGCTTTGTGCAAAAGGGCGTCGTTGACATCAACAAAGTCATTCAAAGAGGCATTTAGTTGAAATTAACTGAAGGGGTAATAAAGGTTTTAAAAATTAACTGAAAGAAAATTGAATTTTTGATTTTAAATGTGCCCCATATGCGTGGGCCTTTTGGGTTTCAAAATAAAAAACTTTAAAACTAGCAATAGCAAAATTTAAAACAAATAAATGTAATTACACGTTTTTGTTTTCAGACTATGGAGTTGGTTACTGTACTCCGTAAATACGGTATCGACTTGTTCATTGTCACTGGGGGGGTTTGTTGAGGGCGCGCAACAGCGTTTAAACATTTCCGTCAAAAATGCGTTTGCCATCGAATACTTTTCGACGCCGAGGGGCTCAATGAGGGTTTTGACAAAAGGCGCGAGACTTTCCAATTAATTTTACTTTTATTTTCACACAATTGACGAGTAAATCGGGGCCTGGGAGTTTGTCAACTTTTGAAGGAACGGTGGGCGCAATTTTATTTGATTAGCAAATTATGTTTCCTTCAAATTTATTTAAAAATTGGATAAATGTCGGATTCAAAATCCACGCCCTCGAATATCCCTACAAAAATCTTTTTAGGGCTTTGAAAAGTATTTTGTTTTTTTGAAAGCGGCGGGGATCCGATTGGGTTGTGCGACTCGAAAAAGAATATTAACAACCACTTCATTCATTCGTATTTTTGATAATTTGTATTAAAAAAAATAAATTATTTACATTTTTGAAAGATGAACGCAATTTTGTGCAATTTATTGCTTAGCCCTTTTATATCACTAGTGATTAAGCAGGCTCAAAAATTGAATGTTTTTATCGAGCAGATTTGCAAAATGATAACCAAACATCAGATCAGACAAATGTGAAATAAAAGTAAATAATTTAAATTGCTTTTCACTGTCCGGGGTTCCTCATCAGAATTTGTATTCAAAGTTCGATCCAAAGTTCGCTTCAATTTTGTCGCCAGAATGAAACAACGAAATGCACGGAAACAATTCGTCGGCAGAAAGCACAAATAAATTGGCAGTTTCTGAAAAAACAAACAAATAAATATCGGCAAATAAATTAAGTCATTTACAAATTTAGTGATCTTTTTAAAAAATTAAATTTTCCATAATTTCATTCTTATTTTTCTTACTTAACAGCTCTCCGTTCTTCTCAATTAAAAGAAAAAAAATAATTTACAAATTTAATGCCTTTCTTACTAATGAAATTGCCTTTAATTTTTCTTTTTCTTTCTCACCCAAACGCTGCCCATTTTTTGTGTAAATTATTTGGCGGGTTGCCAAATTGACGCCACATCCGATGACGTCACTTTCCTCAAATGTCGGCTTTCCTTTGATGTAAGGACGTCCAACGAGGTGGGAACATCCCCCAACCGCATGACCCCAAAAATTGCCACCGCTTCCGTATGCGTAAGTGCCTTCGTAATGTCCAACCGCTTCGTCCAATGGCATTTGTTTTGTGGCAAGCCCAGTGGGAAGACCGCTAAATACTTATAAAATTTTTGTTAAAAAAATGCTTAAGCATTATGAAGCTCTCAACTATTTCATAATTTAACTTACGGTCCTTTGCCAAAGATTTTCAGAATAGAAAATGATGAAAGAATTTTTCGCAATTGCCCGTTCAGCAAAGACGACAGAGCGCCAGCCTGAAAAGTAAATTAATTCAAAAAAATTATACAATAAACCATTTTAATCACAAATCGCTTTAAATAATGCTTACCCCATTTATCCATTCCATTATATTGGATAATCAATCGTTTGGGCTCAATGAGCGCAAGTTCGTCATGACATGCTGCGGAATGCCATCGATTTTGAGGGGTTAGCACTAAGAAAATATAATTTTTATTTTTCAATATATTAAAATCTTAAACTGCAGCTGATGCACAAAGAAAGACCATTCGAATTCTGAACAACATTTTATATTGACGACTTACCTTTTCCATTTATTGTTTCATTTAACATGGCAACTGTCTTCTGCAAATCGCCAATGTTCTGTTGCTGCTTGTTCTGATACTCCTTCATCTTTGCATGGATGTTCAGTTGCTGCTTGTTCTGATACTCCTCCATCTTTGCACTCAGTTCGCCCTTCAACTGATTCATAATGCTTAAAAATAGAGTTACCGGGCCACAACAAAAACAATTGCATTTTTTGTTGCTATGTTCAAAAACGGAACCTTATTTTTAATAATGGGTTTATAAATTTATTATTATTTTAAATCTTAATAGTATTAATATTTTTCAAAATGATGAGACCACGTCAACGGGTTTTTCCAAAAATGCCGATCTTAAATTATTTGTCCACATTTCCCACCTTTTCGAGCCCTTTTTTTGAACTGTTTCCTAATTCATTCATTTGCTTCTGAAGCATTCTGTTCATCTGTTCCTAACTTTTTGTTCTGTCCTTCAACAAACTGCTCCAAAAGGTTGTTTAGTTGCTCTCCACGTGTAATGCAATGCTAAAAAGTTCTATAAATTTGAACACGGCGTGGACATCAGCCGATGCTTTTAAACTAGGGGTCGCATCGAAAATTTTCAAAAATAAGGACATCAAAGGCAAAAAATAAGATTTTGGAGTCCGAAATAAGGACATTTTTGAATTTTTGACTCAATTTATTAAGAGATTTTCAACCAAAATTTTTAAAATATTTTAAGCTTTTAGCAATGGGAAAGGTTCGGCGCGGGAAAATTAAAGATTTTAACGACTTTTGTGAAAAAAACCAAAAACTAAAAATTTTGCTCAATTTTTCATTGGAGGAGAGGCTGAAAAGCAAAATTCGAAAAATAAGGATAAAATAAGGACGGAGGCCTCAAATAAGGGCATTTTTAATTTATAAGATTGGCACCCCTCAAATAAGGACAAATCTTATAAATAAGGACAGAACGGCCTCTGTTTTAAACCCACTTGATCAATCGTTGCACTCAGTGCTTTTCGATCAGCTTTTTGTTGTTCAAAATTCGCCGTTTGCTTATGCTCAAGTGCATTAAATCTTTCCAGCAATGCCTTCTGATCACTTTGCATCAACGAAAACTGATCAATGGAAACTGAAAAAGTTCGCAAAAATTGTGAATTTATTTTCAAGAATCTCGTTTTTGAAGAGAGAAAAAACATTTCCCTACCGCAAAGCTTCTGCTGATCCTCATTTAACCAGCTAATTTTGTTGTTGGCTTCTTTTTGGTGCTTTTTCTGCTCCAAATCGGCCATTTTTCGTTGTTCCTTCATTTCTTCCATTAAATTCTTGTGAGCATTTAACAGTTTCTCGTGTTCTTGATGCTTCGATGAGAACTGATTAATGGAAACTAAAACGGTGAAATAATTAATTATGTTGGAGGAAAAAGATGGATAGTAATGCTTCTCAAGGTTAAATGGATTTTCTAAACTCATACAAGTTTACCGGTTAGTTTTTCTTTCAACTCGTCGATGGTCTGTTGCTGCTTGTTCTGATACTCATCCAGCTTTGCTTGGATGTTCAGTTGCTGTTTGTTCTGATACTCCTCCAGCTTTGCATGGATGTTCAGTTGCTGCTTGTTCTGATACTCCTCCAGCTTTGCATGGATGTTCAGTTGCTGTTTGTTATGATACTCCTCCAGCTTTGCATGGATGTTCAGTTGCTGTTTGTTATGATACTCCTCCAGCTTTGCATGGATGTTCAGTTGCTGCTTGTTCTGATACTCTTCCAGCTTTGCATGGATGTTCAGTTGCTGCTTGTTCTGATACTCTTCCAGCTTTGCATGGATGTTCAGTTGCTGCTTGTTCTGATACTTCTCCAGCTTTGCAATAAGTTCTCCCTTCAACTGACTCATTTCCTTTAATTATTTAATTTATATTTAAAAAAAAGCTTTTATTTAGCAAAAGCGAAACGATTGTTGATTGAAGACTTAGAAACAAAAATTCAAAAGAAAAATCACTTTTCCCACCTTTTCGATCGCATTGTTTCCCAATTCCTCCAACTTTCTGTTCGTCTCCGTCAGATGCACTTCCATCTGTTCAACTCGTTCCCTTTCCACACATTTGGCAACTTCTGCTGAAAATTCTTTGATTAAAACTAAAAATTCGACAGAAATGCCGTTTTGTTCATATTAAGGCCACCGAATTTGTTTGGCACAAAATTCCCAAAAAGGACAAACCCACAAATTGACACTTAAAATCCCATAAATTTACAAATTTCGACTAAACAAAGACAGGGAAAGGACCAAAGTTACCCGTTATTTTTCCTGCCAACGCATCGATGGTCTGTTGCTGTTTGTTCTGATACTCCTCCATCTTTGTGTGCAGGGCATTATGAGCAATTAGCAGCTTCTCATGTTCCAACTCGGCGCGGAATGCTTTCTGAACAAATGGCATTGAAAAGACTAGGGGTAGAGCAAAAGTGGTTTTAACCCGGGGGGTACCGGTTTTTGTTAGACCGGTTTATCGGGCACCCGGTTTTCGATTTCGGACTGGTTAACCGACCGCGCACTACCCTAGCAAAAGACTGTTTAGTACTTTCCCGATTTGTAACCCCCTATATATGAGGGTTTGAAAGGTGCTGGTCTGACAATATTTTATTGATCTGACAACATCCATGATTTTAAATCTATGATTTTATAATTAAATTTTAGTCAGATCAATAAAATATTGCCAGAATCGTGATCAGAGCACCCTTGAAAACTCACAAAAGGGGACTGTTTTCGTTAGAAAATTCTCACATTTTCAAGCTCGAGTTTTGCAACTCTTTTCCATTCCTCCATTTGTTCAAGGCGATTGACGACCAATTCTTTATTGTCTTCATCCCTTCCTCCTTGATCACCTTCAATTCGTCTACGCTTTCCATTTTGGGCCACTAAATCAAAACCGGCACTTGAGGATGTTGACGAATTGATTGTTTGTTGGCATTCCAATTGGGCAATTATGGCACGCAAAAGACGCAATTCTTCTGATGAGTCTAAAATTGGAGAGAGTTGGCCAATTTTCTGTAAATATTGGCAATTATGTATGTAATAAAAGGATTTAATAAAAATTATAAATCGAATACGCTGATCAGATGTTATGCCCCCTGCATTGGTCGATTCTGTCGAAATTAACATGTTAATTTACGACAAAATTCCTAGTTTCTAAAATGAATATTTAACCATTTTAATGAACATATAGAATAAATGTTGGGATTATCTATAAATTTTAAATGGACTTTGCAGTAACTTTAAAAGCAGAAATATAAATTGATCTTTTTTTCAATTCTTTTTAATTTTCGATCGACAACTGGCAACTTCCTCGACGAGTCTCGTGATCAATCCAACCAAACTTCTAGTTGAGTTGAAAAACCCTTGGGTTTCGAGCTCGAGTTTTGGGTATTTTTTTAAAAATTATTAGGCAACAAAAAAAATCGGTAAAAAATGTAACTGCTATTGTTTGATTTTTTGAATTCAATTCTTTTCAAAAGAAAATTATCAATTAAAATAATCCCGAGAGGGGGATTCCGTTAAAAATTCTCCGGTGCTGGTTTAGTCCCGGTATAAAAAATCCCGGGCTAGAGGGCCAGGATCCCTAAAAATCCCGGCGGGCTTTGGTTTTGAGCACTTTGTAGATCGAAAGGGTTAAAATGTTCCAGTCTGAAATAACATCGGTTTTCAAGCTTTCGAGCTTTTATAGGATGATAATTTTTCCAAATTGATTTCTTTCTCACAATTTTTGGGTCAACATTTTGCTGGGAGCAAATAAAACCATGCATTTATGATAAAGAAAAGAGAATAATTCCCAAAAGTGAATGCCCGCCCATCCCTCTTTTTTGGGTGAACATTTGCCCAAAGCAAAGTCTATTCAAATTTGTGGGACAATCGCAACTTCCAGTCTATAAATATAAGTTCAATCAAAACGGTTAAATATTCATCTATTTAAAACACTTTTGTCATTTTGGAGATTAAAATTTGAAGAAAAAAATCGCGAGTTTAAGCATAGAATTCTATGTTGGCTTTATGTTTTGCATTTATTTAATAATTAATCTACCGCCTCAAAACCTTTTAAAATTTTTTGTCAGTTTTTAAAGACAGTAATGGCCAAAACACCTGGAAATCCCTTACCCCCGCAACTTATGACCCAAAAAGTTAGGGCTAAGGGATAGAGAAAATATTTTGTTTTTTTAAATAAAATAATTAGGGTTTATTTTATTTTTACTGAATTTTAGGGTAAAAAATTTGAACACCAAAATTTTGAAGACAAATCGCCAAAAACTTTCGACTCTTTCTGTTGATGCATTTTATAATGAAAAAAGATGATGCAATTTCAATTGATTATTTTGAAATTAAACACACCGACATCAAAATAGTGACATTTTTATGGCAATCTTTCTTAAGAAATATTCAATTTTTTTGAGTGCGGTAGATGGGTGGGTCGACAATGCCGATAGAATTACGAATTACCCTGACAACCAATACAAAATCAGAATTTGGATAAAAAAGAGCAAATAGATAGGTATTGTTACATTCCATCGAACAAATTTTTTGAGTCTAAATTACCTATTGCCTTTAGGGTTTCCTCATACAAGTTATTAAAAAGGGAATCTTCTATCTTCATTCCACTGGATACTCCATAACGTAATAGCACGTTGCAAAACTTCCTGTGCTCCTTTCCTGGAGCATGAAAAATATTTAGTGGGGAAGAATAATAAATTCAAAATCGAACGATGTACCAAATGCAAGGTTCTATGGACTAAATTACCCAGATTGGCTACCAATTCATTATTATTTTTATATTGAAAATCTTTCCAAGTAAAATCAAACGATGGCCCCTCTTTCAAAAGGGTACCATACCCGATCAAATCCAGTTAGATGGAGAACTACTTCCAGCGCGCAAGGAGCCTTTTGAATTTGCTGAAATTCTTTATCGGGGAACGCCAGCAATGCGCGCAACAAGCAGGCTATATTGAGGCATTCATTGTAGGTGGGTATCACATAGACTGCTAAAAAAGCATTACCATTTTATATATCTATTTAGTAAAAAGCAAATTGAGCGGGTACTGAGCGCCCCAAAAAAAGGAGATATCCGACACACGAACCGCAGAACAAAAGATTCAATTAACATAATCTTGCTTTTTTGTGTCAGAACTGAAGCAAAACAACAAATTTGTAATAAAGATACAAATTTTATTCAGAATAATTTCGGATCCAAATTTATTTCCGGTTTCATTAATTCGCAAGACAAAATCTTTCATTCGATAACCCTTCTTTTTCGTTGTTCAGACTAAATTGCGTTTATTAGAAGTTATAATCCATTTTATTTTGATTTTTGAGTCTTTTTTAAACGAACTTTTAAAATTTCCAATCGATACATTTCCGGATTTTTGAAATTCCAAAGTTTCCTAGCTCAAAAAAACAATAATGCATTTCAATTGGATGGCAGAAAAAAATAAACAAATAATTAACAAATTCTTTTAACCTCCAAATTCGATGCCCCACAAATATTTGTCAGTGGTTGCACTTTTTGTCGCATTTTTATTGGTGACTTGCACATATTGGTGTGTAGTTGGCATGTTCATTTTCTGGTGGTAATTGAATGAAGAAAAATGAATTTATTTAATAAAATTAAAACCAAAATCTACCGTAACAGCTACCGATGCCGTACTCATTTTAGTCGGTTTCACAGTGTCCGGTGCCGTAGTCATTTCGATCGGTTTCTCAGTGTCCTTGAGCGATTCCGTAGTCATTTCGATCGGGTTCTCAGTGTTCTTGAGCGATGCCGTAGTCATGTTGATCGGTTTCTCAGTGTTATTGAGCGATGCCGTAGATATTTTGATCGGTTTCTCAGTAGAGGTTTGGATCGTTTGTTTGGCCGGATTTGGCGCCGTGCCGTTGTTGTTGACCGGAGCCGGATTTGGCGCCGTGCCGTTGTTGTTGACCACGTCCGGGTTTGGAGCCGTGCCGTTGTTGTTGACCACGTCCGGATTTGGCGCTGTGCCGTTGTTGTTGACCGGAGCCGGATTTGGCACCGTGCCGTTGTTGATTGCCTTTCATTGATCCATTTTTTAATTAAATTTTCTTTGTGGGGTTTTCGAAGTTTTAGGTCAATTTTCTTAACAAAATAGCCTTAAATTTTATCTCATGGAGCGAGCCTATTGGCACTAGTGACCCCCCCCCCCTTCCTGCCCCCAAAAAAATTTTTTAAAAAATTGTGATCAAATCGAAACACTTGTTTGTCATAAAAAATGATGCTCTAGTATGTCTATTTTTATGTATATTTTGAAAATTTTTGGATAAAAGATAGGCAGGTGATTTTGATCACAGTCTTAAAATCACTTTAAATCGATTTACCTAACTTTTTGATTTTTGATCATTTCAATGACATTGTGTCAAAAAAACTATCAAATCATTTAACGTAGATCAGATTAGCTGCCCCGTGTGCTCTGATTCATATTCGATCGATCAGCTTTACCTTTGGCTGACTGATCAATGCTTCAACATTGCAATAATCCGCCTCTCTGCACTCTTTACATCCTCCCAATTTGCCGGTCCCCAATGCCTGTTGCATTACTTCACATTTCTTTGCCATCTGTGCACAATTTTCTCGATCAGTGACACAAGTCTGGTACAACACACGCGCCGAAGGACCTGTGTTCGCAAACCTTTTGTTTATTTGTTTAAAACAAATTATATTTAATTTGTTAATAAAATTTGAATAGAGTTGTCATTATTGGGAAAATGTTTAGATTTTAGCTATTTGAAATTCAGCCTAAAATTTTTGGCAAATTTTCAAGCAACCAAAATTAAGAACAATCTTAAAAATCCGGGGGTGATTTATGGCATGTATCAATTCAAGACCAAGACAAATGATAAAATGTTAGGAAGCCCTCTTAAAACGAAAAATATTATTAAAAATTCTTTAAGTTTCAAATTTTAATTGAAATTTTAGAGGTTTTTGCCATGTTTAATTGGTATCATAAAATGCACAAAACTCTTACCAAAAGTGCAATAGGCCACGACGCAACCGCTGCTCGAACATTCGGCCCCATTTTTCACTTCAGAAGGTTTGGTGGAAACGAATGTCCGGTTGGTGCATTTAATGCCTGCAATTTCATTTTTTGTACACCAGAAAGTATCCGGGAATACCCAATTTTTGATTTTTGAAAAAATATTAGCAACGCAAAATTTCTATTCCAATGAATTTTGAATTTTGAAGTATCAGAATTTAGAGTTCCTATTTTCAGCTTTCAAAAGAAACTTTTACCGACGCGGATCCACTTTTCAAAATTTTACGGAATTTGATTAAAAAATTTTTTTTTGTAATACTTACCGTGATACCGGGATTCAGATTTCCGTTTCCCAAAATTTTGGACAGGATTTCCAATCATCAAAAATTTTGAAATATCGGAATTTGATTCAGATTCGAAGAAAGTTTTTTTAAAATAACTACCGGAATTCAATTTTCTGTTTCCCAATATTCAGTGTTTTCCCGGTTCCGGTTCCGGTGCCGGTTCCGGGAACCGGTTCCGGAACCGGAACCGCGGAACCGCAAAAAATTCGGAAACAATGACATCGAAGGTCAAGAAGATCGACAATATGTGTTGCCGGAAAATTAAAATTTTTTAGTGTTTCATAAAAGAAAAATCAAAGTGAAGATTTTATCTTGCCACCTACATCTCCCTTGAAAAGTCCCGGTTGGTCCCGGTCCCGGTTTTTCTGATCCCGGTAAGTCCCGGTCCCGGTTAGTCGACGAAGTGTCGCGTCGACGAAATGTCAGTCGATGAAATGTCGGCACCCCCATCATTTTCATGTAATGTAAATGAACAATTTTTCTTACATTTTTGTGATTTTTTTGAAAAATTTTTGGACATATTTACAAATTTTTGGAAACCGGAACCGTTGGAACCGGTTCCGGAACCGGTTCCCGGAACCGCGAAAATCCGGAACCGGTTTGGAACCGGAACCGTGAAAATTCGGAACCGCTTCGGAACCGGAACCGCGGAACCGCCAAAATCCGGAACCGGTTTGGAACCGGAACCGCGGAACCGCGAAAATCCGGAACCGGTTTGGAACCGGAACCGTGGAACCGTTAGAAAAAATGGAACCGGGAAAACACTGCCAATATTTTGGCAGGCTTTTCAATTTTTTCAAAAAATTGATGTATACCATACATCCGATTAAGAGTTTCAAAAAGTACCGTAATTCCAATTCAGATTTTCAAAAAGCTTTAATACCGTCACTGTTGACATCGTCAACATACCGTATACAGCGGTGACAATGCATAGGGCAGTCAGCAGAGAAATGGGCACGAACGTATTGATGCCAACATTCATGATGGCTAATTTAAACAAAATTAAAACAAATAAAATTTATTTTCATCCAAAATCGAATAAATATATATATTTTTTTGCAGACGTTTAATTCGTTTGTACTGATTTTGTTAAAATGAGAAGAACGCCATCGTTCCAACCAGCTACTCTAGTCAGTCGTTTATTTTCATTTACATTTTTTGTTCGGCAGTTAATCAAAAAGTGTGTGGTAGGTGATTCATCCCATTAATGATGGCGTTGGAATATCAGTCAAACCGATGAAAAATAAAAAATTAATTTAAAAATGATTTTATTGTATAACAACAACATATCGTGTAGCAAATTTTTCGCGTAAATTTTGAATTAATTATGAGTTGGAGAGCATATCACATTTAAAAATAATAATTTATTACAAAATTATTTTTAAAAAAAGAATCTAATGATTTTGGATCGGATTTTTTTGGATTTGTTTGTTTTTGCGCATAGGCTATGCATTACTTTTTAGTGCCTATATGTGACATTTTTGGTGTTTTCCGAATACTCAATATTAAGAAAAATGTAATAAAATTGCTTTTTGATAGTTTTTTTCTATTTAAACTTACTTTTTGGAAATTATACAATTTACTGTGTAATTATTAAAAATTCCCAAAGTTTGTTGTCTATACAATTTTTAATTTATAAGTTTAGTTTACCTATTTGCCCTAAATATTTGTAACCTTTTATCATTCAATTAAACCTATTAAAATTAAATATCTTTTTTGGTATTGTTTTTACAGCTACCCTAAAAATTTTAGAAACTGATGAATTTAGCTCAAACAAAAGTTCAGCATATTCATAAAATAAAATATTAAAAAATTTTTCGAAATGTTTCGACTGTTTCATTTTTGGCATATTCAATATAGAAATATTTAACTAAACAAATTAAAAAGCACAACATACAAATTGAAGTAAAAAAAAGAGGTAAAAAATAAAATTTCAAAATTTCATGGAAATTTGCCATTATGTGATCGACGTTGTCTCGGCACCTTTCTGATTTACGTCTTCAACTACCCAATTACATTTTTCATACAGTGGGGCGTCTGTCAACAAAAAGCGGTAAATTTAATAATTATTAATTTTATTTAAGAAGCTATTTTTATTATATTTAATTTTTTGCGATTTAAATATCCATTATTTATGCGTTAAAATATATCTTTAAAATATATGATTTTACATTTTCCCACCGACTGTTCAGTGTTGCCCAATTGGTACAACTTGATCAAAGCTATTTAGCAAAGGGATCAATTCTGATCATCGTCATTTGGGTGATTTCGTGTTCCGTTATTTCGGGTGTTTTGTAATCCGTGATTTTGGGTGATTCCGTATTCCGTGATTTTGGGTGATTCCGTATTCCGTGATTTTGGGTTATTTCGAATTCCGTGATTTTGAGTGATTTCGTATCCCGTGATTTTGGGTTATTGTATTCCGTGATTTTAGGTGAGTTTGTATTGCGTCATTTTCCTTTCCGTGATTTTGGGTGATTCCATTCGTATTCCGTGATTTTAAATGATTCCATTCGTTTTCCGTGATTTTGGGTGATTCCATTCGTATTCCGTGATTTTAAATGATTCCATTCGTTTTCCGTGATTTTGGGTGATTCCATTCGTATTCCGCGATTTTAAATGATTCCATTGTATTCCGTGATTTTGGGTGATTCCATTCGTATTCCGTGATTTTGGGTGATTCCATTCGTATTCCGTGATTTTGGGTGATTCCATTCGTATTCCGTGATTTTAGGTGAGTTTGTATTCCGTCATTTTTCTTTTCGTGATTTTGGGTGATTCCATTCGTATTCCGAGAGTTTAGGTGATTCCATTCGTATTCCGTGATTTTGGGTGATTCCATTCGTATTCCGTGATTTTAGGTGAGTTTGTATTCCGTCATTTTAGGTGAGTTTGTATTCCGTCATTTTCCTTTTCGTGATTTTGGGTGATTCCATTCGTATTCCGTGATTTTTGGTGATTCCGTGCATATAAGACTAAAAATATTTTTTGCTAATAAAATAAATTCAAAAATATTATTCAGAGGCCGTAAAATTGGGCTTTAAATTCCTATTCATATCTTTCCACCGTTTTAATCGTCTTCAATCATCGCATTTTTTGTCTTAAATAAAATTTTTGAGCATATTATTTCCCCTTTTTTAATGGATGGACTCCGTTGAATAATTTTATCCAATTTATGCTTTTACAAAACGGCTATAAAAGGCCAGCTCCACTTAGCCAAAAACAATTCAAAATCACTTTGTTACCATTATTTTAGAATCTTTTTTGTTTTTTCAAAATAATTAACGTTACAATATTTTTGTAAAACAAATCCAATTTTTAGAAAACTTTTCAAAAATATCACAAATTCAATTTCTCTTTTTTGACAAACTGCAAAAATTTATTTGATTTAATTTAATTTAGAAAAAATCACAAAATGCAATTCTCCGTGCTTCTCGTTGTGTTGATGGTGCTCTTCGCCACCTTCTACATTGGTGTTGAGCCGTTTGCCCGCCAAGCCGCCCTCAACAACCTTGTACGGACAAATTTTTTTTTGTTCATAATCCATAATTTGAATTCTGTATGTAATGAATAGGGGGAAAGGTCGATCGAGATCTCGTCGAGATTCTCGATCGGTTTCAGGTCTTTTCTCTAGTAGTGAGGATTCTCACTTTTGATCAGATTCAGTTCCGTAGCTGATGATGATCAACTGAAATTTATGTATTGTACAATAATATCTCTGAGCCTGCTGTTGATCAGATTCGAAATTATGCTGATCCGCTTATTCATAGTTGATCACAGGGGGAGTCATTCATCGGTCACTTCTGATCACATAATATTTAAATCGATAAATTAGTGATTATTTTGATCACACAATTTATTAAGGCCGGAGGTGATGAAGTGCCTGATGCCAACGGAGCCACCGATGCTCAGCCCGGTCAGCAACCTGGTTCTGGCTGAAACTGACGAACGCCAAATGTGTGTGTTGAGATGGACGCACTGAAGTTGATGATTCTAATGACCGAATACATGCTTTTCAAAAATGATTTTGAGCAAAAATAAATGATTCTTTTGTAAAATTTGGAATTTTGGATAAAAGGTTCAAATTCTTGGATTCGGAGTTCCTCATTCAATTAGAGGTTCGTTAGGCTTAGGCTTAAGCCACCGTAAAGTAATCTCAAACATCTAGCGGCATTTATTTGATGGACGGGAATGGCGGGAATCATTATTCATTCTTTTTATTTGAGGGTCCATTGTTCAAATGATCAGAAAATGTTTATACCATAGTCTTTACAAAAGCATCATAATCACAAATTGAGGGGGATGGGATGGCCGGAATCGTTAATTTATTCCCTTTAAATTTATTCCATTAATATTAATTAGTTAATTATATGCCATTCAACCTACTAATTAATTAATTAAATCTATTTTTGATGCATCATTTAAAACATCTTTATCCGCAAATTTGAATTGCTGTTGTTCCTCCACCACCACTGGCTGGGCTGCTTCTGTTTTTCCCGCGCAATTTGCATGTTTTCAATCACTTTGTTCGCTTCCAAACTCGCCTCCGTGTTGGCCGATCTGATCAGGCTTAACGCACGAACACTGATCAATTCTTCAGCTGACTCCAATTGAGCCGCAACGATCAGAGCACCGAGTCCTGATCGGATTTGTGCCAGCATTGGATGTGCAATAAATGTGCCGTCCTCCTCAATGTGTAACAATTTTTTGTCCTCCTCCAAATTCACAAAAAAATGCATTTGTGCCAACAAATTTCTGAGCATTGTTTCCTTTGATGCCACACGTTTTTTGATTTGTTTTGTACCAAATTGCGCTTGTCTACGCCTAAAATTGTCGTCGTAAAAGGCGTCGTCGTAGCCGCCTCCGTTCGCTATTTTGAACAATTCCTTCAACGGGTTCATGTACAAATGCATGTAAATGTTTGGCGATGCGTAGAAAATTGGAGAAAAGTTCAATTCCTTAACAATTTTTTTATATTTAATAAAATTGTGGAATTAAAATAGGTGCTAAGAAATGGTCTATGGGACGGACCTTGGGATTTCGGGAAATCGATCACAACAAAATCCAGAAAAAAAGTCGGGATTTTGGGAACTCAAAAAACCCTCGGGATTTTGGAATTTAATCCCAACACCAACAAAATCCCTCCCCCCCAAACCCGGGATTTGAGGAACTCGATCCAACAAAATTACAGAAAACTCGGGTTTCGGGAATTTGAAAAAACTCCGGGATTTGGCGAATTCAAAAACTCCCAGATTTCGGGAACTCGACTTCAACAAAATCCCGGAAAACCCCAGAATTCACCAACAAAACTAAGGGCAGCCTCACGGAGCTTTGCACACCGCCTGGGGGACTTTTCGCGAGAGTCCCGGTAATAAAATGAAATCTTCGGAGCATATTTTGGGGGTTTTCGACGCATTTTGTCCGTTTTAGTGCATCTACGTGTGTAAAATAAATAACAATTTTAAATAAATATATATTTATAAAAATATTTTACAATTTCCAATTTTGGCTCGCGATTGCACAGCGGGCAGCGTACTTTCTTTTGACTTTTAATCCTATAAAAAAAAATATATAATATATAAATCTAACCCAACCAAACAAAACAAACCATCTTTGAATGCAATCGTTGTGAAAAATGTGCTAAAATAAAATAAACAAATAAATAAATAAATTATTTTAAAAGATTGCTTCATCTCCATGCAATTTCATTATTTGTTCTCCGTTTGTTATTGGGCATAAACAAATTGAACATTCAGTTGCTGCTGCTGTTTCATTGTCCGTTTTGTCGGAAGTTTCTTTCTGCTGGTCGTTGTTAAATTTTTCAACAGAAAAGTTTTCCTGAATTCAAGAAAATTTTGGTGATTATGGGTTGCTCCCCGACCCTTCGGGGGTGTGAGAAGTCGGGGGACGGGGGATTCGTCGGGGGGGGGGCGGCGTGTCGGGGGTAGGGGGTGAGGCCTAAAAATGTCGGGGAATTAGGAGGGTTGAGGCCCAAAAATCTCTCGGCTCAGGGTACGAAGAAAAGTCGGGGGTTCTGTGGGGCGGCTCGGGGTAGGATTCGGGGGTGAGGCCTAACAATGTCGGGATCGAGGTTCTTCGGGGGCATCATGCTAACATTTTTAAATCTGGTTTTAATTTTATGATTTTAAATTAGGTAAATTAATTAAATTTACCTTGTCATATCGAAAAATGGACAATTCAAGCTGTCCCAGTTTATGTTTAAAAAGTTGAATCAAATCCACCGGTATTAAAAGTTGATATTCGTCGAACTGAACACACACAGAAATGGAATCTATTCAACAACAGAATGCCAAATTGAAATTCAAACAAAAAAAAAATCCGAAAATCGGTAAATTTACCGTTGAAAGCTTAACCTGAATCGATAATTGGTCATTTTTTTTGGCAACTTAACCGTTTTTTTGTGGTAAAGTTTACCGTGCCGAGCACTGGGTTATGGGAAATCCCGGGCTTTTGGCTTTATAAATTTCCGAAACAATTTTTCTGCTAAATTCACACTTTAAAAAAAACATTTTTGCCAGACTATGAGTGCCAAAAAAAGTGCCTGATTTTGTGATGACGATGCAGCCGCCGGCTCATTGCTTTTTTGTTGTTTGATCAGTGGCGCATAGCCCAAAAAGAATTTCTTTGCCTCCGCATTATTGTTGTTGTTGTTGTTGTTGTTGTTATTTTGGCGTTTGGTTTTGCTTACAATTGCGTACAAAAAGGCGTGATAATTGCCAGAATCATTTGCCGTCGCCTCCACAAACACTCGCCGATGCCAGAAAAGGCCGCGTGGTTCGGCACTGTGTCAAAAAAATGGGTCAGTGTCAACTCGTCGACGAGGACGACAACACGCCGACAAGGCGCGGCCATTTCGTTGACATGACAACACGACGACAGCAGCAGGTGTCATCAGTTAATCAGCTAATTTAAATTGTCGCTCATATGTCCGCGTCAATGTAATGTCTAGACTGCACAGTGACATGGACATTTTGTCGACAATCCCGGGGCTAGAAAGCGCTTTATTCGTTAATTTAAATTGTCGATGTGACCCGCGTCGATGCAATGTCTAGACTATCCAGTGACAAGGACATTTTGTCGACTGCATAACAACTAACTGTCTCCACTCAGAATTTTCTAAAATATTTATTGCTTGCATCAATTTCCCAAAGTCGTCGACATGATGTCGTCGTGTCGATGTGTTGTCCGTGTCGACAAAATGTGTACCCTCTGACTCACCTGCCCAAATTGATCAGATGTCGTTTTGAAAAGTTTGGCTGATAAACCATCACTCGCACAATGCGCAGCATTGATCGAATGTCATCCATCGCAAATTCGTATTGTCCATCAATGTACGGCTGATCGTCCAACGGATTTTCGTCATTTTGATCCGGCACATATTCGTTGTCCAACGGATTTGTGTAGAGCTCAAAGTACAGTTCAATTTGCTCAATGTTTTCATGATTTGCTGCTGCTTCAATATTGACATCAAATTTTTCACCATTTTTTATTGCCCGCGGCGCATTTTGTGCCGCCGACTGAGCGCCGTCCGCTAAAATTGTGTACAAATTAATTTTTATGGCCCGCGGCGGCGTCGGGTTGTCAAAAATGACGCGCAATTTCAGCCTTTCCGCCTTTGATGATGATGTGTCAAAATTGGTTGCAAATAGCAGCACATAAAATAGCGGTAAACGAATGCAAAACATTTCTAAAAACAATTTTAAAAATGGGTAAAATTTTCGATAATTTAAAATTATTTTTTAATACCAAATTAATGGTTATAACTTGCGGTATGCACCTAAAATGCCAAAATATGCACCAAAAATGGCACTTTAAAGGATATTTAAATTTTCTTTTGGCGCTCTTGCAAAATTGTCACAAAATGCCACAGAAATCCTCTATTGAAAAGCTTTTTTCATAGTTTTCCGCGCCCTGCTCTAAGCCATTAATTCCACTAAAAAATAATATTAATTTTTTAAATAACATTATTAATATTAAATAATAAAAAAATCGAATTTCATTTAACTAAACAAATAAATAAATTATTAGACAAATTATTTAGAGGAATGAATTGCATTTATATTTGTGATAACACAGCTATAAAATTATGGAAGGGCTGTCCTTATTACTTACATAAACACGTCAATAATGTTGTTCATTTTTATTTTTGCTATTTGTGACAATAAAAAAATGTAAAATTTATAATTTTTTGAATGGCACAATTTTTTAAACGAAAAAATTGCACTAAAATTGGGGGCAAAAAAAAAGTAAATTTGATCAAATAGGTAGCGCTTTGTTTGTTGTTGGTTTTTGTGTTGTGCCATAAAAATTGAAAAGCGGCAAAATGTGAGAGTGACGTCATCATCTGTTGTTGAATTTATTGTAAAAGGAATGCGCCCGAGGCAATGTTGGCATTGGCATTGGCATTGGCAGTTTTCTTGCGCGAATGGCGCCGCCAGCCTTAAAATGTGTTGGCATTTTTTTTAAATGTAAATATTCGGCGTATTATTTGAATATTAGGATTTCCGAATTTCCTAATAAAATTTATAATAATTCAACTAAAAACGTGGAGTTAGTAATTATTTGAATAAAAAATTGTTTCAAACTCAGTAAAATTCGAATTTTATTAATAAAATTAAAATTCCGTTTTTTATGGTTTTTATTTTTTTTGGATTTCAAAATTTTATTGGTAAAATTCGTTAAATTGTGAATATTTTCAAATTTTAGGCAAAAAATTTGAATAATCCTAATAATTGAAACAATACGTGGACAAATAATTAAAACGGTTTAAATGCACAAAATCGTATATATTGAAATTAAAGCAAAAATCCATAGATAAATGCCAAAAATTACCATTTTTAAATGTTTGAAATTCAATAAATTAAATGTTGAATTAAAAAAAAGTTTTTCCATTTCGTTTTTTTGTTTTAATTGTTAAATTTCAAATCGTTTAATGTAAATTGAATTTTGGACTTGTTTTAAAAGAGTTGTCAATTTTTTAAAATTTCTTTTTTTTAAATCGAGCAGACAAAATTTTTTTTGAATTTTTCGAAAATTATCATTTTTAGTGGGAGGGCATTAAAAAAAGCAAAATTTTGCCACAACACATCACAAAAAGCACACCACACCACAACATTCTAACCCGATTATTTCAATGATGATGGACCAGTAGTCCATTTCCGTTGTGGACAAAATTGTTGTTCTTTAAATTGAAAATTTTGTTTTTTTTTCAAAAAATTTTAGGCTTAAATTTTTTAATTTCAAAACGCCCACTTCCAACAATGGGGCCGGATCGCCACAATACGGCAACGGAAGTCCATCGGGGCCAGGCGGACATGGAGCCTTGAAATAAATATGCGCGGGAATTTGTTTAAAATTTGCACCCGGCACCCAACATACATCGAGGCCAGGCAAACCCTGCAAAAATGGCGAAAAATTAAAAAAATTTTAATTAAAAAGATACAATTAAAACAAAATGGAATTATTCAATTTACTTTAGTTAAAAACGATTTAATTTAAAAATGGATAGAGAAGAAAATACTCCGTAAAACTAGAGTAAGACGGGCACCGGGACCAGTACGGAAGTGTACACTCTGGGACTGAAATGTCGGCACCGTTTTGAAAATCATTATTTTTGTCCCTTAGTCTTATAATTAAAGGGTACAGTTAATAATTTATTTAACGTCTTAATTAAAGTAATTCGAAATAAAAATATAATCAAAATTTTAAAATTGCAAATATTCTATTTTAAAATTAAACAGTGATTTTTATTCAATGTTTCTTTACCTGGTCACCCTTCGGCCCTTTGTCCCCTTTTGCGCCCGGGGGGCCAACCGGCCCCGTGTCACCCTTCTGGCCTTGAACAGCCTGCAAATTATTTTTATTGTTGTCAAAATTCACAAATATAATAAGGAAAATGGAAATTATGGAAGCACACGTGCAAAGAAATATTACAAAAAAAAAATACAAAAAAACAAAAGTTTACGCTTCGGCCAATGGCACCAGGCGGTCCCCGAAGACCCATAGGGCCCGGGAGGCCTAAAATTTAACAAAAAATTATGTTTCAACAAAATTTGGCACCAACCTGGAAGCCCGAGCGTGCCTGGAGGCCCAATTCGTCCTAAAAATGCGTAAAAAAACAAAATTCATATGACATTTTTGTGTCCCGGCACAAACCTTGAGGCCCCGGCGGGCCGGGCAAGCCGGGAAGGCCTGGGGGTCCCTTAAATTTATATATGTGGCGCGTATACCAGGGATGTAACCGAATGCTGGATTTCCAGGACTTTTTTGTCTGGCATACCAGATTCCGGATTTTTTTTGGCAAAAAATCCGGAATTAAATCCGGCATATGAGGGGGGAGGGGGATTGGCGGTGCTTGTCCAAAAACCGCATCGCGGGAGGGCGAAAAATTTTGAAATCAAATTTTTGAATTTCGAAATTTGCCGGATTCCGGACATATTAGGGTTCGGCATGCCGGATTCCGGACTTTTTTTTTGTTGTCATCCGGTTACATCCGTGCCTTATACACATTAGGGCATTTTTGAAGGGTTGCCAAAAAAAATACTCACTCTCGGTCCCGGCACCACCAGCTTTGACGGGCCAGCAGCGCCGCCACCCGTGAACACGGACGGCGTGGCAGGAGGTGCCTTAAAAAGCGGAAAATTTCTCAAAAATAAATTTTTTGTTTTTTGTTTTGGAGAGTGTGAACGCGCTTTACCGGCTGTCCAGGCAGTCCGGGCAAACCAATGTCGCCCCGTTCACCCTTTTCGCCGCCATGCCCAGGCAAGCCTTGCAGCCCGGGCGGACCGCGCGGTCCGTGCACCGTTCGACCAACGAGAAGTGGCTTGAAAATAAATTCAAATTTTTTTTTTGTTTTGAAAATTTGGCGGAATGCCCAACATTTTTTTCACTCGCAAAATACGCCTCTCTGTACCTGAAGCTGTCTGCTCAGGTTGCGGAACAGTTGCTCGTGCAGTACGGGCAGCAGCAATTGCTGCAATAGGACCAACTGTTGCTGCTGCTGCTGCTGGTTGTGCTGCAGCGCCTGCTCGCCAAACGCGTGTTGTTGTTGTTGTTGTTGTTGTTGTTGTTGTTGTTGCTGTTGCTGCTGTTTGTGTTTGTGCTGCAAAATGATTCGCAATGTTTTGTGCATGCACAAACCACAAAACAAACAAAAAAAGAGTGTATGAAAGTGAGAGAGGACAGACAGACAGCCAGTTTTTGCAAATAAAATAGCGCGCGCACCTTTCGGCCTTTCTTGCCCGGTGTACCCGGCAGACCGGGCAGGCCCAAATCGCCCTGAAAATTGAATTAAAAAAGTAAAAATGTAAGTAAAATTTATTATTAAAAATGCATCATTTTTAAATTTAATAAAAAAATTTTGTATTGACTTTAATTAGGGTTGGACAAAACCGGATATTATCCGGGTCCCCCGGATACCGGGTAGCTCAAAAACACCCGGATATCCGTCCGGATACCGGGTAATTTGGCTGGGATTAGTGCAAGACCCGGATAATTTTACCCCAAAAATTGCAAAAAACACTCGGATACCGGTCCCGGTAACCCGGGTTTGTCCAACCCTAATTTTAATCAATAAAATATTATTATTATTATCGAGTTAAATTCATGTCCATTTCACCTTTTCCCCTTTGAGTCCAGGCGGACCGGGCGGCCCCGGAAGTAACGCCGCGTTTGTGCCGCTTCGCTCCATGCCAACCGGTGCCAATACGGTTGGCGCTCCGGGCACTCCAGGCTCACCTTTGGCACCCTAAACCGACGACACATTGGCATTAAATTACCTAATAAAAATAAAACGGGTTTTTCCGTCCAAATTAAATCGTTTTTATCAAAATTCATTAAAGGATAAAATGTCGTCCCCTTTTTGTTTTCAAAACATATACAATTCATTTAAACCCCAGTGTTTAAATTATTTAAAATTCTCTCTTTAATTTAAATATTGTACATAAAACGACAGCAGACTATAAAAGTGGCACAAAAAAAGGGGAGTAAAGAAAAGTGTGAAAGAAAAAGCACCGGCACTCCGTCACGACCAGGCAACCCGTTTCGGCACGGCTGCTGGCAAGTTGTGGCATTGCCATCGGCATTCATGTCGTGTTTGCCGCCGCCAGCATTTTGAGACGCATAGGACGGGTAGGGGCCAAGTGGGGGTGCTCCAGGCTCACCCTAGGATGAAAATCCCCAAAATTTTTGGGAAAAAAATTTTCCAGAAAAAATGACGTCAACAAAGTTGTTCAAAAACTGCATCGCGGAAGAGCGAAAATCAAATTTTTGAGTTTGAAAATTTGCCGGATTTCCGAAAAGTCCGGACATTTTTTTGGCATCCGGTTACATCCCTGATCAGTACGCTTAACTCATAGTCAGGGCTCGCATCTGTTCGTTTTTGTAAGAAATATTTTGATCTCGGATAACCAAAAAATTTCTAGAAACCGTGCCAACCACTCGGGACCAAAAATCCCCAAAATAATTCGCAAAAAAAAGAACACCTTAGTTCCCGGAAACCCTCGAGGGCCAACAAGGCCCGGCTGTCCAATGCGCCCGTCTCGTCCCGGCAGCCCCATGGATCCCTTGAGAAAGAGATGGACAGCGTGTGGAAAAGGAAGTACGGACAGAGCACAAATAGTTTTTGGAAATTGACATTTGCACAACGACCAGACATAAATTTAAAACTTTATTTTTTTAATTAAAAATAAATGTGTAAAATTTTTGAAATTGCTTTTTCAAAAAAGTAGTTGGGTAATTTATAATTTAATATAAGACGAAAAAACAAATCGTATTATTTAAACAAAAAACAAAATACAATTAAATTTGTACATTTAAAATCTAAACTTATTTACACCCACCTTTTCACCCTTGTCGCCCCCGTGTCCGGCCGGCCCAGGCCTGCCCCCCTGGCCGGGCTCGCCTTTGGGCCCCGTCTTGGACTCGCCATCATAGCCAGGTAAGCCTGTTGGCCAACACAATTTTTTCATAAATTCTACACTATTTTTTTTAGAAAAAAGCGCACCTCTTTCCCCTTTTGGGCCCGGCAGAGGCCGGCCGGGTGGTCCCGGGGGCCCGGGTGGGCCAGGTGGGCCCTGGATGACAATCGGCGCCTGCTGGCTGCTCGCCGCCGTATGAGACCGAGGCGGTTGGTGAAGCTTTAACACATTGATTTCATTGAATTAAAATGTAAAATTATATATTGCAATTTTTTAAATTTAAAAAATATATAGTTTAAATGTGTTGAAGATTGTTTTTATAAATAAAAATTCGCCAATAATAACTTTGATTTGTCTTTTTAAACAAAAAAAAAATTATCGAATTTTGATTCGGTTAAATATGAAAACTTTGCATAATAATGAATTAAAATTCACATTTTACTTTAAGAAATTATTGTTAAATTCAAAATAGGGTTGAAACCCCGCTGTCGGGGTTGAGAATTGGGGGTTCAACTTAATTCAAAATATTGCTTTTCTAATATTGTTTAATAATGATAATTAACTTCAAATATTTGACTTTTTCTTTATTAAAGCAATATTATTATATTAGAAATATTAATTAATTTTTAAAAATTTCCAAACATGATATTTGTGATTCAAATGTGCGTTTGTTGTTGGTCCTTGTTCCGAATAGCCGGCGGCATATCGGCTTTCAGCAAAGGATGGCGGCGGCACGGGCCCGGGTTGCTGATCACCTTTATCGCCCTTGGGGCCCGGTGGGCCAATGGGACCCTGAAAAATTTGTAAATTTTTTTTTTGAATTTTTTGATTGTTTATATACGGTCAAGCCTCGTTGTCCATCCAATCCGATAGGACCCTCAAAAAAGGGGCATTTTTATTTGTATTTTATTTTTTGCGCTTCAAAAGACTTCAAATTTGTTTTTACCGGGAAGCCGGGGTGTCCACGGGCACCTTTTTCGCCCTGTAAAATTTGAACAAAATTTGGAATTCAACAAAAAACAAAACAAAAAAAGCCAAAAATGCGTGAAAAAAAAACATAAATATTCACTGAACGGAGGGAGAGGAACAACGAACACAACACAACGCCATTAAAAATTAAAATTTAAATTTTCGAAATGCACAAACGGGCAATCCGGGCAAACCGCGCAAATAAAGCACACGCCCGTCTGCGGAATACAGAAAGCCGAATGTTCGAAGCTCGTGGTCCGCACTGCCCAGAGGCTGCAAAATCTTTTTTTTTGGATAAAAAAACAACAGCAACAATTTTACGCACACAAATTGTGCCAAAAATATATTTATGAAAATTTTCAAAATATTGGGTAGGCTTCTTAACCCAGCAGAATTGAAATTTTCAAAAAATAAGAATTTGTGGTCCGAAATAAGGAACATTTAAAACGTTTTTTGATCAAAGTTTAGCTCTTTTCCTCAATATTTTTAGAATTTTTTGAGTTTTTTGGTCAATATTTTGGCGATTTTTAGTCCATATAATCCGGTCTTCAGTAAAAAATAGCACACTGACAATAGGACGAATGCGCTGCGATTGTTGGTGTTGAAGAAGCCTTGCGGTCGGCCGTTTCAGTCTTGGCCACATGCGACGCCATGGCGTCGCCGCGTCGCCGGAGGGGAAACGCGTGCACGGCTCAGCGGCGGCGGCCGCCAAGCGTCGTCTTCGCCTCTGCACAAAAAGTTAAAGCACACGAAAAAAAAATGTTCACCAAAGCACAGCATTCAAACAAACAGAAAAAAACGGGTTAAAATACACAACGCCAAAAAGGACAAAATTAAATCTGGCATACCTGGATGCCTGGGTCGCCCCTTGGACCTGGAAAATATTCTTAAATTAAAATTGAAAAACCCCCCGAGGGCATTAAATTCAGACCGGAAATACCCCTCTAGTGGCATAGATAAGAATTTTTTTTTATGCCATAAACTAATCGAAACCTCTGGTTAATTGCAAAAAAAATACCGAAAAACCCCCGGGGTCATAAATTGAGACCGGGAATGCCCTAGAAAGCTTAAACAAGAATTTTTTTTTCTCAAATTAACATGCCATAAGCAAGCTAGTGCCACTATCACAAATTAAAAATTGGAAAACCCCTGAGGGCATGCCCAGCAGAAAATACCCTGGGGGCATAGGCACGCCTTCGGCGTCTGTTGATGATTGTTGGTGTGTTGATGATGCTGGCGCGTGCCGTCCCGTTGTGGCCTCCGGCGGTCGTACAATGAGCGCAATGTTCGGCGCAGCTGTTGAGCATTATGTTCAATGTTGAAGTCGGGCTAAATGTAATAAAAAAAAATGCTGGTCGGTTTAACTAAGATTTTTTTAGGAACATTTAATTTTAATAATTTTATAGGTCAACGTGGTCGGAATATGCGTTTTCATTTTCGAATTAAAAATATTTATTTAATTTTAATTAGCCCCGTCCCTTCGGGGACAGGGGATTTCGGGGTTGGTTCAAGGGCGAGAAGCCCCGACTAAAAATCTCGGGGATTCGGGGTTTGTCCACTAAAACCCGCCGAAGGTTCGGGAAGTTCAGCGTTTTGACAAAAACCCTGACAAAAAATGTCGGAATCGGGGAGCACCCAAATTTTAACTTCAAAATTCTTTTTAACTTTATGCAATCCATCAAACAATTTTCCCAACCATTCCATGCAACCCAAAACCAATTTCCATACAAATCAATCATTTTTCGTTGTCCAAAATTGACCCATAAAATTAATTTCCCACCAATTAATCATTTTTGTTCTCCTCAAAATTTGCATTCCGTCATAAGAAATGAATTTTATCAAAATTTGCATAAAAACCATCATTTTTGTACAATATTTTTACGCAAATTTTCTCAAAATCTGTCATTTAATCACAAAATTTCTTTAAAATGTATAAAAATAAGAGCATAGTAATATTTCCATCTTTGGGTAAGACGGGATCGTACTGAAATGTCCATTTTCGGTACTGAAATTCTCTTTTATATGGTCCCGGGTAGTGTTCGGCAAATGAGAGGGACCATGTGAGTTCTGCATTTTTTACAAATTCACCCAATTTTGCTGAGCAGAAAAACCAATTTTAAACCAGAAATTTTTTTTTAATTTTTAGAAATTGTTTTCCTCACAATAGATGCTTACAGAAAGTAGGAAAAATGTTTCCACGCTGCGGATCCGAACCCTCACATGACTACCCAACAGCATACACCACTCACCACTACACCACCCTGGTCGAGATCGGCAAAAAACATTCAAATTCAAAATACCGAAATACCGAAAAATACCGCGGTATTCCGAGATGGCTCGGTATCGGTATTTCGGTAAAATACCGAAATGCCAAAAATTTTTTCGGTCGGTATTCGGTATCGGTATTTCGGTAAAATACCGATACCGAAAAATACCGAAATCTCTTAAATTTTCTCGGTCGGTATACCGAATCGGTAACACCGAAAAAAATACCGCGGTAATACCGAAAAAAATACCGCGGTAATACCGAAAAAAATACCGCGGTAATACCGAAAAATACCGCGGTAATACCGTACCGTGCCGAACACTAGTCCCGGGTGTGGGACGGGACCGCGGGGTTGGTACTATTTTTATGCCTGAAATACTCTTCAATTCCATTAAAATTTTCAAAAATTATGAACAAAATCCTCCACCATTTTTTGTCACAAAAAATTTCCCAACATTTTTTTTTCTTGCGCAACTCTGTGAAACAAAAATTTGCACGCCCTCTCGCATTAAAAAAGAGAGAGTGCATGCCATGCAGCCCCATTAGTGTCATCGAATCCATCGCAGCAGATGTGTGGTGGTTGTTCTTCATCCATTTTCCCATTCAATTACGTACAACATTCTTTAATTGACCCAATTTTTGCACCCGGGGGGTTTCTTTTGGCAAAAAAGGAGGGGGGGGGGGCGGCAATGCATTTCCTTCAAAAGGACACAAAATCTGCTCTAATAAATATGTGCGCCATGTTTTTATCCTTTGATGGGACCGGACGGACGGATACATTTAGGGGATTAGCAAAATCCGCAACAAACAAAAAAAATTGCATAAAAAAATAAATATAGAATTAAAATATTAGGGATTTTAATTAAATTTGTTTTTAATTTGAAGAGTCCGACTTTTATGTTAAACCGCAAAAATGCCAGCCAGGCTTAAAACGTTGGCATTTCGGCCGGTTGGTACTATTTTGACCAATTGCCATTTCGACCGGTTGGCATTTTGAGCATTTGGACCGGTTGGCATTTAGACTAATTGGCATTTTGACCGGTTGGCATTTGGACCTAGTGCCAACCATAACCTGAGCTGTATTATCAATCATTTAGGAAATGCGGTCGCTATTTAATTTTGGATCCCTTAATTGGTCCATAATTAAAAAAAACAACGTTGGCACCTAACAATTCCATTTTTTACCCAAAAAATGAAAAT
This sequence comes from Globodera rostochiensis, assembly GCA_018350325.1. NCBI lineage: Eukaryota > Metazoa > Nematoda > Chromadorea > Rhabditida > Heteroderidae > Globodera > Globodera rostochiensis. Next base: position 588,982 of record JAEVLN010000023.1, read on the forward strand.
GAATAGTTCAACTTTCTCAAATTCTTTGTGCATTCAAATTTTTGTTCGTGGATTAGTTCAGCGCCTCAAATTTTGCATGCAAATCCCCCCAAATTTCCCCCCCCCCCCACCGGTTAATCTCCCCCCACCCCCGAGGGGCTAATAAAACAACGCCAATTTGACACCATTTTATGTTTTGTTGTTGCTGACGATGCACACACACACAAAAACCAAACAGAAATAATTGCATTAAATATAATAATAAATAATAAATGTTTGGAATAATAATAACCCGAATTTTGGAATGGAACAAATTTGCTTAATTAAATAATCAAAAAATATATAAATAAAACGTTTTAATTGAATTATGCTAAAAGATTAATTGTAATTGTGCCTAATCAGAAATGTACCCGGACGCCAAAAAATATCCAGAATCCGAAATTCCGGATCCAAAAATGTTCGAAAATCTGAAATCCAGTTACATCCCTGGCCTAAATTAGTCAATTTGTTGCTTCAAATATTTTAACGTTGTGCCAAAAAAAATGGCGTACCGGAACTTCAAGCAGTTCAGCCACATTGTTCCACCGTTGTTCCAGCCGGGACAACCTGCGCTCCAATTGTTCCGTATAAAAATGCTGTTGGAGCAGTAACAGAGCCAGCAGCAACAAAAACAGGAATGGACAAACACGATGCACACATTCGGTGGACGGCAAAAATTGGGCAACAAATTTTGACAAATTTGGCATTCTGTTGTTGTTGTTGTGTTGGTGCCGCCATTTTGTTGTCGTTCTCTCAAAATTTGGGGTTGTTCGACTGCGACAAAATGAAATTTTTCTGCTGTTGCACGACAATTTAGGCTTTGAAGAAGTGCCAACAAAAGTTGTGGAATGGACAGAAGCAGATGATGATGAAGAGCTGGGCAAATCCTGCAAAAGCAAAGACTCAAAACATTCTCGAGCAGTACTCAAACAATTTTAAAAAAATTAAAATAGAAAAGGTGGCAATTTGGATCAAAAACAAATTGTCGTTAAGCAACATTTGCGAGCAGTAATTTGCAAGATAAAAATCTAATTAAATAAGCAAAACCTCTCAGGGATGGGAGAGAGCCAATAACCTCAAAATTTTTCGGAAATCGGAATTTCGACCATCCCTTGCTTCCAGTAGAGATAGAGCGGGGATCAGAGGACTGAAATGTCGTTTTTGGGACTGAAATTCCCCGTTTTATAATCCCGGGTTTTTTAAAATTTACTAAGTTTTCCCCGTTTTTTTAAACCCTGGATTTGAATACATTTTTCTTCCTACACTAAAATGCCGGCTTACTTTAAACCCCGGGGTTTTTTTCTTAAAATCTCGATGCCGCTCTCGACTTTTTAGCTACCACACTTTATTATACCGTACCAGGAGGTACTCGTCGACGAGCTGCTGCTGCTGTTTGAATTGTCCGCCAACCATTTTGACTGTTGGCGTTTTGTTTGTGTCGCCGTTGTTGAGCAGCACCGTCGTCACCATTTGACGCGGCGGCGTCGTCGTCGTCCTTTTTGCTGCTGCCGGTCCAGCTGAATGTTGCTGTCTGATGCTGCTGCTGGTTGACCATCGTTGTTGTACGTCTCCAACTTCAGTCAGTGGACGAACAAAGTGTTCAAAGCCCGGATTTTTCGGATTTTGTTGGCAACAAGTGGCGTAATCCGCCTCGTCGTAGTCCGATGCCATTCTGAATATCTTTATGTGTATAAGTTTTAGTTTTTTATTTAATTAAAAAATTAAATATGTTTTTAATTTATTCCCTATATTAATTAAGCTTTTTAAAATTCTTATGAATTTAAATATTTGATTTTAGGTAATTAATGTTTTTAAATTTTGATATTATCGATATTTTAAAAAAATGTATCTATTAAAAATTATATTTAAAAATAATTTAAAAATTTTTTTATTAAAATAATTTAAAAAATAATACAAACCAATTAATTGAACACAGAATATTCATTCACAGCTAAAACATTATTAAATGCTAAAGACTGAAGTGGCGTCATAAATCATCAAAAATTTGTCTAAAATTTAAAAATTTTTGTTTGGCGAAATGTTTATGAAAGAGAAGTGAGTGATGTATTTGAGCGAAATCGAACTAACAAATTTCAGCTGCCATCGTAAAAATTGGTGCCGGCGCGACGGCACTTAATTCTTTATGGGGCTAAGGTCGACGGGCAAATGGACGCCGGGGGGGGGGGGGGGGATTTGCGAAAATTTTGTGGTTTTTTATTGAAAACCACAATTTTTTTTACAAGAAAAATTTTGATTTCAACAAATTTTAATCGTTAACATAGACCAATTTTTTAAAATAATTTTAATATTCGAAAAGTTCATAAATTTGCTGATTTTAAGCAAAAAAGTTCATAAATTTGCGGATTTTAAAAGAAATATTGCAATTTTTATATAAATTTTTAAAAAGACAAAAATTGGGATATATTACGCTTTTGTTTTTCGTCAGATGCCACTTAAAAATTGGCACTGTATATTTTTATATACCAAATTGATTAATGATTATAAAAAAATTTTCTCATTAAAAATTATTCAAAATAACAAAAAACAATTTTTCAATAACCCCCAAAAAAATTCGGCGTGTAAAACTTGTAAGTCGCGCCACAATAACCAGCAAAATCTCGGGGAGGAGAGGGGGCCATTGTCCAGCCAACAAGCAGCAGCATTATTTTCTTCGCGCGAGAGACCAAAAATGAGCAAACAAAAATATAAATCTCGCAGGCCGGTGGGCCCACCCCCCGTTAAGGGTTATTTAAATTTGCGGGGACGGGGATGAAAATAATTCGGGGGATAGACGAGGATTAACCGAAAAATGACACTTTTCCGTTTTGGGCATGGACAGGGGGGGGGGACCGGTGTTGGATTTGTTGATTCGATCCCAATGCTAATGAGAGATGCGCATAAATTTTAACAAAAGAATATAAATTATAAAAATCATAAATTTTAAATTCGTATTGACTTTTAAAATATAAAAATCGGTTAATAATTGCTTAAGTTGTAAAAATAATATTTTATTAATTCCTTTTTCAAAATATAAATCACCCCTTGTGATAAATATATGTTTTATTAAAAATTATTCAATTATTTTCAAGGCGTTGGGCCCACGGACAAAATGTCTGCCGGACCTTCGGAAGAAATGCCCGAAGGCAACACAACTTGTTATTATCATCAACTTCGCCCCCGGGGATGGGGGGGGGCAAGGGAAAAGCATCAAATGCCCGCCGGGGAGGCGAGGGCGAAGGCCTCCCTTTTCGCCATCCATTTTTCACAGTCCATGAAATATTCATCTGTCCAACCAACGCCAAAAGCTTTGGCATTTCTCACCTTTTGGGCGTCATGCCTAAGGGGCGGGGGTGGCATTTTGTGTGGATGGACAAGCGCGTAGGCCACACAAATCCCCACAATGCCACCTTAGGGGATAATAATGGGGGGAGGGGGCCCGGAGGGGCGGGGGGGGGGGGGTAGAAATCCAAATCCATAAAAGCAATGAAAATGGAATGCCAAAGCAGTGAAAATTTGAAGAGTTATCAACCAACATTCATGGCGAATGCCATAGGGTCAGTTCGGCACTAGTCCTTTCGGTGCCGCACTGAGCTTCCACGCTTATAGTTTTGGCAGCCGGCCGGAATGCCGGGGATACGGACATTTTTTGGCACCCGGATAAGTAGAGCGCGGAAATTGAGGACCTCCAATCGAGATATCGATCCAGAATCTCGATCGGTCCGTGCAATTTTCCAATGATTAAATTTGCATGATTGAGATGCCAGAACAGGATTCTTGAAGCCCCCTCCGGGGGTTCAGAAGGTGCGATTTAAGTGCGGAAACGCAACTTTTCTACGGCTTAGCCTCGAATGGACTTTTCTCTCTTCCTTACTCAACGAAATTTGCTCTAAATGGTAAAAAGAGTAATAAATATGCTAGTTAATGATTTTGTAAAATGTGCGGGAGGGTATTAAATATTTAAAAATATAAAAATGGAATATATAAATTACCAAATCATACAAATAATTTTATAGATTCTAATTAAGCACAAAATTAATGTTTAGAACTAAAATGAAAAGTGTTTAAATTTAGACTCACTCGTTTTGGCATTTTATTTATTTTTGCTTAAAAAACTGCCAATGAATTTTTAGTCATAAAGCCATTGTGAAAACAATGGCACAGAACCGTAAAGGCTTAAACGAACCGCCGTGGGCATTTTGCCCCATCCATCGATGGCGCTGGGGGGCAATTCACTAAATTGAGCAGCCGTAAAAATAGTAAAAATGCCGTTTACATGTGAAAAAAACGCGGCAAAACTTCCTTTATTGTATATATTGAAAATTTTAAATAAACAATTTCTAATCGATCTGATTTTAAAACTTTTAAAATTACTCGTTGGCTTTCTGTTTAGAAAAATTAAAATGCACTGAAAATGGCAACTTTTAGGCATACCTATATTGTTAATAAATAAAAAATAAAAATTGTTTATTAATTTAAAAAATTACTAATTTGAGAAAGTAAAAACTGTGCGCGAAACGGTCAACAAAGCGCCAGGCGTTTAGGCGCTGCCTATTTCAGCGTTGGACATTTTGGTGCTGCTTGCGCCGTCATTTTGGCGCTGAATAATTTGGGCGCTGGTCTTTTGGCGCTGCTTATTTCAGGGTTAGCCATTTCGGCGCTGGTCGTTTCGGCATTTTGGCGCTGAATAATTTGGGCGCTGGTCTTTTGGCGCTGCTTATTTCAGGGTTAGCCATTTCGGCGCTGGTCGTTTCGGCATTTTGGCGCTGAATAATTTGGGCGCTGGTCTTTTAGCGCTGCTTATTTCAGGGTTAGCCATTTCGGCGCTGGTCGTTTCGGCATTTTGGCGCTGAATAATTTGGCGCTGGTCTTTTGGCGCTGCTTATTTCAAGGTTAGCCATTTCGGCGCTGGTCGTTTCGGCATTTTGGCGCTGAATAATTTGGGCGCTGGTCTTTTGGCGCTGCTTATTTCAGGATTAGCCATTTCGGCGCTGGTCGTTTCGGCATTTTGGCGCTGAATAATTTGGGCGCTGGTCTTTTAGCGCTGCTTATTTCAGGGTTAGCCATTTCGGCTCTGGTCATTTCACCACGCGCCGCGCACACATAAATCCCATCACGACGAGTAGGTAAATTAATTACTGCTTCATTTTTCACGCAGTCCCCAAATTATGTAATGGGAAAACGGGGGGGGGGGCAGATACTCTAATGGCCGCTGCTGATGGGGAGATAAAGCGCATAAGCTAACAAACTAATCGGATAAAAAAAGGATTAATTAATAAACAAGAAACTTTGGCAGCATGGAAAAAAAGCCCAGGGTTTGGCCAGATGTATAAAAACAATTTGATTCGCTTAATTATCATAATTTACAGGATCAGGAGGAGGTTAACCACAATTTTTGATGTGCATTTGTAGGACCAAGTAAATTTGGCCGCAGGCATAATGCAATTTTTTGAACATAAAGGGGGGAAGGTTCTCGGCAAGAATTTGGGGGGGGGGTGGGAGGCTTCTCGGCAGCAAAAATGAATTTTCTATTGGAGGGGTTTTCGGTAACAATTCATTTTTTTTGGGTGGGGGGGTTTCGGCAAAAATTCCATGCTTATAGGAACCCAAACTTTTTAGTGTATTATTTGGGGGGGGGGGGAGGCTTTTCGGATCATCTCCATCAAGGAGCTAGAGCGCAGTCTGTTCAACTTTCCGCCAATAAATGGACAAAAAAATGCCGTTGCTGTTGTGTTGTGTTCATTCATGGACGAAATGGGGCAAAATGATCGTAAAGTGAATGGCGGGTGGGGGGGACAGACGATTGACTGGTTTTGGCTGCATTTCCTCTCCCCAAATTTGCGTCCGTCTTCCACGCCCCCCCCCCCCTCCCCCCCCTACAAAATGACCACCACAAACAAAAACCCCTCCGGCGCTTTATTCCAGGCTTTTCCCAGGACGGCGTTGACAGATCCCTCCCCCTTACCCCCCCCCCCGGGCTCCAGCCGCCATTAATCTTCACCAGCCACCAATATCCCCCGGGGAGATTTTGCGGAGCGGTTGAGCGAATTGCCGTAAGGCAAAGAGTGGAGTGGGGGGTTTTTTGGATTAATTGGACAAGGCCCCCGCACCCATCAACCCCGAAAACCCTTTGGGGTCCATTTTTGTCCGGAAATTTGAATTTGAAGATGTTTAGGAGGCCCCGCTGTTGGGGTCTACAAAATTGGGGCAGGGGCTGCCTTATCAATATTAAAATATGGACCATTTTTTTGTTGCAAAAGTTGTTAAGCCTTTAAAATTGTTCCCCAGAGGCATGTTTTTCCAAAAAAAACTAATTTACCTCAAAAGAATAATAAATTGCGAACAAGAATGGCCGATTTGTTCGTCAAGGTCCATGAAACAGAAAAGGGCAGAAATTTATAAACCATTTTTTACAAAAAAATCTAAAAAAACTTAAAAACTAATCGAGCCCTTTCCATATAATTATTATTGGTATTTAAATGCAGAAAAATTGGAGATGTTGATGGCAAAAAACTGTAAAAATAAATGTATTTTATTTTACCCAAATTTTTTGGCCCTAAAAACAAAATTTATAATTCCTAATCCACTTTATTAGCCAGCCGGCAGCGTTTTGATGGGCAGCAAAAGTGGACACGGATTGACTGACATATTGAGAAGGATTTGTGTGTCTTTTCTTCTCCAGCAGCGCCTCGGGGGCCATTTCATATTTGCACTTTGATGCGATGATGTCAGCCTTGTCCGACCCGAATTCATCCCCGGAGGGGTCGGGGGCCCGGCTTACAATGTCAATTTGATGAAAATGTCACCGATTATTTATGCGGTTAGCAGAATTTTTCCGGCCTTTTTATAAAAAAAGTAATGTATTATTTTTAATTTTTTTGTTGTTGTTTATGAAAAATGCTAAAAATCATAAAAAAAATGCCAAAATTGCTTCTAAATTTGCAAAATCCAGGTATTGAGGCACGCGTTAGTGTCCGAAGGACTTCGGCAGGATTTTCAGTTCGGTCCGGACCCCCCGGGGGTTTCAACATTTGCTGCTTCCAGTTTTTTGTTGCATATTTTGATGAATCCAACTCGTGGCTTTAATCGGTAACCAGAACCAAAATTTAAAAAATAAATAAAATAATGGATTCATAAAATGAATATTGAGGAAGAATCAACACCAAATTTAGTTCTGAAACCAACATTAGATATTCAAAAAATTAATCATTTTTGTTTAATATTGAACATTAATTTTTGTGATTAAAAATTCTGTTGTTGTAAATTTGATGGGAATTTTATTAATACTCCCCCCGGGGGCGGGGGGGGGGGACTAATTGCGTGCGGCGACATATAATCTCCCAAAATTGGTCACCAAAAAATGAGAATATTGGGGAAGAAAATGCCGTCGTCCAAAATGGCCTTCACTTGGGAAATTGTAACAAAAAATGACTGAATGAGTCTCTTGGCGGTCATTCATCGCCTCCCCCCCCCCCCGGCGTTTTTTTGTTTTTATCTGATTTTGTGGTCTGCTCACGGATTTGCTGGCCGACCGACCGATTGACCACAAATTAGTCCAAATTAAAAAGCAAATCTTTTAATAAAACCCAATAATAAACAACATTAAATCATATTTTAAAAAAAATGTTTTATAATAATAAAATACAATAATAATGAATGAATAAACGAAATTATGAATATTCAAATTGGCTCCTAAATGGTGGGTTAAATTTATGAAAAATAGAAGAAATTTGTTGGTAAATGAGTTTGAGAATTATTTTTTAATTTATTTAAATAATGTTTGGTAAGTAAAACTCAGTGAATATTATACAATTTCTTGAATATTATTTTTAATTAAAATAAGGGATTCTTGAAGAAAAAAATCAAAATTAATCGTTTGGCGATTGATAAAAATAGGGGAAAAAATTAAATTAATTAATAAAAAGAAGCGACACAATGCCATTGTTAAAGTATAAGAGGAGAAGAACGAACGCATCTCAATTTAGTGTGCGTTGATGCCGTAAATAATTGCGCCGTGTGCCGTCCGTCGTCGTTTTCGGAGAGTGAAGAAAAAAGGGGTTAATTCCAGTGTAAAAATTGGACAAAAAGATGGTATATCGAGATAAGAAAAAAAAGCAAAAAAAAAGTGAGCTTAAAAAAGATTTTTTACAAAACGCTAAATTAAAATAAAAATGAAATAAAACGCCCATACTACATAAAATTAAAATGACAAATTAAATTTAATTTTAAACACATTTTATCATTTTTATTCGAGTTGAAGCCCCCCGAGAAGTTTCTCGAAATTTAAAATAACAAAAAAAAACCATTACAAAATGCCAAACTGAAATAAAACGCCAAAGAAAATTAAAATAGCAAAATTTAATTTTTAAAGACATTTTAAATAGTTTTTATTCGAGTTGAAGATTTTTTTACAAAATGCCAAACTGAAATAAAAATAAAATAAAACGCCCAAACTAAAATTAAAATAACAAATTAAATTAAATTTAATTTTTAAAGACATTTTAAATAGTTTTATTCGAGTTGAAGATTTTTTACAAAACGCCAAACATAAAATTGAAATATTCAATTTTAAATTCATTTAAATCGTTTTTACTCGGATTTTGCACCGACTCGGAGTTGAGCAAGTCAGACGTTTTTGTGGACCACCAAATTTTGGGGCCTGGCATATTCAAATTGCATTCTTGAAAACCAAAAAAAATTTTGCTCAATTAAACGCAATAATGATTGGATCAAAGTAATCTTTTAACATAACCAAACGGCGAAAAATGGCCTTTTTTAAATGCCTTTATAATTTAAGTATTTTAATTTTTTTTTAATATTTCAACATATTAAAAACAAGACGAAAATTTAAATGACAATAAATATTTTTTCAATTTTTAAAATTTAAGTAATAACAATTTTATAACTTTACCAAGAGCATTTTGGCACGCCGTTTTACTATTTACCACTTTTTTTCGAAATGGTCAGCAGGTGGGTTTCCGTCATTTAGTTAATTAATATTATTGAAAAGTTCCAATTCCTTTGCCCGCGACACCGCCACTTACCTAACTAAGAAGCTCAGAGTTTAGCAAAAGTACTTTGGGCATTACGTAGACAGTCAGTCAGTCAGACTGTAAATATGCCGACATTTTATTATTTTATTCAATTTTTTATAAATTGAAATAATATCTTGGCTTTTTTTGTCCTTAGGCAATTAGTTTTACATTTTTGGCGAATTTATTACATAAAAAACAAAAAGTTTTATTAGCTAATTAACTTTAATTTTCTAATTCCACAAAATGTCCAATTCATCATCCGACCAACCGCCGCCGCCGCTGACCTATTTTGATTTGTTCCGTCAAAACGGGGGCCATACGGCGGCCATGTGGCTGATACTCGGCGAAAAGTGTGCCCTTTCATTGGTTGGCATTCTGTTCAATGCCATTCTGGTGGTTGCCACTGTCAAAGCAAAGTACTGTATAATTCGGGGTTTTGATCAGATTGATCAAAAATTATAAATACAGTTAGAGATCAGGCTTTCCTTAAGTGTTTGATCAGGAACGCTGATCAGATTTCCATGATTTGATCGGAGGTCAAATACCAACTTTCAGAAATCTTCGAAGCATATGCAACTTGCTGATCGCTATAGACTCAGCGTTTTTGGCGCTGTTCCAACTGAGCGCTCTAATAGCTTTTCTGATCGCACTTTTCGGCATAAATTTTGTGCCCGTTTCCACCTGCTTTTACTTACAAGCACTTCCAATATTCTCGGTTATGATGTCCTTTTGTGTGATGTTTCAAATCGGACTTGAACGTCTCGCGAATGTGCTGTTCCCGATTTGGTTAAAAATATATTTTTATTTAATTTTTTTATATTTTGTTTTAGGAGCATGAAAAAGAATTCAAAGCGTTTTCATGTTGGCCTTTTGTTGTTCTTCATCCTAACAAATTTGTTCCTGATTTGGTTGTGCTATTCTGCTTATTACGACGTGAACACGTAAACTATTTTTTAAATAATTTCAAATTCTAAAAAATCCACAAAATTCGGTAGCCATTCCATGGCTTTTAAAAGGTTGTCTATGACGGCTTTCGATTGGACCTCACTAATTTTGCCTTCGCCTTCCTTTTTATGGAATTATTCAAATGGAATTTTTGATCAGTGATCAGACCCTACAGTTTTTAACATTTTATGGGTGCTAGGTCGTTTCCTAAAAAAGGCAAATGGGGCGCTTTTCAACAATTTTTTTGTTATCACTTCTTTCAAAGTTAACCAAATCAAGCAATTTTTGATACCATTCGAAAGCATGCAATGGGTAGAAGCTTTTAAATTCTCAAAAAAGTTATGGCCAGGAAACGGTTTTTTAGCCATAACTTTTTTTAAATTTGGCCAATCGCTTAGCTTTTGCGTTTGTAAGCTTCTACCCATTGCATGCTTTCGAATGGTATCAAAAATTGCTTGATTTGGTTAACTTTGAAAGAAGTGATAACAAAAAAACTGTTGAAAAGCGCCCGATTTGCCTTTTTTAGGAATCGACCCAGCACGATTTTATGTTATATCTTAAGAATGGTCATGTGCACGCCTTCTGACATCACTGCTAAAGGCCTTTTCTACACAATTGCGTTCAATCGATCGGTCATTATGCACATTCTGCTGATCATTATTTATATCGCAATTTTTCTAATATTGAAATTTAAAAAAGGTTATTTAAAAATAATTAATTTCAACCCGTCACAAATAATTAAACTAATTTTTATTCCGGCAACTAATGAAACATTGACCGCAAATGCCGGTCGGTTTTCAGTATTTTGGGAGGGGGGGGGGAGGAACCAAAAAACGAATGAGCCGGTCTCAATTATCAATACATAAAAATATTTTTTAAAGTGCTTAAATACAAATAATTAAACTTTTAATTAAAATTTTAAGGAAATCAAAACTTTTCCAAGAGCATTTTTCGCTCTTTGCTTTACCTCGTCGTATTCGAAGTGTTCGGATGGTTACCGCCAATTTATTTAATTAACATTTTTCAAAAGCTCCAATTGTCGCCCGTCACCGGTACTTATATAAGCGCGGCATTTACCACAATTTCTTCGTGCATTACGGCGTCAGCAAATGCGCCGACACTTTATTATTTTAGGCAAATTTTGTTTATTTTTAATAATAAATAATTTTTAAATATTTTTAAATCTGCATTCATTTAGCTTTTAATATTCATTTAGCCATTTGTATCGCGATGCAATTAACGCCATTTTGGTTGACGTTGGCATCAAAAATGGTGGCAATCGACAAACAAACGCTTCAAATTCAGTGGTGGTCGTGCCAAGAGACGACAATTTGGTTAGATAATTACCGCGATACTATCTAATCATTATGAAAAGTAGAGTTGGTCGGGACCGGGATCCCGACCGGGACCGTTCGGGAAATTCCCGGTTTTTGGAATCCCGATCCCGATCCCGGTCCCGGTTTTTGAAAAATCGTAATCCCGATCCCGGTCTCGGTTTTTGAAAAGGCGAAATCCCGATCCCGGTCCCGGTCGCACCGGGACTAACCGGGAAAAAAGTACACCCCTAAGGATGGGATTTTTGGGCACAAAATTATGTTTGGTAGTAGTCTAGTGGTGAGTGGTGGGTACATTTTAAGTGTGGATGGCGTCGGGGTTCAGATCTCCGACCGTTTAAATGATTTTTTCCTAGTTTCTTTTAACATTTATGATGGTGTAAACTAGGGTGGGTCACGGTCGGTTTTAAACCGGGGGTACCGGTTTTCGGTTAGGCCGGTTTTGCGACCCCCGGTTTTCGGCTTCGGTTTTTGGCCGACACCCGGTTAACCGAAAACCGAAACCGGTTTTTGGGCAAACCATAGGGGGGACCCTTATGATTTCCAAATTTTTAATTTTTGGGTGAATTTTCTTAACAATTACTGTTAAAATCTTAAAATTTTCTCCCGGCAGGGACTCCGCCCATTCCTAAAAACTTGCAAAATAATTTTACCGTCATTTTGGAAAGGAGGACTCTTTTGTTTAGCAAAATTAATAACTTTTACACCAATTTTCTTATGAAAACCGTCAAAAAATTCAAAGTTTTCTCGGCGCCGCCTATATTCTCCCCTCAGAAATGAAACCAATGCTCAAAAAAAACTTAAATTTTTGAAAAATTTAAAAATCGGTAAAATCCGATTCTACGCAATTTTTTTAAATAAAAATTTTAAAAAAAAATTGCTTCAGAAAAATGCAACCAAAGATGCACACCTAAGAAGCAACTTTTTTTCGCTTGGCACCCCCCCCCCCCTCAAAAAGTTTTTCTGGCTACGGCTCTGCCAGTGGCCTTTTTTAAGCCTATTTTAGGCTTTTGGGTGGGGGGTCGGCGGTGCCGATAGGCACCGCGGAGAAAAATTTTGAATTTTGACTCAATTTATTAAGAGATTTGCTACTAAAATTTTAAAAATACGACAATTTTTGTAAGCTCTTTAGGAATAGGGGGGGGGGGGGGGGGGGGGGCTTATCGGCGCCGAAATGCACTGCCGGTAAATTTTTTTGAATTTTCGGAGGAATTTATTAAGAAAATTGGTCCAAATTACCAATTTTAAAAGAAAAAATTGAAACAATTTTTAATATTTGTTTCGTCCATCATAGATGCTCACCGAAAGATAAAAAATAAACTTGTGAATTGAATCTACCTAATTAAAAAAACTGGGAAATTTAAAAAACTTCTGGAATTGTTTTCACACCGTAAAGTTCAGTGAGGTTTGAAAAAACAAATACGCAGCCCGGGATCTGAACCTACTCACACCACTGTTCAACTCCTCCCCCCCACTCACCACTACACCAGCCTTTTCATCAACGGAGTCCATAAATCCCATCATTAGGGGTGTATTTTTCAAACCGATAAACCGGTACCCCCGGTTTTCGGTTAGGCCGGTTTTACGACCCCCGGTTTTCGGTTTCGGTTTTTGGCCCAAAAAAGCCGGTTTTCGGTTTCGGTTTCGGTTCGGTTAACCGACCGTGACCCACCCTAGTGTAAACAATTCTAAAAATTTTTTAACTTTTTCCAATTTTTAAAAAATATTTTAGATGACATTTCTTAAGTTTTTCATTTTATTTTTTGGTTGGACGAAATCAAACCATAGGGGAGTCCCTTTTGTTGTGCTACATTCGTAATTTTTGGACCAATTTTCTTAACAAATCTTATTATGTTTTAAAAACGGACCCTTTACCACGTCTAAAAAGCTTTAAAAAATTAGTATTTTCGAATTTGGGCTGCAAATTTCTTAACAAATTAAGTCAAAAATTCAAAATTTTCTCCGGCGGCGCCTATCGGCACCGCCGACCCCTCCCCCCCCCCCCCCTACAGAAAGCTGAATTCTCAAAAATTCTGATGAGACAATCGATGTTGAAGACAACGAGGAAGATGATTTTGAATAATAAAAAAAATTTTGGTTTCACCTTTGATCATTACAAAAAAAAAAATTTTTATTGCCAGTCCCGGTTTTTCCCGGTCCCGATCCCGGTTTTTCAAAAGGCGAAATCCCGATCCCGATCCCGGTCCCGGTTTGAGATGCTGGTCCCGATCCTGATCCCGGCTTTCACGATCCCGGTCAATCCCGGTCCCGATTTTTCCCAAAAATCCCGGTCCCGACCAACTCTAATGAAAAGTAGATTTGTCGAATGTTTGATGAGAATTGAGACGAAGACGACAATGAATTCATTGAAGAAACGGTCCCACCCCAAAAGACCCATTTGAGTCCCAAATAATAAATGCACACTGATTCGATTTCATAACAAAATGTAAGTCGATTATTAATCTCTCTTTAGCGATCAATTCACATATTTTTATCTTAATTTAAGAATGTAACAATCGGCGCTAATAGTAGATTTTTTCAGTAAGACATTAAATTTTAAAATTATTCAACAAAAAAAATTTGAATTTTCATTTTAAAAGTGTAATTTTGAACAACTAATTTTCCATCTTTAAACTTAAAATACAAGGCATTTAACTTGCATCTGCTGTCACTTTCATTGTTTCGGGTTCAAATCACAATGCGCTGATTATGATTGTCAATAGAAATTAAAATTGAGATTGAGAATTAATGGGAGTTTGGCTGTTACGAATTCTTATTAATTATTACGAATTTTTTATTGTTCCTGGTAAGTTAACAAAAGAGGTACATATTTGTGAACAATTTTTAAAATTATAAAACGATTGTTCAAAATAAATATTTATTAAGCATGATATTGTGAAGTCCTCTCTCTTCACTATATCAATGACTCCGCCCAATAATTGTCTGATCCAACGATGTATGGCGAAAATTCCTTAACCGAATAGACGAGTGCTAATGCCTCTCTTTCGATTGACGGGTAATTGGACTCATGTTTATTTAAGGCCCGGGAAACGAACGCAACTGGTCCACTTTCTTGTAACAGAACAGCCCCGATGGCTTTTTTCGAAGCGTCACATTCAATAGTGAAGGGTTTTCCAAATCTTGGGGACTGTAAAACCGGTGCTGATGTTAGCATTCGTTTCAAAGTTTGTAAGGCCTCTTCTTGCTCTTTTCCCCAGTTTTCTTCAACTTTTCCTTCAAATCTGTCTTGGGTTAATGTCTGTAAGGGCCTTGCTATGTGCGCAAAAATTTTTATAAAACGCCTGAAATATGTCAAGGCACCGAGTAATGATTTTAGTTCGGTCAGTGATTTTGGTGGCCTAAAATTTTGTACCACTTGGACTTGTTTTGGGTCCATCCGAACGCCTTTTTCACTTAGTAAGAAACCCAGATATCGAATTTCAGCCATTCCCCAATGACATTTTTCAATTTTCAGTTTAAGTCCCACTTCCTTCAATAATTTCAAAAATTTTTCGATATCTTTCAGGTGCATTTCCTCCGTTTCACTTCCAATTATTATGTCATCCAAGTAAATTAACATCGCTGCGGTTAGCCTTCGCCGGAGTGAATTCATTACCCTCTGAAAGGTGTCGGGTGCTGCCGTTAAACCAAAAGGCATCGTAATAAATTCATAAATGCCCAAATGTGAGATAAATGCTGTTTTTTCCACATCTTCTTTTTTCATCGGAATTTGCATAAAACCCTGTTGCATAAATGTAGAATATTTATATTTATTTAGGATTCTTATGAGATTTGCCTTACTGGATAATTAAAAACTGGATAATTAAAAAGAATTTTACTACTTTATTTAATTCTAAGCCATTAAGTTAACAGACTATCTTATTGCAATAAATGAATGGTGTGATCAAATGGCCTAGGGTGTTTGCCAAATCATTGGAGCATATGTCTCTTTTATTCGGTCTTAATCGCTTCTTATCCATTAGTCTTGTGATTCTCTGAATGCTTCTAATTTTCCTCGATTTCTCGTGATTTTTGTTTGCCGGCCGGCAATGTGATTAATTATCATTAATTACTTCATTATTTCTTTTATCACCGATCAGTTTTTGGCAACACTCGGGGCGACTTCTAGTCTGCCGACAGACGTCTTTGTCGGCGGTCTTTAGCCGTCGTTCGGCCTTTAATCACCCTATTTATGTAACAGTTGTAAGGCGACTTAAGTGATCGCCGTCCGTTTAACAAAATGGCTAAAGATTAGACTTATTCTACAGTATGTCGTTTACGGAAGAAATTTTTTTGGTATGATTATGAAAGATCGAACACTAAATTTTACAAATTTTTCAGTTCTAATTAATTTTTCATTACTTTAATATTTGAGATCCAAATTTGGTCATAATTATTTTGAATTAACTTAGCTCTTTTTGCTTAATTTTCTTTTAAATTTTGGCGTTGATAACTTCATTTCCTTCTGCTCTTCATTGTTCATTCCTCAATTCGTGCCTTGATATGCCAATTTCAAGAATATTATCTAATTTCATTTTCTGACCATAAAATTCTCTTTGTTTTTGCCGGCTTTAATTTCTATCCACCGAATTTCTTCACTCCACAGATCCCTTAATCAATCAACAATCCGTTTGTCTCACTCCAATTGTTATTCAACATTGGGCCATCGGCGATCGTTGTTTCTTCTTCGCCACCGCCACTCGTGAGACGAGGGTAACAAAATGTGTTGAAACGCCGGCAGGTGTCCGCACGTTCAGTCATTTGCGAAGTGGCTGGGACGGCTAATTTTCGCCGCTTTATACCAAAAAAGAGTGTTTGAAAGTTGGAGGATAGCAGAGAAAAAGGGAGGGGGGGGGGGGGGAATGTTGGGGATGCGACTTTCCCACCATTCTTTTGTATTTACAAGTGTTGCTTTCCAATGGGCGTTTTTTCTTTGACAGACTTGGCCATTCCACTTCTCCATCATCTCCTTTCGAACTTTCGGCTATTCATTTGATTCGATTTCTTCTCCAAAAATAATTCTTTCCATTTTCCCAATTTTCAACGGTTTACATCCTTGATATAGTGAAGAGAGAGGACTTCACAATGAGATCATTAGGAGAAGGATGATCTCATAAGAACGAGAAAGCTAGGGAGCTGGCGTGGGCAGGGTCGGTAGTTCAGTCGGTTAGAACACTGGTCCGGTCAACCAGAGACGCCGGTTCAATTCCGGCCCGCCCCCAAGTTTTTCCCTCAAAAGCTCCCAGCACTCGTTACTTTCATGGCGACCCTGGCGGCTTCCAATCCCAGCAGAGAAGAGAGAAGCGAAAAGAGAAGAAAGAAGAAGCTGGCACTGGAAGTGATCGAATCGGCAATCTCGGCGACGCAGCTGTTCCAAAGAAGAAGCGAACGAGGGCGTTCGCACAGTGATGGCCGGAATGATATAGTGAAGAGAGAGGACTTCACAATGAGATCATTAGGAGAAGGATGATCTCATAAGAACGAGAAAGCTAGGGAGCTGGCGTGGGCAGGGTCGGTAGTTCAGTCGGTTAGAACACTGGTCCGGTCAACCAGAGACGCCGGTTCAATTCCGGCCCGCCCCCAAAGTTTTTCCCTCAAAAGCTCCCAGCACTCGTTACTTTCATCCTCATATTTTTAGAAAATGTCCGCCATTTGGGAACAAAAAATTGATTGTGGGATTTTTTGCCATTTTCCCGACGTCTGTTGGGAGCCTAAGGACTTTACAAGTCCTAACATTTGCCTTCCGGCCTCCGTGAATCCAAATTCATTCACGAATTATTTGTCGTTTTCCGAATCCAACGTCGTGCTTCTTGCCACTCTTCCCTTCTTTGGCGGCATTTCCTTTGGCTTGTTGATTTGCCTCTCCATTTATTTGATTTTTTGTCGAAAGTCCGTCGCTCATGTAATTTGTACTTTTTCTGATCAATTTTAATTTGATCACTCTCGTTAAGTCGAGTCATTCGCCAAAATCGTGCGTTCGTAATGTCGGCACTCATTTGGGGACTCATTTTGGACGTCCGCCGTCAACTTCCTTTGCTTTTCGCGTTCCTCCCGGAGGGCATTCGGTCGTTTGAGGTAAGACCGATCACACCCTTATATTATTTTTCTGGATCTTTAATTTTTCAGTGGGCCCACATGGCGTCAAAATGCCTTCTTTTGTTGACAATTTTAATTGGGATTATTGATTTGTTGATTTTCTAATTTTTTTAACATATTTTTACTATTTTGTTATTATTATTATTATTTTTTTTGGGTTGTGTCTTTATCTTTTAATTAATTATTTAATAAAACATTTTCAATTAATTCGATCAAAATATTATTTGGGTGTCTGTCCCGCGGCGGGACCTCCATGAATAGCGGGGAAAGCCCGGAGGCATTTGTATACCTCCAATTTACAAAGGGATGAACAATAAGCTTTATTCAGAAGGTGATTTCCAAACATTGGCCAATGTGAAGGTAATAACATAACCCGATTCGTCTCGGGACAGACGGGAGTTGGGGGGATTGGGCAAAGGTGTTTCGGGAGCCCAATCCCCGATCGAATGAATAAAGGCCCTGAGGGGGGAACAAACGAACACTGGTGGGGCGGGGCGATCCAATGATGAGAGAAGTGATCAGACAATTATTGGGCGGAGTCAAGCACTTAGTTGTTTTGCATGACAAATGGTCTTCAACGCTCACCACTTTTTCAACCATCTCAATGGAATCATTTATGCATCTCAATGCTTTGCAATAATCGCTTAGGAATGAAAGGGTTTAAAGTTATAAAAGCATTTGTGAGCATAAAAGTGTTAAAAAATTTTGCAGAACAAATGGCATATAAAATATGATTTCCAAGTATTCGTTTCGAAATTTTTGTTTTGTTTTTATACAATATTCTCGCTTTATTAAAAGGGCATTCGCTTGAATTTGATGTTGCGTGAATTGAATTGAGTGGGAATGCGTGCCACTTTTGCGTGATTGGGAAATTTTTTGAGCATTTTGTCTCCACCAAATAAACAAATCCCCGAAGGCAATGTTGACGCCGGCTCGCCAAATTAATTTGTATCACTTCATTTTTACGGAAATTAGTTTGTAAAGTTAATTAAAATAATATGCAATTAAATCATTTTAATTATTTATATTAGAGAATTTTTATTAAAATGTCCAATTCATCCTCCGAACAACCGCCGCCGCCGCCACCGCTGACCTATTTTGATTTGTTCCATCAAAACGGGGGTCATACGGTGGCCATGTGGCTGATACTCGGCGAAAAGTGTGCCCTCTCATTGGTTGGCATTCTTTTCAATGCCATTCTGGTGGTTGCCACACTCAAAGCAAAGTACTGTATAATTCAGGGTTTGATCAGTTTGCTCAAAATTTAGAGCATTTAGGGTAATTAAACGCATAATTAATGTCCCTTAAGGGCCTGATCAGGGATCTAATCGAACGCGTAATTGATTGTCCTTAAAGATCTGATCAAGGATCAAAGATTGAAAAGGCAAATTTCAGAAGTCTTCGAAGCATTTGCAACTTGCTGATCGCCATAGACTCAGCGTTTCTGGCCCTATATCAACTGAACACTCTGATCACTTTGCTGATCGCACTTTTTGGCATCAATTTTGTGTCCGTTTACACCTGCTTTTATCTGCAAGCACTTCCAACATTCTCGGCTCTGATGTCCCTTTGTGTGATGTTCCAAATCGGACTTGAACGTTTCGCGAATGTGCTGTTTCCAATTTGGTAAAAATTTCGGTTATAAAAAAAAAATTCTCGAGTGTCTCGAGTATCGAGTTAGAAATTTTTGAAAGATTTCTAATTATGATTTATTTTTATTTTATTTTAGGAGTATGCAGGAAAACTCGGAGCGTTTTCATGCTGCCTTTTTGCTGTTTTCCTTATGTTCCAATTTCTATCTGATGTGGCTTCAACACGACGTGGCTCTTGGCTTCAATAAGTAAATTTTAAATGATAAAAAATTTCTGAAAGTGCCAAATTTAAATTTAAATTTTGTAATTTAACACAGAATGGTCATGTGCACGGCTTCCGATGTCCCCACTTTGGGTGGTCTCTCCCACACAATTGCGTTTAATCGAGCAGTCTTTATGCATATTCTGCTTATCATTATTTATATCGCAATTTTTTTAATATTGAAATTTAAAAAAGGTAAAATTTAAAAAAAATTAAAAACATTTGTGATTATAAATTTAGTATAATATTATACTTCACGAACAGTACTTTCTTTTAAAAGTACTTAAAATTATTTTTGTTTTTAATCAAATTATTAATTCAATTAAGGAAATGAAAATTTTTCCAAGAGCATTTTTCACTCTTTGCTTTACCTCGTCGTATTCGAAGTGTTCGGATGGTTACCGCCAATTTATTTAAATCTCGTTATCCAAAAGTTCCAATTGTCGCCAGTCACCGGCACTTATATAAGCGTGGCATTTACCACAATTTCTTCGTGCATTACGGCGTCAGCAAATGCGCCGACACTTTATTATTTTAGGCAATTTTAATCATTTTTAATAATAATAATTTTTAAATATTTTTTCATTTAGCGATTTGTATCGCGATACGATGAATGCGATTTTTATGGGCATTGGCATCAAAAAAGCAAACAAAACAAAATCAGTGGTGGTCGTGAGAAGAAACATTAATTGGATTAGTAGCGAATGATTCGGACGAATTTTGTGCATTAAGTAAAGAATTTTTTACAAACAATTATATTAAACATTATAACAATTGTTTACACAAAATGTCAAATTCATAAAATATTTCACACAATATTTTTTAATAAATCATTTATAGGGTTTTCAAGGGTGCTGATCACAATCTGACAATATTTTTATGATCTGACAACATCTAAGAGTTTGAAAATCTATGATTTTATTATTATTATTTTTACCATTAATCGCACAAAACTGGTTTTATAGGCTTTCTTAGGTGCTGAAAACGATGGAATAAGCAAAAATTTTAGCGTGCTCAATCTTTAAACCGGTTTTTGAACCAAAATTTTGAAAACCATAGGGGACCTTTTTGGTCTAAAGTTCGTTAGGCTTAGGCCTAAGCCACCCTGGCTTGGGGTTCGTTAGGCTTAGGCCTAAGCCGTCCAGAGCTTAGGGGTTCATCTCAGGGTGGCTTAGGCCTAAGCCTAACGAACCCCCCTAAGTCTCTACCTTTTGTGTGATTAATGGTAAAAAAATAATAAAAAATAATAGATTTTCAAAATCTTAGATGTTGTCAGATCTTAACAATATTGTCAGATTCGTGTTCAGCCAGCACCCTTGAAAACCCTATTTATGATGTTTTAGCAAATTTGGGGTGGGGGTCGCAAAATGCAAAAGTACCGATTATCATTTGGTGGAAAAAAACCAATCTCGGTTTAATTCGTTTTAAAAAGTTCAAACTTTTTTAATTCGATCGGCAATCCGCGATCTCAAATTATTTAATAACGGCGATCTGCCCAAAAAAGTTGCAGTGGTGACCTAAGGCTATGACTTGGAGAACCGAACCGAAAAAATCCAGCTTCTGCGGTTTGGTTCGGTTCGTAATCGCCAACCCTTAGCTATAACATCTGCAGAGCAAGTTCTTTCCTCTTAGCAAGCAAATATTATTTTTTTTTTAGTTTTTAAATTTGATATTTAGATTATTTTATAAATTTATAAGGTTCAAAATTATGTACAAATGTAAAAAAAAATATATTTACAAGATCGATTAAATAATTTATTAATAAATCATTATAAATAATCGTAGAGTCAGAATCTTTTTCAAAATTCAAATATAATACACATCAGGCAATCGCCTAAAGATCAAATAAAGCGATGTACAGGAAATTAGAGCCCGGTAAAAAAAAATTTCCGGGAACGGGAACGGGGTTTTCAAAAAGAACGGGACGGGAATCCCGAACGGGAATCCCGTCTTTTTCCCGTTCCCGTAGAAATCCCGTTCAATTTTTAACGGGAATCCCGCGGGAACGGGAAAAATTTTGAAAATTTTTAAACTAAGAATTTTTCGAAATTTTTTTTGGCGGGCACTTTGAGAGAAATTTCTGATATACAATTGGAGGGTCCGACAACGCCGATAGGCGCCGTCGGAAAATTTTAAAACATTTTTGTTAAGAAAATTGCTCAAAATTTTCGAATTTTTTCCGATTTGCGAATTTTTCAAAATTCAAATTTTTGAGAATTTCTTTTCTCGAGGTGGAGGGGGGGAGGGTCGGCGGTGCCGATAGGCGCCGCCGAGAAAATTTTGCATTTTTTGCTCAATTTGATAAGAGATTTGCTACCAAAATCTTAAAAATACGGAAGTTTTTTTAAGCTTTTGAAATCTTAATTGATTCAGAAAATCAGAAACCAACAGAATATGGCGGTACCCCGCAACTGGGCGCGCACGATTGGGCGCGGCACGATTGGGCGCCGACAAGTTTTTCGTTAAAACTTTGTTCAAAGTCAACCAAACCAAACATTCTTGCTATCATTCGAAAGCATGTAATAAGTAGAAGCTTACAAAGGCAAAAGCTAAGCGATTCAACTTAAATAAAGAAAGTTATGACGTCACCACGATAAAAATGGCAATTTTCACAGGTTTTAAACCTATAACCTTTTTTTGAAAAGACGAATCGGTTAGCTTTAGCTTGGTCAAAGGTTCAGCATACTGAGAGCTTTTGTATGATACCAATTTTGTTTGGTTTGCTTCGGGCACCGAATCGTGCCGGCACCGAACGTGCTGGCGCCCAATCGTGCGCGCCCAAGTGCTCCGGAAAATGGACATTTTGGGTGGGTTCGGCGATGCCGATAGGCGCCGCCGTTAAAAAATTTTGAAATTTAAGCATTTTTGTGATGAAAATTGGTACAAAATTGTTAAATTTTTGAAAACATTTCGCCAAGAAAAATAAACGGGAACGGGAAAAATACTGAAATAAAATTTCCGGGAACGGGAACGGGGTTTTCAAAAAGAACGGGACGGGAATCCCGAACGGGAATCCCGTCTTTTTCCCGTTCCCGTAAAAAATCCCGCCCGGCGAAAAAGACGGGAACGGGACAGGGATTCCCGTACTTTTCCCGCGGGAATCCCGTTCCCGCCGGGCTCTACAGGAAATAGCCAAAGCGGGGGTGTGAACATTTTTTAATAATTTTTAAATATTTTTTAATTAAAATATGCTAAAAAAATAAGAATTTTTGAAACAAAATTCATCACATCTTCTGAATTTTTGCTTCAATTATTTTAACAAATATTGCCAATTTTTGTAATATTGTCAAATTCTGTATTCCTAACCAATTTTAAACAAAAATGTTAAAATTCAAAAAATGTTTCCGCTGGCGCTGTTGGACCCCCAACAATTGTATACCAAAAATTTACCGCAAAGTTCGTTAATTATTATTTGCAAGAATTTATTTCAAAATTTGAAATTTAAAACTCTTTGAAATTTCCGGACATTTTTTAGCATCCGATTACATCCCTGATGCCTACCCTTCTCAGGTTTTCGAAAAACTTTCCGACTCCGATCGATTTGGGTAACCCCGACCCGACCCCGACAGTCCCACCCCCGAAAAACCCCGACCCCGCAATTCTCAACCCCGACGTCGGGGGTGACAACCCTAACAAATCACAAAAAGTGAAGCCTAAAATATTTATATCTTTTAGAAATTTATTTTATTATTATTATAATTTTTTATTTAATTTACTTATCTCCAGCCCGTATTCATTAAACTTGCTTTTCTTTGTACATTTCTTCACCAACTTTTTGGTGCGCCTTTGAAAAAATACTCGCTTGGCGCTCAGATGGACGCCCGAGGCGCTATGGGCCAATTGTGGGTCAAAATTTCAGTCCCACTTAAGCAGGTGGGTTTCCGTCATTTATTTAATTAATTATTATGTATTATTCAAAAGTTCCAATTCTTTGCCCGCGACACCGCCACTTACCTAACTAAAAAGCTCGGGGTTTAACAAAAGTACTTTGCGCATTACGTAGTCAGTCTTTTGAAATGTGGCGACATTTTATTATTTTATGCAATTTTTTTTATAACAAATAATATCTTGCTTTTTTCATTAGGTAATTAGTTTTACATTTTTGGCAAATTATAATATAAAAAACAAAAAAGTTTTATTAGCTAATTAATAATGTTCTAATTCAACAAAATGTCCAACTCATTTTCGGAACAACGACAACAACCGCCGCTTACCTACGGCGAAAAGTGTGCCCTTTCATTGGTTGGCATTCTGTTCAATGCCATTCTGGTGGTTGCCACTGTCAAAGCAAAGTACTTTATAATTCAGTGGTTTAATCAGTCTGATCAGAATTTAAAGTTGACGAGTCTCATGGCATGATAAAAAAATTTATGAAAGTGCCAAATTTAAATTGAATAACGGCTTAACAAATATTTTGTTTAACTTCACAAAATGTCATTTTTTGGCCCATTTGCTCAGAGGAATAAATGTTAATAAAATTCCTGCATTTTAAGATTTTGAAATATTTTAAAAAGTCAGCTTTTTGTGAATTTTGCTATGGATTCATCGCTTTTTTTCGCCGCCATGGCCTTGTTGGCCAATGCGGATTTGTTTCCGTTTTTGTTCGCTCTGGTCATTAGCATTCCATCGGCGGCGCTGTACTGCTTGGAGTTGTCAGTGATCATCACCAATTTTGCCCATTTTTCTTCCCCTTTTTTTGTCCTCGTCGCTGTCCGCACAATTTTAGTAAGCGAATGGTTTGGCACTTAAAATATTTTATTCAAATTTATTTTTAATTTAGAGTTTGGCTAACTATGTTGTTGCATTTTTTGCGCATCGTTTCGGCAAAATTGGCTTGTTTCTGCCCGTTTACCTTCAATTGCCTCGAATTGTGTTGGCCTTTTTGCTTTTCGTCGGATATTATTCGTTTCACGTGGAAAATTTGTTGACGGCATTTTTGCTGCTGAACCGATGCACCGCCATTTTGTGCCCGATTAAATATAAAACGGTGACAGACATTTATTTGAAAAATTTTTTTGTTTAAATAAATACTTTTTAATTAAATTGAGTTTTGGCGTCGTCGATCGACCCTTTTAATAGCAGTCGCATTCGTTCTCCCCCTGCCGTTCACTGTCCCAATTTTCAACTTGGACATGTTTGTTCATGTTCAACGTGACAATGTCACATTCACTCTCGACGACCACAAGACTGAAAATGTATGTTTATTTTTGATTTTTTTTTGGAAATTGCAAATTCCCATGCTTTTACATATATTATAGGAACCGAATGGCCCTGAAATCGCCGCTTGGTCTGCCGTTATTTTCGGCATTGTTTGCCTTTTGCTGAACGTGGCCACACTTTTTGCCTACAAAATGCGTGCACACAGTCAACAACCAATCGACAAAAACAAACGCAAAATGACCATTTACACGGTGGCCACTTTTTTTGGCCAACTCATTTGGCGATATTTATGGTGAAACAAAAATTGCATAAATCCGCTTGCTGTTTAATGAATTTAGTTTCAGATTTTTGTCTACTTGACAGCAACTAATTTTCTTGACGACCAAAACAATCGCTATTCCCTGCTCCAAAAGTGGTTTGGCATCACTTTGGAGCGGAACGAGATTCTGTTTCTGGCCAATTTCAACCAGTACCCGTGGGTCAACGACCTTGCCACGGTGGTCATTCCGGCCTGGTAATTTAACTCAAAAATTATTTTGAATAGCGCCAAAGTTTAGGCTTTTACTATGGGCCTCAACCAAAATGCGTGAAATTGTTGTCAAAAAAATCAAATTTATACACTTTTTCGAACGACATGCCGTTGGTGTGCCTGTAACGAATGTTGTCTCAGTTCCAGTCAGTCAGCAGAAACGACCAATTGCCGGTTATTGAGAGAAGGATGAAAAGACTTTTGAATCCACGAATAAAATGGCCAATTTTTTTTTTTTTTTAATTTTTATTTAATTATGGTCTGAATTGTTTATCGACTACAAACGGACAGTAAATACATTTCAAAATATGAATGAATACATCTTTTAATCCAAAACTTAAGCAGCTGTAAAGGTCCAAGATTCAAATCTTTGTCCTCTCCTTCGGCATAATTTTGCTCCCCTAATTCCGGAATTCTCGAAATTTTAATTAGAGATTGGAACGATCGAGATTCTCGATCGAAATCTCGGTAAATCTCGACGAGATTTTTTCGAGATTCTCGATCGAAAAATTTTGGCTCGACCGAGATTTTTCGAGATTCGAGCTTTTTCGAGATTCTCGATCAAAATCTCAATTGAAAAATATTCGATCGAGAATCTCGATCGATCCCTAAGTCCGAGACTTTAATTTTAATTAAAAAAAGCACAACCCCCGAACATTTTGACCGGGGATGCCACTTCCCATTTTTATATAGGAATCAATTTGATAAACATTGCGAATTTAATTCTTTGAAATGTTAATTACGCGTTATTAATTAAATGTATTTTCTATAATATTTATGGACACCACCTTTTCGGACAAATTATCGTAAATAAAAGGTTTTTATGATAAAATCTTCTTAAATTAATTCATTAAAACAAAAATAATAATTTATGACCAGCAACGGAAAGACGAAAACAAAATCCTTCAAATTATTTTGTCGCCATCGCCGGATTCTTCAGGAGTCTTGGGTTCGGTAAGTTTTGATCTCGAACATCACTAAGTATATATTTTTTTTAATTTAAATTCTGTTTTAGGAATATGAAGGACAACTCGAAAGCCGGTTGTTTAGAGAAGGATGAAAAACTTTTTTCAATTGTCGCCCGTCACCGGCACTTATTTGAGCGCGGCATTTACCACAATTTCTTCGTGCATTACGGCGTCAGCAAATGCGCCGACACTTTATTATTTTAGGCAATTTTAATCATTTTTAATAATAATAATTTTTAAATATTTTTTCATTTAGCGATTTGTATCGCGATACGATGAATGCGATTTTTATGGGCATTGGCATCAAAAAAGCAAACAAAACAAAATCAGTGGTGGTCGTGAGAAGAAACATTAATTGGATTAGTAGCGAATGATTCGGACGAAATTTTGTGCATATTTATTTAAGATCGATCAGTTAATTTATTAAAATTTAAGTCGATTATTTCTCACTTAAGCGAAGTAAAATTTTTTGACGGTTCCGCGCACGTCTCAGAATGGTATTTTGATGCCATGTCAATTTTTATTTTCAAAAATTTAGTGCAAATTTGAACCCTCTCAAAACATTGGATTATCAGAGCGGAAACAAGAAAATTTTGGAAAAAATTCATTCACAAGCCATTCAAAGAAGAATAAAGCGTTTTTGTTTTGATAAAATGTTAATTTTGAGTCGCCAAATTGTTCTGTTATGTACTTGGAAATCAACATGTTTGTACTTGGCTCTAACGCTAACCAGATACGAGCCCTGAATTAAGGTATTAAATACAAATCTTTTAATGAGGAGAAATTGAGTGGGAAATGCGTGGCACTTTTGCGTGATGGGGGAACTTTAGAGCCTTTTGTACAAAGCCCCGAAGCAATGTTGGTGGTCCGGCTCTTAATATTAATTTTTATCTCAATTTATTATCACGGAAATTAGTTCTTAAAGTTAAATGAAAATAAATTGAATTTAAATGCTCGAGTTTTAATTTTTTCAATTAAATAATAATTTTATTTTTCTTTTATATTTCGCGAATTAATTGATCAAAATGTCCAACTCATCATCCGACCAACCGCCGCCGCCGCTGACCTATTTAGATTTGTTCCGTCAAAACGGGGGCCATACGGCGGCCATGTGGCTGATAATCAGCGAAAAGTGTGCCCTTTCTTTGGTTGGCATTCTGTTCAATGCCATTCTGGTGGTTGCCACTGTCAAAGCAAAGTACTGTATAAATCAAAATTTAAAGAACTTAGAGTAATTAAACGTATAATTAATGACCCTTAAGGCCTGATCAGGCTCAAAGACTGAAAAGGCAAATTTCAGAAAGCTTCGAAGCATATGCAACTTGCTGATCGCCATGGACTCAGCGTTTCTGGGGCTGTATCAACTGAACGCTTTGATCACTTTTCTGATCGCGCTTTTTGGCATCAATTTTGTGACTATTTCTACCTGCTTTTACATTCAAGTTGTTCCAATGTTCGCTGTTCTGATGTCTTTTTGTGTGGTGTTCCAAATGGGACTTGAACGTCTCGCGAATGTGCTGTTTCCAATTTGGTAAAGATTTATTATAATTAGGGATTGTTCAGTTTTAGTTTCAGTAAGTTTTGAGTCTCGGACATCTCTATTATATATATTTTTAAATTTAAAATGTTATTTTAGGAGTATAAAGGACAACTCGAAGCGTTTTCATGCTGCATTTTTGCTGGTTTCCTTATGTTCCACTTGCTATCTGATATGGCTCCAACACGACGATTCTCATTGCGTCAATAAGTAAATTTTAAATGATAAAAAATTTCTGAAAGTGCCAAATTTAAATTTAAATTTTGTAATTTAACACAGAATGGTCATGTGCACGGCTTCCGATGTCCCCGCTTTAGTCGGTCTCTTCCAGACAATTGCGTTTAATCGAGCAGTCATTATGCACATTCTGCTTATCATTATTTATGTCGCGATTTTGTTAATATTGAAATTTAAAAAAGGTGAAATCTTTAAAAAATTAATAAAATAAAATAATTTTGTGGTAATAAATTTAGTGTAATATTATACTTAAAAAACAGTTAAAGAACTTGACTTTAAAAGGACTTTGATTATTTTTGTTTCTAAAAGAATAAAAAATTTTGATTTTTGAACACAAAATAATACGTGCGCCCGGTGGGAATCAAACCCAAGATCTTCATACTTAACTTTAAAAGGACTTAAATTATATTTGTTTTAAATAAATTCATTAATTAATTTAAGGAAATGAAAACTTTTCCAAGAGCATTTTACGTTCTTTACTATTCCTCGTCGTTCTCGAAATGGTCGGATGGTTTCCGATCCTTTATTTAAATATCGTTATCCAAACGTTCCAATTGTCGCCCGTCACCGCCACTTATTTGAGCGCGGCATTTACCACAATTTCTTCGTGCATTACGGCATCAGCAAATGCGCCGTCACTTTATTATTTTAGGCAATTTTAATCGTTTTTAATATAAATAATAATTTTTAAATATTTTTAATTCTGCATTCATTTAGCGATTTGTATCGCGATGCAATTAACGCCATTTTTGTGGGCGTTGGCATCAAAAAAGCAAACAAACCAAAATCAGTGGTGGTGGTCGTGACAAGAAACGGCAATTGGATTAATCGCGAATGATTCGGACAAAATTGTGCATTATTTATTTAGTGATCGATCATTTGATTTGGAATACCATTTTTAGCCCCATTAAAAACAGAGTCCGTACATATGAGGGTACTTTTCCGTTATGGCGCCACACATTCAAATTTAAAAAAAAAGACTCCTAAATTGCTGAAAACATCGTATATGAAAGTTTCAAGGGTGCTGATCATGAATCTGACTATATTTTTAATGATCAGCACCCTTGAAACCCACGTATACGATGTTTTCAGCAATTTTGGGGAACTTTTTTTAAAATTTGAATGTGTGGCGCCATAACGGAAAAGTACCCATATAAGAAAGCGGTGATACCCAACCATACATGGATACAATAAAACTTATAAAGGACC
This sequence comes from Globodera rostochiensis, assembly GCA_018350325.1. Lineage (NCBI taxonomy): Eukaryota > Metazoa > Nematoda > Chromadorea > Rhabditida > Heteroderidae > Globodera > Globodera rostochiensis. Next base: position 617,901 of record JAEVLN010000023.1, read on the forward strand.
CTATAAAGCCTAACCAATTGGCGTTTTCATGACCACATCTTGTGATACCCAATTGGCAGCAAGATTCTACAATGGCCTGATCTTGATAACCCTGGGATCAAGTGGGCACAAAATGCAAACCTTAAAAACAGAGAAAGGTCCTGCAATCAGGGCCGTAACCAAGGGGGGGGGGGGGAAGGGGGTGGAATTCCCCCCCCCCCCAAAAATGAAATTTGACAAAAAAAAAACCATTGGGGGTCCCTTATGTTTTTTACTTTTACAATTTTTTTAACAAATTGACACCAAAAAATTTGAAGTAAAATTTTCTGACGGTTCCGCGTTTCCAGTACCAAAACGGTTCTGGATTTTGGCGTTTGCGGGAACCGTTTCCAAAGCGGTCAGGTTCCCGTTTTTCAGATTTTGTCTGTTTTTGTCTCTGTATGTGGAAGTTTTTGATTTGTTGTGTAAACTAAAAAAAGAATCCGCCCATTTTTGTTGCATTTTTTAAAAACAATTATATTAAACATTATAACAATTGTTTACACAAAATGTCAAATGCATAAAATTTCACACAATTTTTTTTTAATAATTAATTATGTCGGCAATTTATTTTGCAAAACGTTGAGAATCTTTTCCTGGAAACATGTCTTAATCTGAATATATGATACCTTTAAAAAGGGTTTTAATGTTGATAATTCAAAATATACCTCTTTTAGAACGGTCAAGCCTTAAAAAGGTTTTAATTTCTAATTAAATAAGTGTTTTTAATTTAAATTCTGTAATAATTTTTAAAACAAAAATAAAAACCTTTTTTAGAATATTTATTGCAATCGGAATATATTTATGAATTAATAATTAATTATGTTTTAATTTTATATTAAATATTAAATGTACCTATTATTTTATTTTTTAAATATTAAATTATATTAAAAGTACCCATGTAGGTATTTATATTAAATTATTGATTTAGTTTTAAATTTAATTTAATTTTTAAATATATTATTTTAAATAAAATTTTCCATCATTAAACTTAACATACAAGGCATATAACTTGCATCTGCCGTCACTTTCATTGTTTCGGGGTTCAAATCACAAAAAGTGAAGCCTAAAATATATTTTTTACAATGTTTTTTAATTAATTACTTTTTATTTTATTTATTTACACTTATCTCCCGCCCGTGTTCGTTGGACTTGTTTTTCTTTGCAACATTTCTTAAACAAAATTTATTTATTTTTGCTTTTTTTAAAAACTTCTTTGCGCTGTTTTTTACCGTATGGTCCGAGTCTTGTGCTTTAATTTATAAAAAAATATATTAATCATTTATAATTTATTTGGGTGTAAATACACCTGCGCAGCTTAGCAAATCGATGCCTTAATTGCTGAATAATTTATTATTATTTAATAATTTAAAAAAATTGATTTAAATTAATTGCGCTACCGTGTTCTGACGGACATTTGTCCCTGCCCAAAAACATTCCCGTCAACGTCTTCTTGTTTAATGCATCAAAATTCTAAAAAGAATAAAAATTCTTGATAATTATATTAAATAAATAATAAAAATCAATTAAAAACCAACGCATCTGCTTTCGCAACTCTGCGGCACGCGCTTTGCTCTACAACAGCGCAGAAAAATTTCGTTCGTATCCTATTTATTAAAAACAACATTGTTTTTTTTATTGTTAAATAAATATATATTTTTATTTATAATTTTTTTTAAGTCATTTGATTTAATTAAATTAATTGTGTAGATAATTTTACCAATTGATTTACAACTATCCGAGTTGTAGTTTCAGTGCTTGAACGTCTTGCAAAGTCTCCAGAACCTTTCTAATAAGATACAAATATAGTAATAGTATTTTTATTTAATTTTACAAACAAAATTATGTTAAAATCTTAATTTAAAATATATAAATTTACAAAAAAATTAACCAAATTTTGGTTGTTCTTCAGCTGCCGCTGTTTCTTTTGAAGTTCAGCAATCCTGACCTTCTCCCACTTAAAAAATAGCTTTTTTGATAATTTAAATATTTCCCCTCCTTGGCGTAATGTTTTACATTTTACCCCGGACATTTATTTTTTTTAAAACACCAAATTGTAAAATTTTTTGGAATTCCAGGGTTTAAACATTTTTGGCATTGTCAATATTACAAGATTAAATTTACACCTCCGGTAAAAAGCGTGAAGGTGGTGGCGGAGGCAAATCGTCCATCTCCTCTTGCTGCTGTTGAGCACTTTGCTCCGCCTGTACTGCTTGGACTTGTTGAGGTGGTTGTGTTGCAGCAGGCAGCACAAACATTCTGCTGCTGTTGGTTATTGTTGTTATTTTTGGCAATGTTGGTGGAGGTGGTTGTGTTGATGCAATCAATTTGGTGGCCTCCTTTTTTGTTGTGCTGGTCAACCACAAGCTGTTGGCGCCCTTCAATAAAATAAAAATTGTTAAAAATTTTATTCAAAATTTTTAAACAAAAAAAGGAATGCCTTAGGGTAAAAAAAATTGTTTATTTATTTTTACTTTTAAATATTTGATGGGCTGCATTGTGCCCGGCCGATTGTTGGACGGTTTTCGCGGTAAAAGAGTTGGATGCACGACTGGAGATAATGAAGTTGTTGTTCTGAATAATGGGCCATTGGTTGCGGAAGCTAAATTTGAATTATTACAAAATAATATTTGTATTTTAATTGTTTTTGTTAATATATGTGCATTTATTGATTTTTTTATATTTAAATTACTTTACCAATGCCGCTTTTCATTTGTTGCTTTGGCAATTGTTGCTGTTGCTGAGCCACAATTCTGGTGTTAAATTGTTGCTGCTGTTCAAGCCATCGAAATTGTTGCTGTTGTTGCTGATTATATTGGCGATTGGGAGGATTGATCATTACTGGTTGGGCCTATTTTTTTTAAACATGGGTTTTCATTAACGACAGTTTGTTTTTTTTTCCCTCGTTGATCAGGTCAAGTTCAGTCTTTAAAACCTAAATCGATTGATCAGGTCGGAGCTTAATAAGTGGGATCATCTAAATCGATTGATCAGGTCAGAGCTTAATAGCTTCTAGGATCATCTAAATCTATTGATTAGGTCGGAGCTTAATAGGTAGTTGGATCATCTAATCGATTGATCTGAAATAGTCTATCATCTATAAATTGATTGATCAGATCGGAGCTTATAGTTGGAAACTAAAAGAATTGATCAGTTCGGAGCTAAAATTTTTTGATCACCTAACGTCATCTCAGCTAATCAATCAATCGATCGATGCCCGTTTTCCGATAATTTTGGCAAGCTGTTCAGAGCTAACCGACCGGCTGCTGTTGGCCATTGATCAGCATCATTGTTGGTGGCATTGGCAACTGTTGCGGTTGTTCTCCAGCGCACTTTTGTTGCTCCACCAATGGCATTTGGGCCCAATCAGCCGGTGGTGGTTGGCCATTGTTGGCACATGTGTTGCTGTGCCGATGGCAGTTTGGCCCCGGACAATTGTTGTTGTTGTTGTTATTGCCGTTGTTGTGGTGGTGATGGAAGAAATAATGATGATGATGGTGGTGGTGGTGATGACAACAACTGAGCACTAGCAGCAGCCAAAATGCCATCAAAAATGACAGATACGGCATCAGCAAGGCACGCGGTGGCAACAACAACGACATTTTGCTCTTAAACATTTTTTTTAATATTTTAAGGGATAAATTAAAATAATAGGGAAGAGTTAAATTATGAGAAAAAAATGTTGACAATGATGATTTTTTGTAAAATAAATAATGAACATATCCATTTTACATATATCATTTAATTAAATGTAAAGCGCTGCTTTAAGGGTAATTTTTTAAATATTCTAATAAATTAAAATAATTAAAAATATATGGCAGCTTTTTTAAATGTAATAAATACGCCAATTAAAAAAAATTAGGTTTATATTAAAAGACAAAAATGATTTGAATGATTTTTGAAATTTAAATAATTTAAAAAAAAATGTTTTTTGTATTCAATTTTTAGATTTAATTCAAATAAGATTGTTAATTGCAGTTTAATATTCATAATAAATTATGGGTTATTTATCAAAAGAAAACAAATCCATTTTTAATGCAAAAGAGATGACAAAAAGCCGGCGATTTGTTGTTTGGTTCATCAGCACATTGTGCAATCATTGCGAAACCCGTTAAAATTATTTGGCTGGTTTTGCCCCCCCCCCCAATTGTCTGCCGGTCAATTCGTGCGTGTGTTCGGCGAAGGTTAAGCCAATCTGATTGGGTGGGAAACCTGATCAAAGTGATCAAGGGGGGAGTCAAAAAAGCTTTCTGATCATACAGATGAAAAACAGGAAATGCGACGGTGACGCCTCACAATGATTAAATTAAAAATATTTTTATTAAAATATTTTTTAAAATTAAATTATTAACATATTAAAACAAAAAGTGACTAATTGGCCCTGATCAGAGGGAACTCAGATGCTTTCTGATCATTTGTTGAAAACACAGAAAATGCACCAAATGTTTAAAAAAATGTATCTAGAATAGAATATTTGTTACTTTCTGATAAAAAACCCTCCCCTCAATTTATAAAAATGAAATTCCAAAAAAAATATTAATAATTAAATTATATGCAATAAATTTAATTGCATTAAAATGGTAATTCAATCAATATTCAAAAGAAAATACACACAATTTTAATGGTCACCTAATGCAAGTATCAATCAGTAAGGGAATTTAAGATTCATTTTCCTGTTGAAATTTGCTTCATTCTTCACCGGTTTGGTCCATCTAAAATTCAAAAAAAACATATATCTACATATATCTAATTTTAATTTAAAATTAAAAATAAAATTATTATTAAATATTTTTATTTTAATGAATTGATTGTTTCACGATGTGAACTGTTGCGCCATCACCGCCAAATAATAGTCAAGCGCGTGGTTGTTGTTGCACTTGTCTTGGTCACAACATTCCGTGCAACTCACCTGAAATATGGAGTGATTGGTTATTTAAGTAAAGGCTAGGCAAAATGGTAAACCCTCGGACGGGATTCGAACCCACGACCCTCACCCAATCACCCGTGTGGAAAGAGTTGAAGACAGCAAATCTCAAAAACGTTGTGGTCAGAAAATTTCAGAATTTATTTATTAATTAAGCGTTTTATACATTTATTTTATGCATTTTCTTTTTAATATTATTTTCTTTTCTTTTTTGATTTTATTAATGATAAAAAATATAGCAATTTTTGCCACATTGTAATATCCGATGCTTTTGCGCATCCCCTCAAAAAACAGCTTTCATTATATATAAAATTGTAAGTGAATATAATTGGTTTATTTTACATAAAATAAAAAATCTCCCATAAAAAATATTAAAAATAATATCCAGGAAAAATGACGAAAACGTCGAGACTTACCTTTTTTTGAGTTCCGAAGAAGTCTTTTGCCTATTTCAACCAAATCCCGATTCCAAATCCAAAAAGTTTGAACCGGCAATTTGGGGACCCAAACACCATAGTTATTTTAGAATTTTTGATAAATCCAAGTGCCAATTTGGATCCCGGCCTCAAAATGCTCCGGGAATATGGATCCCAAAGAGTCGTTTTCCAATTGGGATTTTTTAAAATGCCGGACTAACTTCTTCTAATCATAACAATTGAAATCATATACCAAACAGAACCAACATGATCTTGCCCGTAGCCACTCGCTTCACAGCCTTTGGAGCCTTAAAAATTTGTTTAAAATTAAATTTTTTAAAAATTTAGTTTACAAGATTCTACGCATTGACGTGTGATGGAGGTGAACGATTTGAGCATAGTCACTATAGTGGTCTAAAATTAATTATGATTTATTTAAAAACGGAATTGCTCCCCGACCCCCGACATGCCGACCCCTCCTGACCCTACATGAGTCCCGTCCATAGACCCGAACACGCTGCCCCGCCCCCGTAAATCTTGTCCCCTCCGACAATGCCGCCCCCGAAGAAGGGGGGGGGGGGGGGGATTCGGCAGTGTCGATAGGTACCGCCGGGGAAAAATTTGGATTTTTTGTTCCTATAATAGTTATTTTACTCAAATTTTGGACATTTCCCCAAGAAAAATAGTGAAAATTTTTCAAATCTCCCCCAGCGGCGTCTATCGGCACCGCCGGACACCTCCATCGTTAGGGGTGCTTTTCGTGTTTTTTTTCCCGTAAAAATCGTCCTTAGAAGCACGAAACGAAACAATATTTTTCCAATTAACGAAACAAAATTGAAAAAATTTTACGAAACGAAACGAAATTTCTCCCATCTTTGCCCCCAAAGGATCGGGGAGCAAGCAACCCTATTTTAAAAACACATACTGAGCAGAATTTTTCCCACGCGGCACACTTAACAATTTTGCGAAATTTGTAAAAAATAAAAATAAAAAATTTTATAAAATTGGATTTTACGGGTCGAATGACAAGGTCCGAGTCCATGGTCACCAGTGTGTCGTTGGCACACCATTCGTCGTCATCAGCGGAAGGGGCGGACAACGAATTTGTGTACGTAAAGTGGCAGGCTTAAAAAAATTTAAAAAGTGTTAAAATTAATTTAGCTTTTCTAAAAAAAAATTTTATTTTTAAACAAAAAATTTATGGCTTTTAATTACAATTTTCATAAAAATTTTTGTAAAAATTATTGCAATTTTTACAAGAAAAAAAATTGTTGATGAAATTAAATATAAAAAAAATACCAAAGCATTTGAGCGATTTGGACAAACTGACGTTGGAGAATATTTCTAACAAAAGTAGAACAAAAATTGCGCTTTTTTTATTTTGATAACATTCCATTTTTGCTGATTTGTGAGAATTTTTTAATTAAAAAATGTTTTCATTTTAACACTTTTTAACAAATAAATTTAGCGTTTTTCAAAATTAATTTTTAATTAAAAATGTTTTTATTTTAACTCTTTTAAAAATAAATATAATTATAAATATTTTATTAAACATGTAAATTTGCCATTTATTTTTAACTAATATAAAAAAAAAATTTAAAAAAGTCTGGGTAACATGGAATTGCCGAGTGTCAAATTGGGCTTTTCCCGTTCTTTCAAAGCATTTTTGCCCAACTCAGCGAAGCATAATAAGGAATATGAGCTAAAGTTGTTTCAAAAATTATATTTTATATCTTTTTTTATAGTAAATCTAATTTATTGAAAATATAAATTTAGCAATTTGGTTCAGTTCTTAATGTTTTAACAAAATAATTTACTTTTTTATACGATTTCGGGTAAATTATAGTTATTTATTATTAGGTGTATTATTTATTTTACATATTTAATTTATTTAATCGATGCATATTTATTAAAAGCAGCTTTACAATAAATGCAAAATTCAATAAAAAGTGCTTTGCGTTTATTGACAATATAATTGACATGCTTTTTAAATATTTTAGAGTTTTATTTGATTTTATATTCGTAGGAAAAATTTTTTATAATATGTTTAATTGTTTATATAAAATAAAAAATTAAAAGGTTTAATCAATAAAATAAAATGAACTTGCTTAATAAATGCATCATTCTCACCTTATGCATTTTGCTGATCGAAAATGGTAAAATAGTCAAACAATAATTCAAATTTTTACCTTAATTTTCAGGCTTTTGCGGTTCAAACCAAAAAATGTTTGAAAAATCCAATCTTGGCATTCAAATAGCACTCAACGATGAGCTAAATGGTTTAGGTATAAAGTCAAAACCTCAAAGATTTTTGACACGAAATCAATTCGGAACCCGTACAGACTCTGTGCAAATTTTGCAAAAATTGTTGAACGAAAAAAGTGAACCGGCAAACTTTGATCAATATGAAAGCGCTTCCGGGAGTGATCAGACTAAAGTTGGAGAAAAGCCAAATTCTGATCTAAAAGCTCATCATCCGTACAGCGAATCCAATCTTGGCATTAGCAATGCACTCAACGATGGGCTAAGTGCTTTAGGTATAAAGTCGAAAAATCTAATATTATTGAGACAAGATCACCGAATCAGTGCAGATTATGTAACAATGTTAAAGAAATTATTTGTAAAAAATAGTAAAAAGACGAATTTTGATCAAAATGATCAACCAACTGCTTCTAAAAAAAATGATCAGATTAAAGTTGAACAGAAGCCGAATTCTGATCAGAATGATCATCATTATCAATCAAGCGCTTCTGGGAGCAGTCATGAGGCTAAGGGTGAACATGGCACATCCAAAAAGCTAGAGAAAATTGATGAAAATGTTGAATCAGTTCAAACAAACATTGAAAATGTTGAGCAATCTGGTCCAATCAATGACAAAAATCGTGTAAAATATAAATTCAACGAGAAAAGATTATTGTGTAAAATTCCGTCAATCGACGGATCTTCTTCAACCGGACGAGTTGAAAAAACTAAAATTTCCGCGCCAAAAATTGTCGGGGAAAAGCGATTTTTCTCAGAGAGTATGACGGATTTGGACGCCGCTAGCGATAAAAAAATGAATGGAATGGAAGAAGAAACAGCTTTTAGTGCCAAAAACGAGTTGGATGCATTACCACCAAAGTTTGGCACTTATTCACATGGAACACCAACGGCAGCTGGGAAAAAGATGAAGCAAAAGCAGAAGCACAAAAGCGTGACGTGCCAAAAGAAGCTGGATGAACGGAAGAAGAAGTGGTTGAAAATGAAGATGAAACAGCCAGCAGCAAAGAAACATTCGTCATCCGAGGAAATGGTAGTGATTCCAACCAATTTGCCCTTCGGCGAAGCGGAGGAGGAGGAAGAAAGTAAAGTAATTACTAATTAGGCTATTAAGGTGCGGAATAGCGCTGTCGAGAAAAACATTTAGCTTTGTTAAGAAAATAGTTTAAAACCTCTTAAGCGGTTGTTGACACGTTCAGGTGTCCGTGGTATTTAGGAATGAGATTTTGAAAAGCCCACGCTTAATCGGTTTGTTGACACCCGGTTTTCCGTTTAACCGGTTGTTCACATTTTCCGATTAACCGGTTTGTTGACATTTTCCACTTAACCGGTTTGTTGACACTCGAATGACCGGTTTCATTTAACCGGTTTGTGACACCCGGTTTTCCGTTAAACCAGTTGTTGACATTTTCCGATTAACTGGTTTGTTGACATTTTCCGATTAACCGGTTTGTTGACATTTTCCATTTAACCGGTTTGTTGACACCCGGTTTACCGTTTAACCGGTTGTTGACATTTTCCTTTTATCGGGTTTCGGTTTGTTGACACCCGGTTTTCCGGGTTTATTGGCATTTTCCTTTTAACCGGTTTGTTGGCACCCGGTTATCCGTTTAACCGGTTTGTTGACATTTTCCATTGGTTGGTGCACCCGGTTTTCCGTTTAACCGGTTTGTTGACATTTTCCACTTAACCGGTTTGTTGACACTCGAATGACCGGTTTCATTTAACCGGTTTGTGACACCCGGTTTTCCGTTTAACCAGTTGTTGACATTTTCCGATTAACTGGTTTGTTGACATTTTCCGATTAACCGGTTTGTTGACATTTTCCTTTTAACGGTTTGTTGGCACTCGGTTATCTGTTTAGCCAGTTTGTTGACATTTTTCTTTTATCGGGTTTCGGTTTGTTGACACCCGGTTTTCCGGGTTTATTGGCATTTTCCTTTTAACCTGTTTGTTGGCACCCGGTTATCCGTTTAACCGGTTTGTTGACATTTTCCATTGGTTGGTGCACCCGGTTTTCCGTTTAACCGGTTTGTTGATATTTTCCGTTTAAACGGTTTGTTGACACCCGGTTTTCCGAATAACCGGTTTGTTGACATTTTCCGATTAACCGGTTTGTTGACATTTTCCATTTAACCGGTTTGTTGGCACCCGGTTATCCGTTTACCGGTTTGTTAGCATTTTTCTTCCATCAGTTTCCTAATACCCGGTTTTCCGTTTAACAGTTTTGATGACATTTTCCGTTTAAACCGGTTTGTTGATACCCGATTTTTGATTAACCGGTTTGTGGCACCCGGTTATCCGTTTAACCAGTTTGTTGACATTTTCCGTCTAACCGGTTGGTGCACCCGGTTTTCCGTTTAACCAGTTTGTTGACATTTTCCGTCTAACCGGTTGGTGCACCCGGTTTTCCGTTTAACCGGTTTGTTGCATTCTCCATTTAACCGGTTTGTTGACACTCGGTTTTTCGAGTGACCGGTTTGTGACGCCCGGTTTTCCGTTTAACCAGTTGTTGACCTTTTCCGATTAACTGGTTTGTTGACATTTTCCGATTAACCAGTTGTTGACATTTTCCGATTAACCGGTTTGTTGACATTTTCCACTTAACCGGTTTGTTGACATCCGGTTTTCCATTTAACAGGTTTGTGACACCCGGTTTTCCGTTTAACCAGTTGTTGACATTTTCCGATTAACTGGTTTGTTGACATTTTCCGATTAACCGGTTTGTTGACATTTTCCATTTAACCGGTTTGTTGACATCCGGTTTACCGTTTAACCGGTTGTTGACATTTTCCGATTAACTGGTTTGTTGACACTCGAGTGACCGGGTTGTTGACATTTTCCTTTCATCGGTTGCTAATACCCGGTTTAACTGGTTTGTTGACATTTTCCGTTTAACCGGTTTGTTGACACCCGGTTTTCCGTTTAAAACAGTTTTGTTGGCACCCGGTTTTCCGTTTAACGGTTTGTTGACATTTGCCATTTAACCGGTTTGTTGGCACCCGGTTTTCCGTTTAACCGGTTTGTTGGAATTTTCCGTTAACCGGTTTGTTGCACCTGTTTTCCGATTAATCAGTTTGTTGACGGTTTGTTGACATTTTCCATTTAACCGGTTTGTTGGCACCCGGTTATCCGTTTAACCGGTTTGTTGCACCTGTTTTCCGATTAATCAGTTTGTTAACGGTTTGTTGACTTTCCTTTTAACCGGTTTGTTGGCACCCGGTTATCCGTTTGGTGACATTTTTCTTTCATCGGTTTGTTGACACCCGGTTTTTCGAATAACCGGATTGTTGACATTTTCCGTCTAACCGGTTGGTGCACCCGGTTTTCCGTTTAACCGGTTTGTTGACATTTTCCATTAACCGGTTTGTTGACATTTTTCATTTAACCGGTTTGTTGGCACCCGGTTATCCGTTTAACCGGTTTGTTGGAATTTTCCGTTAACCGGTTTGTTGCACCTGTTTTCCGATTAATCAGTTTGTTGACGGTTTGTTGACTTTCCTTTTAACCGGTTTGTTGACACTCGAATGACCGGTTTGTTGACATTTTCCTTTCATCGGTTGCAAATGCCCGGTTTAACTGGTTTGTTGACATTTTCCGTTTAACCGGTTTGTTGACACCCGGTTTTCCGTTTAAAACAGTTTTGTTGGCACCCGGTTTCCGTTTAACGGTTGTTGACATTTGCCATTTAACCGGTTTGTTGGCACCCGGTTTTCCGTTTAACCGGTTTGTTGACATTTTCCGTTTAACCGGTTTGTTGGCATTTTCCGTCTAATCAATTGGTCACCCGGTTTTCCGTTTAACCGGTTTGTTGACATTTTCCATTTAACCGGTTGGTGCACCCGGTTTTCCGTTTAACCGGTTTGTTGATATTTTCCGTTTAAACGGTTTGTTGACACCCGGTTTTCCGAATAAGCGGTTTGTTGGCGCCCGGTTATCCGCTTAACCTGTTTATTGACATTTGCCATTTAACCGGTTTGTTGGCACCCGGTTTTCCGTTTAACCGGTTTGTTGACATTTTCCGTTTAACCGGTTTGTTGACATTTTCCGTTTAAACGGTTTGTTGACACCCGGTTTACCGTTTAACGGTTTGTTGCCATTTTCCGTTTAACCGGTTTGTTGACAATTTCGTTCAACCGCGGTGGTTAACATTTTTCGTTTAAACGGTTTGTTGACACCCGGTTTTCCGTTTAACCGCTTTGTTGACACCCGTTTACCCGGTTGTTGAAATTTGCCGTTTCACCGGTTTGCTGACACCCGGCTATCAGTTGTTCCGGTTTGCCGACTCCGGTTTTCCGTTTTGCTTCAAAGCATTTTTTATTCATTAATATAACACGATTTTTAGGTGAATTATATGAACAGACGCCGTTCATATCGGCAAGCCTGGGTACTGACAATCTTATGCGATTGTTTCAAATTCAATTTTGCGACGAAGCGATCAGCATCAACTTAGAGGAGAAAAAAGGGGTAAAGGTAAAATAAATTTAAATTCTAAAATTGTTAAATTCAAACATTTAAAATAAGGGTTGATTTTTTAATTTTTCAACGCTTTTTGATCTTTTTAAAAACATTTTCATATATAAATAGTATTTATTTACCAAAAGACATATTTTAGGGTGATCAGCTTTTGGCCGGCGCAATTCGTTTAGGGCTCCGAAACGCATTTTGCTTTTCCTTTTTCAATAGTCTAAATTTGCCATCGACTTTTGAACTCAAATTGGGCACCGAAGAAGAAGAGTTCAACAACAAATACAATCATCGAGCATTTTATTTTCATCACATGCTATACGATGCCAAGGTGGAACCGATCAGCAAAAGGTTTTCGTATTTATTTATTTTATAAAAATTATACAAACATTAAAATTGATACATAAAAATATTATATCTACATATTTGGTAAAACCATCTCTACATGTCCAAAGCAAAAACAATCGCTCGCTCTCCCAAGACTCTTTTAAACCCGAGCGTTTGAAAAGTCTGGGTTATTTGACATTTTATCAATTATGAACAAAAAAACTGCACCAAATAAAATTAAATAAATTTTAAAACGAATAAATTTAATAACAATTTAACATTACTTAAATGTGCATAAAAAGATGATAAATATTAATTCAATTAACGAATTCGAGTTAAATCATTTTTGCGCAGCCGGAATTCATTTTTTACTCTTTTCAGTGTCAACAATGGCACGTTCGACCTGGTGTTCCGGGCCCCCTATGTGTTTAAGGCGTTGCGCGCTGTTTTTGATTACCGATCAGCGACGGTCACCGGGGAGGAACTGATCCAATCGTTGGCGGAAAAGCCGCTTAAAATGTTTCAAAATCCGGCACAAAGTGGTGCCAAATTTTTGCAAACAAGTGACGGACAGTTCTTCATCAAATCCACTGACAGCATTGAATTGCAATTTTTTGACACATTTTTATTTGAGCGAACGTATGTTTTGTTTAATTTTAAAAAATTTCATATTTTTTAATGAATTTTCAGGATTTTTAAAAGTATTATTTTAAAAACAACTAAAAATTTATTTTTACAAAGCATTTCGCGTTTTGTTCATGATTAAAATTGTTTACTGATGGTTTTTTTTTCTTTGTTTTAGTGTTTTTAAATGTATTATTTTAATTTTATTAAAATTAATTTTAGACGTTCTTATGACGACGGTCCCATAGATTTTTATGTCGGCGCAGTTTGGTATTACTACGAATATTTGCGCTCCCAAATACTTGGAAAAAAACACTCACTTTTACCCAAATTTTATGCACTTTTTGATCTTGAGGTTCGAAAGAAAGAAAATGTTTTTTAAATAATATTATTTTACTAAATACTATTATTCCCACATTTTAAATCCTTTAAAATTAATTTTTTTATCGCAAATTTAATAATTATTAAATATGTGTTACTAGTTAAACCAATATTTCTTTTTAATATAAATTGAATTCATTTTAAGAACATTCAAAGCAGTGAAAAGCAAAGTTTCATCATGATCAACAACATTTTCCCGTCAAATTTCCCAAAAATTCACTACAAATTTGACCTAAAAGGCGCATCGATGAATCGGAAAGTATTGAAATCGAAGGATGACAATCCGGCACACAAAACGTGCCGCGACTTGGACTTTTTCCGTTATAACCCGGAGGACAAAGACGGTACAATGCTGGAGGGGCTGTTCAGACATGGCATTTGCATTGAGGCCAAACACCACGAACAATTGGCCAAAACTCTCGAAAATGACACATTGGTAAGAAAACAGGAAATGAATAAATGTTTTAGTTTGAAAAAAATTTTTATAATTTATTTACGGAACACCCCACATAGGTATATAAAAAACGTTTTTTCTGACATAAAAAAAGCGCTCAACCCAAATCTGACCTGGGGGGGGGGGGGAAGAGGTCAATTAGAAGGGGGGTTCAAATGGGGAGGGGGGGGGGGGGGGGGTGGGCTCGGGGATACAATTAGAAGAGAGGGGGGGGGGTACTTAATAGAGGAAATACGGTATTAGAGGCAATTCAAAAATTGAATATGACCTTCAATTTATTGATTTTGCACTTACCTAAAACGGTTTTTGATTGAACCGGTTGCCGTATCAATTGACATAATAACATGCTAATCTTAGGGTAACGAACAAAATGCCAAATTTTTTAATTAAATGTAATTTAATTATAAATAAAAATGTTTTTATTAAAAAAAAATTAAATTGCTTGAATGATTTACAGTTTCTAAAATCGCACAATATTACGGACTACAGTTTACTTCTGGGTGTCCATTTTATTGACAATGAAAAATTGCCGGCAGAATGGCGTGGAGAGCTGTGAGTTTATAAAAACAATTTCTGTTTTTTATTAAATTTCTGTTTTATCCAAGTGCTTTTTTAATCGCTTCACAATTTAGGGTAATCAAAATTTTAAAATGCCAAAATTTTTACCGTTTCAAACATTGATAGTAGAGAATAAAATTTATTTAAAAGATTGTTTTTTTTTAATTTTCAAAATTTTGCATAAAAAAATTTTGACTGCTTTTGCTTTATGCATATGCTCAAATTTTTTAAAAACTGTTTTTAACTCCGTGCACATACATACATAAATAATTCTGGTCTACTTTTTTCCTATTTAGACCATTTGGTGTGCTTAGGGGCACATGCGACAATTGCAAAAACCCATTTCGCAACAAATATGAAAATGATCAAAAATTGTTGTTAAGCATCGGAATCATTGACACATTGCAGACATACGACTTTTTTAGGAGGTGTGAAAATGCTTACAAATCGTCCAAGTCGCTTTTCATTCAGGTAGGTATTTTGTCTGAAAATGCCATCAAAATTGAGACACTTCGGCACCCAACACGACCCAATTGGACACCCTAATTAAGACTATTTGGCATCTACCTACAAATTGAGACAATTTGCCATCAAAATTGAGACATTTGGACACCCATATTGAGACAATTAGATACTAAAATTTAAACAATTAGCACCCTAAATTCATTTTATCACTAGTTCAAAGTGTTCTGAAAACATAAAATTCGAGAATTTTTATTTCAATAAAAATGTAAACAATTTATTTTCAGAGCGAGGGTTTTCTGTTCCCGCCATCGACACGAAGAAAATATGTAATAAATTTAAATAAAGCCAATTATTAACAAAATTTATTCGTTATTTAAGCTTTTAGTAAATTGTAAGCTTGATCAAAAATGCGTCCCCTATAAATCAATAATTTTTTTTAAAAAAATTTTAATATTGGATTTTTAAATTTTCAAAAGCAAGAGTTCACGCATAAATTTATCATTTTTGTAAGTTTTTGCGCATATTTTGGGCGTTTAGCACTAGAGACCGGCCAGAAGGGTCGGTCGGTACTTTTCGGTAAAGTACCGAAAAGTACCGGTACCGAAAAGTACCGAAAAAAATTGTCGGTACTTTTTCGGTTTTCGGTACCAAGATTTTTTTAATTAACTTTTCAACAAAAAATCGTTTATTTTGGAAATCTTGGCTTTATTAATCGGAGATTGCGGTTTAAGAAAATTAGCATTTCGACCTGTTCCTGTTCTGTGGCATGATTTTAATAGTTTTTGGATCAGTTTGAATGGGGCTCGGCAGTGCCGCCGAGAAAATTTTGGATTTTTGATGGCATTTATTAAGAAAAAATGGCCCAAAAAATGCATTTCGGAAACAAAAAAATGCTTTAAAAAATTTTAAAAATCAAATAAAATTTCACCGGACACTTTTGAAATTCCAGGTCCGCCCCCAAAAAATCTCATATCCGTTATCCGTCGATATATCCGCGGATATCCGGATGCCCGTGCTCACGCCTACAATTTATTAAGAAATCTTGTCCAATTTCGATAACTATAATGGTGAAAAAAGTAATTCTTTATGTAAATCTTAGAAGTTTTGAAAATTTTTGAAAATTAATTTGTTATAACTTTCTTCAAAAAATTGAGAAATTCCTAAATTACCTTCAATTTTAAAAATCTTAAATACATATTTAAAGAAAAAATATTTTTTTTTTCTAAAAAAACTATATATGTACACAGTCGGGGTTTGAACCCCAGTCATCACTCACCACGGCATTCAATAAAAAGAAATTTTGACTAGAGAACTCGAACCTCAGACAATAGGGTCTTTTGGTTCACAGTTTAACCACTGAGCCACATAATATTATGCATAACGGTTGCAAATTTCAAATATATTACGTACTTTTTTCGGTACTCAAATTTTGTTCGGTCGGTACCTTCGGTTCTCAGATTTTTTCGGTCGGTACTTTTCGGTAAAGTACTGAAAAAGTACCGGTACCGAAAACCATCGGTACTTTCCAAAAAGGTTCGGTCGGTACTTTTCGGGAAAGTACCGATGCCTGAGTACCGAAAAGTACCGAAAAAGCGTCGGTACTTTCCCGTACCGTCCGATCTCTATTTAGCACATATAATCCGATTCCCTGTACTGTAATTATCAAAAAATAAATAAAAATAAAAATTTCCAAAAACAATTCAGAGGCCAAATTCAGTCAAAAAGCCAAATGTTTATCGAAAACGCTTTTTGGACGCAATTCTAAACGTTGTTTTGAGAAAAGATTGCGGCGCCACATTCACAGTAGATGGTGATGAACAAGACGAACATTATTCGGCAGAAGAAGATGAATCGGAGGAGTTGTTCATTTTTAGAGCAAAAAAAATGGAGGAAAGTGATCAGCAGACTGATCAGTCCACCACCTTGATCAGTCCATCAAAGAAAAAAAAGCACAGACAATTGTTGTCAAAACAAATAAAACAAGACATTGTTGAGGACCTCAAGAAGTTGGACTTGATGAATGTTTCTTCAATATTCAGCAAGAAAAAAAACTATTCAAAATTTGGCAGTTTTGGCACAAAGACCGTTGATCGGGCAGCTTCTGTGCCCGTCGACTTCCGGGAACACGAGTAAAAAGATTGTGAATGATGCACATGAAGTCCGCGCAGTACCAGCACAACTCATAATATAACCTATACATAATTAGGGCTTTTTCATATCTTTTTCACACCTAAAAATCGCAGTCCTAATTATGTATAATTTTACATTGATATTTTACAACATTTGTAGTGTAAATGGCATAAAATTGGTTAGTGCACAAAGTTCGTTGCTTATCAATTTAAACTTTCTATTAGTTCCGGAAATACAAATTTCTCGAACAATCGATTCGCCGTAACCGGGAATTTTGATTTAAATTTGTCAAACCAATAAAAAAACAAATAAACAAAAGATAACCAGGCAATTAGGCCGGGGAGGGAATTTTTTACAAAAATTGGCAATCTTTTGAAAAACACTGTTTTCATGAAAATTTTTGGAGTCGAGAATCTCGAGCTTCTTTCGAGCAAGACTCGAGACGGATTCTCGAAAAAATCTCGGATCTCGAAAAATATCGAAAATTCAGTTTTATTCGAGACGAGATGTCGAGACGAGATTTCTCGAGAATCTCGTCGAGACCACGCACATAAATCTGAATTCAACGGGTCTATTTATTAGCAGAGGATGTTGAGGTGAAGTATACTACCTCCTGAGGGTTTAGCTTTGAAACAGAAGCTTATTCGCTTCATTAGCTCAGTTGTTTTCTTTTGTTTATGAAAAATTACAACAAAATTGCACCAATTTTAGTAAAAATGATTTTGTATTTATGTGAAATGCTTAATTCGATCAATGAACAAATCTTTGCCTGCTTATGCAAAGACGAAGCAGAATGTGAACTTTGCAAGTCCGGCAGCGAAGAAAAGTTCAAAATCGAGACAATGGGCTCAAACACAAAAGGCCTGATTCATCACTTGAAGACAAAGCACAAACCAAGAAAAGCAGAGATGGTGATTTTTTTTGAAAAGAGCACTCCCCATGATCAACTATCATTACTGAATTAAAGTATTTCTCCTTGCGATTGGTTGACAATTAGCTTTTCGATAAATTCAAAATTTTAATCAAAAATCTCGAATCTTGACTGTTCCGGCTCGAGATTTTTCGAGACTCGAGATTCTCGAGAAATCTCGTCTCGAATACAACTGAATTTTCTAGATTTTTCGAGACCCGAGATTTTTTCGAGAATCTCGTCTCGAGTCTGACTCGAAGCTCAAGTCCGGGCTCTAATGAATACGAAAGAAAGGACTTAATAAAAATAGTGAAAACTTTCATAAATTCATCGGCATCACCGGACCAAGTAAAAAAAGTACATAACATTAAGCGTTGTTAGTTTTTTGAACAAAATTATAGGTATTTTGTTTTTTGGGTGTAATTTAAAAAAATATATATTTTATAGGCGCGAAGTCGGCGGCGCCGATAGATGCCGCCAAAAGAAAAATGAAAATTTTGACAAATTATTTATAGTATGCAAAATTCGTTCAAAATCATTTTTTTGTAAAGTTTAATTTTTGTATTTTAAATTGGATTATTTGCAAAACTATGTAGTTTGTTTTTAAAAATCGGATTAAACCATAAAAATCCTTCATTGACTTCATAATTTATTTTTTTTTGCTTAAATTTGCAAGCCTCAACTTTTACTTTTTCAGATTTTTTTACCTTCTTTCTTTATTATAGAATAATTTGCATAATAATTGATTTATATTATCGGTTGATTGGTTTTGTAAGTCATTCATTGGAAAATAGGTTATTTGCTTACATTGTTTGCAAATTCATCTCAATTATCTATATAGAAATAAAAAATAATTTTATAAAATGTAAAAATGTTGAAAATTAATTTGTTAAACTCAAAATTTGCTTATAATTTAGTTCTTTTATTATCAATGTCTGAAAAGCGGAGAATTTCAATTGTACTCATATTTTTGACACTGCTTCTTTTAAACTCTGCTTGCGCAAAGGGTGGAAAGGATCGTGAAAGTTCAAAAGACCCAAAAATTGTATGTGCCAATAAAAAAATTGAAATTCAAAATTTCAAAAGATTATATTACATATTTAACATTGCTTTAACTTTAAAGGGAGTTGATCAAATGTTCAATAATTTGGAAACGGATGTGACTGACGTGAAACAGCTGATAAAGGACAATTTTTCGCTCATTTTGAATCAAATTAAAGAAATACGTGCGGAAATTGAGAATTTGAAAAAAAGAGTTTCGAACCTTATGATGATGAATGTGAGTGAGTACTTAATGAACGCAGGGACTAAGTTAATTAAGCGTAATCACATAAATGATAATTAATAATAATAATAATTCAGGGTTCCTAAATGAATCATTTGGCTAGCTAAAAAGCATCATTTCGGACCAAAAAGCATCATTTTTTATTTTAAATCTTTATTTAACCGATAAATAATGTCCGGCGGTGCCTGCCGACAGTTGCCGTCGAGAAAATTTTTCCAATTTTTAACTCAATTTGTTAAAAAATTTGCAACTAAATTTGCAGACAATGTGATGCTTTTTTGCATTAAAAAAAGAGGTCATTTCTCGGTCTCGAGTCTTGGTGTCAATTTCTCGGTCTCGAGTCTCGGTGTCATTTCTCGGTCTCGAGTCTCGGTGTCATTTCTCGGTGTCATTTCTCGGTCTCGGGTCTCGGTGTCATTTCTCGGTCTCGAGTCTCGGTAAATTGCAAGTCTCGAGCAGATTCTCGTTTTACAGTAAATCAACTGACTATAAAGTTTAAGTGTGCACAGGGCTCAATGAGCGGCGAATATGAGCATCATCAAGCCTTGCAGAATGAGCGAAGAAGGCTTACAAAAAGCAAAAGCGGTTGGTTTATTATTATATAATTTAGTGGCTTAATTATAAATAAAAAGCAACAATCATTAACAAATATTTTTATGTTAAATTTGTTTTTGAACAATCAATCATTTGCCGGTGGTAGATTTGATGTCATATTTAGTTTCAATTGAACATTATCAACAGCTTAGTCACAACACAAATTCAAAATATAACAGCGATGGCACAATGTCTGATGAGGTTGGACAAAATTAAATAAAAAATAATTACAGTACCCAAAAATGCATTTTTTGTGCAATGGGAATAATAATACTTCTTTAAAGGTATTTATGTCCAAGTCAATAAATTGTTGGGATCCAAATGCATGCAACAAAAAGCTTACCATAATCGATTCTGACTATTTGCAGGTTAAGCATAAAGGAAATTCTGGTAACCAAAATTTAAATTTAAAAATAATTACCCAGAGCTTTTCAGGCCCCTTTTCATTGGACTGGCGAATAAGGGCACAATGTCGGCGGACGGTTGGGTTGGGTATGCCCCGGGCAGTTACGCGTATTCGAGCAACGGCGACTTGTTTGGCCATAATGTGAAAGGCAAAATTCGGCCCATCTTTAAGAAGATCAAATTCGGTGCGGCCAACGACATTGTCGGCTGCGGCGTCAATTTGATGACAAAACAAATCATTTACACGAAGAACGGCGAGCTTTTGGGTAAGTGTGTGCCGGCAGGCAATAATTCTTAATTTAAAATTTTTCAAAAAAAAAAAACAGACGACAGCAATTAATTAATGGTATTGGAAAATATGGGATCATTTTGATTATTATATACCTAATTACTGGGACTCGGATTTTCAGGTTTTAACCTATTTTGTTTTTTTGCGAACATGGTTTGATGAGAGAAGCCCGGAAATAGCATTCAATTCGAGCGACTTTTTAGTCAATATAAATCAATATTTTGGCATTTTTGAGAAAAAATCGATGTTTTTCGCCATTTTTCAGTAATAAATCCATATTTCAGCAATTTTTTTGAATAATTCTTTAAGAAAAACGCAATTTTATCGGATTTTTTCGAAAATTCTTGAAGAAATTCAATATTTTGGGCATTTTTTCCCAAAATTTTTTAAGAAAAATGTAATAAAAACGAAAAATGTAGAGCTAAAACTCCAAAATTTTTTCAAACCAAAAATACACCCTCCAAAAAATCACTTTTTTTTTTGACAAAAACGCACCCCTAAAGATCGAAATTTCCAAAAAATTTTATTTGATATTTTTATTAAATTTTCCAAAACTGTGAAAAATAGTGAAAAATTAATAAAGATTGACGAATTTTGAACGTTTTCGGGCAAAAATTGACTGAATTTGGTCAGTTTTAGCACACTTTTTAATCAAGCATTTTTGGGGGGTTTTTGGTCAATATTTCGCGTTTTTTAGCAATTATAAATCCGAGCCCTAATAATTAGTACCAAGCATGTGAAACGCGCCCAAAAAAAGCGATAGGCGATATGCGATATGCACAAAAAAGGCGATAAATATTGCGCAATAGCGATCGCGATTCCAATCCCTGATACTAATTAGTAATTACGTACGTAAACTATTGTTTCTGAGAGAGTAATGTGCTAATTGCTTTTAGATACCGCCAATTTAACGGTCAGCTCGACCGATTTGTTTCCGTGTGTAAGTTTACTTAGACCAGGCGACCAAATTAAAGCAAATTTTGGCCCGAATTTCGCATTTGGTTCACTTCTTGAAATACAAATGAAAGTTGGGGAATGATCAAAAGATTAATTAATTTAGAAGTTGATTCGAAAATTTATGCATTTATAATAGAAGGAAATTCCATAATTGTCCCGCCAATTTTAGCAATTATTTTTGTATTGATAATGAGCAAATCGCAAAATTCCGCAATTTCCCGCGCAAAGCTGTGAATTTTAGAATTTCTAAAAGTTCACACGAGGAATTCCGGGGGTTCCCAATTTCCAAAATTCGAACATACTTATGCTATTATTTGTAATTGGGATCTGTTCTAACAAATTATCTTTTGATAAACGGATTTTATTTTGTGAAATCATTGTCGATAAAAACTTTTCAAAAACAAATTGAATAATCTAATATTTTAGCAAAAACTGGTTATCAAAGAATTTAAACAAAATTGACAGATCAAATGGGTTTCTTTCAAATTCAATTCTGTTTCTGCGTTCATTTTATAATGAAAGCGACATTTTGACTAAACCGGGAAATTACCCATATTTATACCTGTCTTTTGAAATTCGCATTATTAAAATTTTCTTTGCCAGCGCCTGTGGGCGTCGTTTTTTGGCGATATGTTTTAGAAAATATGGAGCTAGCTGTCGCTTACGAGAATTGGTCTTTTTGTTGTTGTTGTTACATATGTATTCTTTTCGCTGCTGTACAACTCGCCTATGTAACATTTCGCCTACGCAACATTTCGCCTACGTAACATTTCGCCTACAAAGCCGAAAGGCAACATTTCGCCTACAAGGTTAAAATGTTACAACTCGCCTACGCAACATTTCGCCTACACAGTCAAAAAGCAACATTTCGCCTACAAATTTTAAAAATCAATTTTTAACATTTCCTTTGACAAATTTAAGGCTTATTTGGCTAGATCAAAAGCAAAAGCATTGTAAAATCCATCTTCACACACGTATACCTAATTATTTATACTAGTAGATAAAGGAAAATGAATTTTGAAAAAATGGGTCTGAAAAGGAAGATCGGCCAAGCAAGGAAGGACGTCACCTGCGAAGTTTTTGAGCACTTCGAAATGTTAAGACGTAAATTTTTATGCATTGGTTTTTTGAATGGTGTAAATTTTGTGCAAGCGTAGAAGTGTTTGGTATTTTCAATACAGCAAACCCACTTACAATTAGACTTTCTGATCATCTCATTATCAAGGAGGCCGATCCTTTTCAACAATTCTGGCAGCTAGACAAAATCTATTCAATTATTCATTTTGTATCATTTCTTTGTTGCCAGACTTAATAAAATTGAAGCTTTAATTCTTTCGCGCATTACAAAATGCTTAATCGTTTGTCAAAGAAAAATTTAAAAAAAAAAAGAATTTTTAAAATTTGTAGGCGAAATGTTGCTTTTTGACTGGGTAGGCGAAATGTAACATTTTAACCTTGTAGGCGAAATGTTGCCTATTGGCTGTGTAGGCGAAATGTAACATTTTAACCTTGTAGGCGAAATGTTGCCTATTGGCTGTGTAGGCGAAATGTAACATTTTAACCTTGTAGGCGAAATGTTGCCTATTGGCTGTGTAGGCGAAATGTAAATAGGCGAAATGTTGCGTAGGCGAAGTGTTGCTTTTTGGCTTTGTAGGCGAAATGTTGCCTTTTGGCTGTGTAGGCGAAATGTTACATAGGCGAGTTGTAGTGGCGCCATTCTTTTATTTGTTCAATTTCATTAATCTTTTAGTAAAATTTAGAGTTGGCCGGGAGTCGGGAAATTCCCGGTTTTTTGAATCCCGATCCCGGTTTTTGAACGATCGGACCGGGACTAACCGGGGAAAAAATACACCACCTAAGAATAGGATTGTTGAGTGAGAAAATTTAATTTGCTTGTGGTGTAATGGTGAGTGGATGGGTGGGGTTGGGGTTCATCCGGCATTTTAAAATTGTGGACCAGGATCAGCGATCGATGTGTTGTGGTGGTTTTTGGTTGTTGTTAAATTTAAAAAAAATTCGATTTCTGCTCAAGCCGACTCCAAGCGTTTGACAACCGCCCATTGTTAAGGGTTTGCCATTGCCAGGCCACAAAATTCGCACCCCTGCCATCATTGGTTGACGGCAGGTGCAGCAGAAGGAGAAGAAGTAGCAGAAGATCGGACACGAATGAAAAAGAACGCGGCGACAGCGTGCACGCCGTCAAAGCGCGGGCGGGAAACGGCGTCGGTGAGCAGAGATCGCGTTGCCGACGAGCACATGCGTCGTTCCTTATATAATGGACAATAATTCCCCTCCTTTTTTACGATGGGGTGAAAAGAGGAAAGAGAAAGAAAGAAATATGTGAACTATTTTCACTCACGCTCGTTTCTCTTCCCTACTCTCTCCTTTTATTGGACTATTTCCATACACGTTCCAGCATGCGTTTTGTTATTTTTATTAACAAAAAAATTATATTAGAATTTTTTTTTCGGATTAGGGAAGGGGCGGGGGTGGGCGGCGGTGCCGAAAAGTGCCGCCGAGAAATTTTTTAAAATTTAATTTATCTATTTTTGTTAAGAAAATTGTTCAAAAATTTTTCCCAACAAGGACTAAAAATGTCAATTTTTAATAGTAGCTCTTTTCAACAGTTGTTACAGTATTTCTACAGTATCTCCGTTTCTGCTTCTTTTCTTTCACTCTTTTCTGTCGTTTCTTTCCAATTTTCAAGCCTTTTTGTTCTCCTTTTATACTGTCCATTATTCTTTCTTTTCTCAAATTTTGCTGGCTTCTTTTTTTCTCTGCCGCTAGCATAATATTTCGTTGTCTGTTTCTTTTTACTCTCTGTGCCATCAGTCTTCATCTCTGGCACGCTTTTATTCTTTAATTGTGTCTGCCTTCTACTGTCTGCACTTCTGCTGGTCGTCCGTCTTACCGTACTGTTTTCCAAACTGTCTCTATCTCTCCGCCTCCAAATAGCAGCAGCAGCAGCAGCATTTCTCTGAGCCTTTTCATCTCTGGCCATGCCATCATTGATACGTTCATCGTCTGCCTCTCTGCCCCATGCTAATTCGTCGGAATCATTATCATCATCACTGTCTGCCAACGACGAAAACGTATGCTGCTGCTGCTGCTGATTAATTGTTCTCTGTCGTCGTCCACCCTCTCTGATCAACACACTATTTCTTCTACGATTAGCTGTTGCTGCTGCTCTCTCGCTTTCTGTGTAGTCTGAACGACGTCTTTTTCTCTGTGCTCGCGCAATTTTTCTTTCCACTTCCAGTCTGTCCTTCAATTGTTCCCACTTTCGCTCTGCTGCTGCTCTCTCTGTTACTGCTTCACGCTCGCGTGGACGCGTTCGCGCGCGCATTTTATTTTTCTTGTTAACTAAAAACGCGATTTTTTTTAAATAAATATTTTCTAAAACTCCTCAAAAAGATGCTAAAAACCCAAAATAGGTCCTGATTTCTTCTACATACTTTGGCGTTTCTTAGAAAAGTCCATACATATATCGCCCGCCATTCCCCGTTTTTAGACAATATTTTGGCATTTTTTTCGAAAATTTCTTAATAAAAATGCAATAAAAAACGAAAATATTCCTAAAAAAGTTTAAAAAATTTTTTTACAAAAAATGCGCTCCCTTAAAATGACTTTTTCTTTGACCAACAAATACGAATGCTCACTTAAAATTAAAATTTTAATGAAAATGAAAATGAAAATGTAACATTGTTACCGTACAAATACCGTGAGCCTCTTCGTTGGCCCAACTTCAACGACGGTCTCTCACCACCACCAATATCATCGGCATTATGATTTTTGTAACGCCTTTTGCGCCATCTTTTATCCCTTTCCGGATGCTTAGGAGGGCCCCGTGGCGCTTTTGGAAGTCTAAAAATATTGTTTTTTAAAGAAATTCTAACTTTTTTTTGCCACATAACTTTGGTTCAATTTGTCCTCTTGCATAATTAATTTGAAGTTTTTGTCATTAAAATTGTCGTCATTCACGTTGAATTGATGTGCTACTTTTTTCTTTATATTTTTTCTTAACGAATTAAAAGAAAAATTTAATTAAAATAAATATTTTGAAATGGAACCCCCAAAAATGTCAACTTTTGTTGTTTTTGGCCATAAATGCAAAATATGCGATCACAAAAGGTCAAAACTCTGACCAACGTAAAGACCGCCCGTTTTTTGCACTGGTTTGATCATAAAATTCAAAAAAATAAAAAATGTGAAACCTTCTATAAAGTTTTATGTTCTTGCCGATTCGTTCAAATTGTCCATTCTTGTATCCGTTTGCATTTATTGCCGACGACTTTTTCTGACGATTCTTTTTGCTTAAAAATTATTATTGTTATATTATTATTGAGCCTTGATGTAAATGTTAAAGAATTTTATGAAAATTTATTAAAATTCAATAACATTTTTATTTGAAATTTTTGGGGTGCATTTCTGACCGAAGAATAAGTCCTTTCTTAGAGGCTAATTTTTGGCCAAAATTTTTTGTGATTTTTAAGAATATAAACGTTGACCGGGACTGGTACTGAAATTTCCATTTTGGGACTGAAATTTGGCCGCTTTGTCAAAAAGTCTTTAATTCAAAGCATCCTTATATGGGCCCGGTTTTTTTTATAAATATTAATTCTTTTAACTTATTGACTGGTTTTATACCCTTTATGTTGTTTAAGCTTTTCTTTATTTCGCAAATTTACATTTTTTGACGGCGTTTCTTTAAATTCTCTGCAATAAAAATATTATAAATTCCAAATCATATATTATTTTTTAAATTATTGACTTATAATATCGCCTTTTTACTGTCATATTTCTCTTTTTACTCCCTTTCGATGCGGCATTTATGTACAATAAAAATAGTAAAATAATAATAATAATATGTAATAATAAACGTTGTTTTTGTAGTAGTAAATACATCTAAAAATAAATAACAAAATTCAAAAATTCTTTACTATAATTTAAATGATTTTTTGATCTTTTATAAAAAATGAATAGAAATGCTTTTTATTCATCGATTTTTTTAGCTTTAATATTACAATTTCCCAATTTGAGGAAAACATAAATCAATCGATTCATTAAAACAGCGTTTTTTCTTTAAAATAAAATTAAAATTATAATACGAAATGCAAAAATGCCCTGATGACTCACACATAAATAAAAATAATAGTTCAGAAATTTTTGGTTTCTAACGGTACATTTTTCGTTTTTATTGCATTTTTTTAAAAGTAATTTTCGAGAAAAGGCCTAAATATTGAATTTCTTCAAGAATTATCCATAAAAATATTAGTAGAATTAAACATATGGACTCAAAATTGACCATAACGCAAAAATTCCAAAATATTCTATTAAAATATTCGGCTAAAATTCTTTTTGTGGTTTTCTGCCCAAACGCAATTTTTAAAAAATATATATTAAAAGCTTTTTTTAGAAATTTTTGGAGACTCAAAAATTAAGAAATTTTTGGAAAAATATACCGAACGGACTAAAACGCGCAATGGTAAAAACTATTCGCAAAAAAACATAAAAATATGAACACTCGGACGCCCTGGTTATAAGGCAGAGAAAATAATTGCAACAAATCAGAACGGAGAGAAATGAGCGTAAAAGAGAAATAGTTCAGATATTTCTTTCTTTCTCTTTCCTTTTTTACACCCCATCAAAAAATAATGATGAAAATATCCTTACATTATATAAGAACATGAGAGTGATTGATGTTGTGCGTTTCGCTCGCCGGTGCCGTTTCCCGCCTTGCGGCTTCGACAGTTTGTTGTTGTGACGCTGTCGCCGTTCTTCTTGAACTTGTGCCTGAATCCTGAACATGGGCTTGAACAAGGGAAGGGACTTGGCCGTTTTTGTATTCCCAAACCCTTCAACGTGAACATGGACCTGAGCATGACCCTGAACATGATCCTGTACACTTGTTTTGTGCCTGCCTGGCAATGGCAGAACAAATTTTGGCGGTTGTCAAACGGTCGGAGTCGGTTTGAGCACAAAATCGCAACCTTTTTTATTTTTCAATTTTTTTCACTAATTCAATTTGGTACACTTTTCGTTATCGAAACACACCCCCCCCCCCCCCCCCCCCCCCCCCCTCCCCTTCGTATTCCGTGATTTTGGGTGATTCATTCGTATTCCGTGATTTTGGGTGAGCTCGTTTTCCATCCTTTTCTTTTTCCGTGATTTTGGGTGATTCCATTCGTATTCCGTGATTTTGGGTGATTCCTTTCGTATTCCGTGATTTTGGGTGAGCTCGTTTTCCATCCTTTTCTTTTTCCGTGATTTTGGGTGATTCCATTCGTATTCCGTGATTTTGGTGATTTCATATTCCGTGATTTTGAGCAATTTCTTATTCCGTGATTTTGGGTTATTTCGTTTCCATTCGAATTTCGTGATTTTGGGTGAGCTCGTATTCCGTCCTTTTCTTTTTCCGTGATTTTGGGTGATTCCATTCGTATTCCGTGATTTTGGGTGAGCTCGTATTCCGTCCTTTTCTTTTTCCGTGATTTTGGGTGATTCCATTCGTATTCCGTGATTTTGGGTGAGCTCGTATTCCGTCCTTTTCTTTTTCCGTGATTTTAGGTGATTCATTCGTATTCCGTGATTTTGGGTGATTCCTTTCGTATTCCGTGCTTTTGTTTCTATTCGTATTTCGTGATTTTGGGTGATTCCATTCGTATTCCGTGATTTTGGGTGAGCTCGTATTCCGTCCTTTTCTTTTTCCGTGATTTTGGCTGAGCTCGTATTCCGTCCTTTTCTTTTTCCGTGATTTTGGCTTATATCGTATTCCGTGATTTTGAGGGATTTCGTATTCCGTGATTTGGGTGATTCCGTGCATATAAGACTAAAAATATTTTTTGCTAATAAAATAAATTCAAAAATATTATTCAGAGGCCGTAAAATTGGGCTTTAAATTCCTATTCATATCTTTCCACCGTTTTAATCGTCTTCAATCATCGCATTTTTTGTCGTAAATAAAATTTTTAAGCATATTATTTCCCCTTTTTTAATGGATTGACTCCGTTGAATAATTTTATCCAATTTATGCTTTTACAAATCGTCTATAAAAGTCCAGCTCCACTTAGCCAAAAACAATTAAAAATCACTTTTTTTTATTTCTTCTCAATGCCAATTGACCATTATTTTAGAATCTTTTTTGTTTTTTGAAAATAAATTAACGTTACAATATTTTGTAAAACAAATTCAATTTTTAGAAAACTTTTGAAAAGTGTCATAAATTCAATTTCTCTTTTTTGATAAAATGCCAAAATTTATTTTATTTAATTTAATTTAGAGCAAATAAAATAATAATGCAATTCTCCGTGCTTTTCGTTGTGTTGATGATGCTCTTCGCCACTTTCTACATTGGTGTTGAGCCTTTTGCCCGCCAAGCCGCCCTCAACAACCTTGTACTGACTGTCCTTATTAATAGTTGATCACAGGAGGAGTCATTCATCGATCAATTCTGATCACATAACATTTAAATCGATAAGATTATTTTGATCACACAATTATTAAGGGCGGAGGTGATGATGTGCCTGATGCCTCTGGGGCCTCCGCTGCTCAGCCCGGTCAGCAGCCTGGTTCTGGCTCAAACTGACGGACGCCAAATGTGTGTGCTGAGATGGACGCATTGAAGTGGATGATTCTAATGATCGAATTTATGCTTTTCAAAAATGTTTTGAGCAAAAAAAAAATGATTTTTTGAAAAATTTGGAATTTTCGAAAAAGGTTCAAATTCTCGGGTCCGGAGTTCCAATTTTTTTGAGTAAATTTTTTTAAAATAAAGTCCCGATTCCGGTTTTTTGGTCACGCAGAGACCGGGACCAATCGGGACATTTGATGATTGCTTTGCCTGGGGCAGCACTAAAAAATCCAAAGTCCAACACTCTTTACCTTTGTTGTGACTCACTTTGACCCATTTAAAATTCGATGTTACTGTAATTTATTATGCCAAAGCATTTTGTAAATCAAAATTATTTCTCTCGAAAAAACACTTACTAATAAATCAATTGATCAATTGGTTAGGCCGATCATATTTGATCAACTCTGCTGATGGGAAATCACGCAGCCATAAGTGAATCATCCAAAAAACGTTTTGGTGCATTGCTGGAATTTAACATCGCTTACATCATCACTCGTCCATTAGCATATTTTATCAGAATTTTGTTTTATTTCTATTAACAAAAAAACGTCTGGAGCATGTGGCAATTTCATCACCTATTTGCAGAACCATTCATTTGGGGTTGAGAACCCGCCGGATCCCGAAATTTTAAATTAATTGGATTTTCTGCATGATCACTCCCCCAAAATGTCATTGAACTTCAACTTGGCACTGACAATTCTAGTTCTCGGCATCCAAATCAACGGATGTTATGCAAATCAACAGTCATTGGCTCTTTCTGCTCAAACAGCTTCCGGTGATTTAAAGTAGGCTTGCACCAGAGTTATCCGAAACCCGATCTCGGTGCAACATAGCGGACCCGGATGGCGCCGGCCGTTTTGGCGCAATAAGTCATACATAATAACTCAAGTTTTATTAGGAAATCAAAATTGATATCATTCAGAAGCTCTCCGTTTGTTGAACCTTTGATCAAACACGAAAGCTAACAGATTCGTCTTTTCTTAAAAAAGTTATAGCTTA
Source organism: Globodera rostochiensis (assembly GCA_018350325.1). Lineage (NCBI taxonomy): Eukaryota > Metazoa > Nematoda > Chromadorea > Rhabditida > Heteroderidae > Globodera > Globodera rostochiensis. Next base: position 647,993 of record JAEVLN010000023.1, read on the forward strand.
AACATGTGAATCGCCATTTTTGCGTGTCAGTTATGGCGCGATGAGTCATACCTCACTTTTGTTTAAGTCGAATTTTCTAGTTCTTTTCTATTATAGCATCTACAGACTTGCTGCTTTCGAATGATACCAAGATTCTTTGATTTAGTCAAATAAGCAAAAAGTTATACGTTTCATTAACAAACTTCAATAATGTGTAATAAAGAAAGTTGCACATTTTTCAGAATATAACGCAGAAGAATTGTGCCGTCCCATTGAGGGCACTTTGTTCCACGCGCAATGTCTGCTGTCGGAGGTGGTCAAGCAGAAGGGCTTCATCCCCAAACATTTGCGCCCGCCATGGCTGGACTCCAAGCTGTTTGAGGACAACGAGCTGCCGCCAGACAAAGCGACGAGTGATGGATGTTACGCGTGTTACAAAGGCACAAAGGCGAGTAACGGCGTCAACCCGGGCGAGGAGTACTGTGCGTGTACGGTAAAAATTCTGAGACAAATTTTATATTGAATAAAAATTGACCAATTTCAGTATAAGAAGCAAGCTTTGAATGTAAAATTTGAAAAAATTTTTGGCACATTTGACTTTGGCGACACAATGTGCATTCAGGATTTCCACAAAATGACATTGGTAGTAAAAAAAATATTTTGGTTTTTTTTTAATTTTTTGGCTTTCGTAGATGCCAAAGTGTGGTAGTGACTATTACGAACATGTCAAGCATTGTGCCATGGTCTGAGATATTCTTACAAAAAAAATATATATATGTATATACAAAACTTTGTAGGTCCACTTCTACGATAATGACCCAGACAAAGAGCCAAGAAACACCGAGCACAAACGTAAAATAAATGTAATTTAACTTTTTACAATATTTTTAGGCACTCTGGTGCTTCTGGACGGTTGCATCATCACGGCGGGATCGTCACACAAAAATTGTACGGCAAAAGTGAACATTGCGTTTGAACAGCAGCCAAAAAGCTCCTTCTTCTACGGCACTTGCGATGCTGAGATGAAAACAGTTTTTGAAAGCACGTCAGTCACAGGCAGTGATGTCCCGGTTCCGGAACCGCGGTTTCTGAAACCGGTTCTCGGAACCGTGGAACCGCAAAAAAATCCGGAACCGGTTCCCGGAACGGCGAAAAATCCGGAACCGGTTTCCGGAAGCTCAAAAATCCGGGACCGGTTTCGGAACCGCGAGAAAAAATGGAACCGGGGCATCAGTGGTTACAGGAGAGTAGACAAATGAATGGGCGGATATTTAAAAATATAATATAAAAATGCCAAATTTGACCAAAACCCACAAAAATTCTAATAAAAAAAAGCGCCAAAATATGGCCCAAAAACACAAACAAACAAAAGCCCACTTTATCTTTTTAGTCATCATTTTTAGTAAAACCTTACTTTTTTGATTAGTAACACCAATAATTAGTGGTTTGATTTGTTTTTAATTTCTTTAAAAAAATTAAAAAAGAAGATAGGTAAATGTTATTTATGGTCTTCTCCAATTATTACCAGAAACCAAATCTTTTAAACTTAACTTTTATTTATAAAGCATAATGTTGAATTAAAGTGCCAAAATATTAATTAAAAATGACATAATAAATTTTGAGCTTTTCTATTCAAAAACGATGTGCAAAGAATTGCATTTTATTTAGCATTGAAGTGAAAGCGTCTTTCGCTGGCGCCAGTGAAAAATTGGCAGATGCAAACAAAGGTGAGGGGGGGGGGGCTTTGTTTCCAATATAATTTGAGTTTTTTTAAATTAAAATTATTATTTTTTGAATTTTACAGTAACAAATGCCACCACCTCTTCATCATTCGCTTTCCCTGTGGAGTTCAAACATCGAATTTGCAAGGGTTTGTTTGGCAGCACCGACGCGGACGATGCCTTCAAGAACATTACGATTGCCATAAGCGGCGAGTGCGTCAAGAAATTGAAATAAATTTTAGTTCTCCCGTTTTTTACTTCACAGTTGTGGCACAAAAAGCTTCAAGCTTCCAACTCTCGAGTTCGACAAGGTTGGGTTCGCGAATTTTAATTGTTGTTATAGGTACCTTAATTTTAGGATACATTTAATCAGAAGAATATTTTTGCAGGGACGCGTGCAGGAGATGCGCGGGCTGCAGTTGGACCTGCGCCGCGGGAACGCGGTGGTGCAGTGGCGTGACGCCCTCGGCGGTTATGCATTCGCGAAGAAAGCGCGTCTGCTGTGGCAGCCCAGCGAGTTGAAGTCACTTAATGCGTATGGGCTCGTCAATGTTGCATTGATGTACCCGAATGTTGACCTGAATTGTAAGTGATTTGACGACATTATTAATTTAATTTAAAAAAATTTAAAATTGCACTTTCTTTGGCGAGCTATTTGGCGTTTTGTAGCTGTTGGTCAAGCGGAGTTCTCCATGGACTTACTGAAGGCGGTCTACCGTAACCGTGCCGAAGGTAACCCAGCGAAGAATACGGTACTATCGCCTCTTTCGGCAGCCATCGCCCTGGCCATGGCGTACGCCGGTGCACGCGGGCAAACTGCAGCTGAATTTGGCACAGTGTTGACCGGCGGTATTTGATTTTGTTGCTTGGGTTTTTGGCCATTTCAAACGATTCATTTAATTTTACATAGAAATAATTAATTAATTTATTTTTTAAGCCTCAAAACATTCGTCTGGTTCAACGTTGCACATCAGTTTTGGCAAATTTTTGCAAGAAATTGCGTCCAATCAAATTAATGAAGCGTTAAAACGGAACAATTTGCAATCCGATGGACCTCCTCCGGAGTTCAAACTAAAAATTGCCAACAGAATATATTTGGCGAAAACTTTCAACGTTTTGGACGAGTTCAAATTAGTCATCAACACGCATTATGGGGGCAACTTTGAGTCCATTGATTTTGAGCAAAACGTTGCAGCGGCCGAGGCAAAAAATTGAATTAAATTTGAACTTTTTTCCATTTAAAAAATGACGACTCCCTGAAAATAGAATGTTTGAAATATTCTTATGTTTTTTGCAGAAGATTAATGCCTTTGTTGAGGATGCGACAAATGGAAAGATCAAAGATTTGGTTAAATCGGATGATTTTAATTTTCAAACAAAGTTTACTTTTAACCTTAACTTTACTTTTAATAAATTTTTGAGGTTGGTTCTCGTCAATGCAATTCATTTTAAAGCAAATTGGCTTCGACCGTTTAGTAATCAAATGACGGAAAGGCTTACATTTTTTATTGCTAATGGCCAAGAAAGCAAAGTATTTTAATAAATTTATCTATTTTTTTTTTAAACACAAATTGAATTTTATTGGAATTTTATAGAATTTATTATGAAAAAAATCAATTAGGTAAGTTAAATTAAAATTATTCAGTTGGATATGATGCAAATGCAACAGCAATTCATTTACGCCGAGGAAAACAATGTAAAATAAAAATAAAAATAAAAATAATTATATAATTCAATTCAATTCAATTTCTTGATTTTGTTTTTCCCACTTAAATAAACAAAAAAATTCAGTTCAAAATGCTCGGAATGCCATATGTCGGCGAGAAAGCGCACCTTTTCATCCTTTTGCCAAATGCAAATGATGGCTTGGAATATTTGTTAAACGAATTGAAAGGGGCCAAATTGATGGAATTGATTGAAAATTCGGCAACTACCGAAGTCAAAGTGAGCCAAAAAACCCTTTTTAGCAAAATAGTGCGTTTTGAAAGCATAATTGGAACTAGAGTTGGTCAGGACCGGGATTTTTGGCAAAAACCCGGGACCGGGATTGTGAAAGCCTGGATCGGGCGGGATCAAAGCCTGGATCGGGCGGGATCAAAGCCTGGATCGGGCGGGATCAAAGCCTGGATCGGGCGGGATCAAAGCCTGGATCGGGCGGGATCAAAGCCTGGATCGGGCGGGATCAAAGCCTGGATCGGGCGGGATCAAAGCCTGGATCGGGCGGGATCAAAGCCTGGATCGGGCGGGATCGAAGCCTGGATCGGGCGGGATCAAAGCCTGGATCGGGCGGGATCAAAGACTGGATCGGGCGGGATTGAAGCCTGGATCGGGCGGGATCAAAACCTGGATCGGGCGGGATCGAAGCCTGGTTGGGGCGGGATCAAGGCCAGCATGTTGAACCGGATCCGGGTTTCCAACGACCGATCCCGGTCAACCCTAATTGGAACTCATTTTTTAACATTATTTCATAAATTTGTGTATTTTCCTGTGAAACCTTCCCCCCCCCCCCGCAAATTCAGTACACATTCTCCAATTTCAATCAGAAAATTTAAATTCCAACAGAAAAGTTACGACTTTCCTTTTTGTCGCAGCTTTTGAAAGTATACTTATAATTCCCCATCCCCCAACGGATTTTGGAACTTTTTTATGGGATTTTGCACGATAAAATTTGTTATGCTCTTTTTAGGTCATTTTGCCAAAATTCAAAATTGAGTCGTCTCACCAAATGGGAGATGTACTTGCATCGCTTGGCATTAAACGTGCATTTGAGCGAAATGCCGACTTTTCCGGCATAAGCAACACAACATTGCCATTGCACATCAACAAAGTTATTCAAAAAGCGATGATTTCGGTGCGTAAATAATTTTTATCACTAAATTTATTCTTGTTAAGAATTTCAAAGAAAAATGTTGATCATAGGGCGCCCGCCCAGAAACGAAATGAGAAATGACTCAAAGCCAATTTTTTTAAAAGTTTTCTTATGCACTAAAAACGATATTTAACTTAAAATTTAGCGCGCTTGACCTTTAAATCGGGTTTTAAACCGTTTAAAAATTGACAAAAATGGATATTTTTGACCTAAATTTTGTGTCTTCCTGTGGATCGATCATTCGCAACAAATTTATTATGAATCGGCATCTCTCGACGAGACAAATCAATCTAGCGGTGGGTGAAGTCAATCAGACGACGTTTGAGTGCTGGCAACTGAGTCCCAGTGTAAAAAAGACACTTCAGTACGGTGAAAATGATTAAAAATGAAAGGCCGCGTAGCGCGGGCCGCTAAAATTGAGCATACGCTGCCGAGGCAAGTTGTGGTGGGACGAGGCGGAGGGCGGAGTAAGTCTGACGAGCGCCAAGTCGGCCGGTATCCAAGTGGTGTCTGATCGCTTCTCACCTCTAGATCGAGTGTCTCGTCGAGAGATGCACCGATTGATAGCCAATGATCCACAGGAAGACACAAAATTTTAGGTCAAAAGTATCAATTTTTGGCAATTTTTACAAGGTTTAACAACTGGTTTAACCCCAGAAAAACCTAATTTGAATCTGAGTGGATTTTCTATTGCTTAAATATTGGGGCTTCTTTTCGTAAACTAGAAAAGCCCTTATAAATTAGGTACAAAAAAATTTTCAAAATTGCGTATTGCCCGAAAATTATTCGATTAGGTCAAGCCACGGATGGCACTTTAAAAGTTGAATTATAAATCTATGCCAAAACATAATTTTTTTAATAAATCCGAAGGTGGACGAGAACGGCACAGAAGCGGCTGCGGTGACTGCAGTTTTTTTATTAAGTCCTATTAGCCCCGCTGACGACGTCGTCCCCCCACCGCCCCCAACCTTTCGAGCCGACCACCCGTTCGCCTTTTTCCTCATCTACACCCAAAAGCAGCACGTCATGTTTAGCGGAGTTTTCATGGGCGAACAATGAGAGGGGAAATGCGATTTTTTTTTTGTTGCTAAAATTGAACCTAACTATTTTTAAACGAAAATTGTTTTGCTTTTTCGTTTTTAATTTAAATATGAAGATAATGTGTAAAACAGTTAAGCCCTCATTTGGGCCCACGCCAGTTGTACAACCCCAAAAGACTAGCCAAAATTTACCGGACAATCCGGTTCGGGCTTTATTCCAGATCAAAATCATCTTTCACCGTCAATTGTTGTTCATTAATTTGCGTTAAACAGGTTGATTTAAATAGTTTATTTTCACATATTAATTGCGATTAATAATTTAAAAATGAGTAATTTTAATTTGTTGAAACAATCAGAATATTTTAATCAAAATATCAGGAATTAAAAAGCAAAATTTAACCCAAACACTTTCTGAATATTGAAATTTGTGGTTTCAAAAAATTGCTTAACTTTTAGTGTTTATGCCCAATTGGTTTGTTCGGATACATTTAAAAAAAATTGCGATTTTCTGCTTAAGCCGACTCCAACCGTTTGACAACCGCCCCATTGTTGTTTGGTTTTGCCATTGCCAGGCCAAAATCACGAACTCGTCCAAAGTCCAAGTGGATCATGTGGTTCAAGCTGTACACGTGATACGAGGAGGGGTTGGGTAGGAGGAGGAGAGTGCAAGGAATACAAACACGGTCGGGTGGTGGTCATGTGTACACGGTGAACATGTCGGACATGAGAGAGAGAGAAAGCGGCGACAGCGTGCACACCGTCAGAGCCGCGGGCGGGAAACGGCGCCGGCGAGCAGAGATCGCGTTAGCGGCCCACACATGTCCCCTTCCTTATATAATGGACGATGATTTTCCATCCTTTTTTAAGATGGGGTGCAAAAGAGGAAAGTGAAAGAAAGAAAATTTGTGAACTGTTTCCATTCACGCTCGTTTCTCTTCCCTACCCTCTCCTTTTGTTGACTATTTCTCTCCTTTCCCTCTCTCTGTTTGCTGTCGGTGGGCAGCAATTTGGGCAGATGATTAGTAAGTAGCAGGGATGGGAGCCGACGACCCCAAAAAAAGTCAGAAATCAGAATTCCGACCCCAAAAAAAGTCGGAAACCGGAATTCCGACCCCAAAAAAAGTCGGAAATCGGAATTCCGACCCATCCCTGGTAAGTAGTAGAGCTCGGACTTCTGGCCTTGCTTAGTCCTGTGGTCCAGCAGGTGGTTTTAGAAATATCGGGACTACCCGAATGTTTTGAGGCCGGGCCAAGGTCCGGACCTGGTTGAGCTGCGAATCCGGCTTACCCATACGGGCATGTTTTTTTTTCAAAATTCCGAGATCTAATGATTATAATGGTTTTTAAAGAAAAAAATGCAGGCATTGGCACGGTTAGCAATTTGCTTGACCCGAACCGTCCGTCCTCAAAAAAGCTCACTTTCTCAAAAAAAACGCCACCATCGGCTCTAATCATAAAATTTCATACATTTTTCAATTTTCTTCTTCCCTAAATATGCAGAGGAATTTTAATTTTGTTAGAATTAAAATATTTTTGATGCGACCTTCGCGTGCCACCAATCAGCGCCAAGAAATTGAGGAATTGGCCCAAAATCCGGCACTTTTGGAGGACCTGGCGATAGTAAGTAAAAAACATTTTTTTAAAAATTCAATTTTTTTAATCGGAAATTCAGCTCCCTCGAAACTACAGCTTTGAAATACCGAAAACAATTTGGAAAATCAAGTCGACCGATGCCAAAATTGGTGAGTTTTTCATTAAAATAGAAAATTTTTCAAGGCTTAAAGGCTTGCAAAATTTAAAATTCTCTTCAGATTTTCGAGGGTTCTGGTTGTAATTTACTAAAAGAACGCCTCTGATTCGAAACTCCTTGAAAAAAACATTTTTTTTTTGTTGTTTTTTACAAAAATGGGTAAACCACTAAAAAATGCCAACATATTCCCAACAAATTTATTTTTTTTGTTTAATTTTCAGTAGCCCTACAATTCCCGGAAGGGCTGACAATGTACGCCTGTGTCATTGTCGACATTCTCGAGAAGTACACCGGTGCCGAATTCATCATCCTTGGCGATGTCACTTATGGAGGTTTTGAGAATTTCAATTTTGGACGACCTGGTGGTAGGCCCGTACCCAGAAAAAAAAAAGTTTTTTGGGGGGTAGGGTCACAGTTAAGGGGAAAATTAGGAAGTTTCCCGTCTAGAAAAATCAATTAGGGGCAGGCCCGTAGCCAGGAATTTTTTTCGGGGGGGGGCAGTTCTTAGGGGTGTATTTTTTCCTTTTTATTGCATTTTTGTTAAGCAATTTTTCCAAAAAATGTTCGTTTTTAGGGGGTTTGTTTTCCGTTTTTACTCTATTTTTGTTAAGAAATTTTCAAAAATGCAAATTTTTTTTTGCGTATTCTGCTTTTCCGTTGGGGGGGGGGGGTCGGCGGTGCCGATAGGCGCCGCCGAGAAAATTTCGAATTTTTGATTGGAATTTGTTAAGAAAATTAGTCAAAAAATTGTAAAAGTGCAAAACAATAGGGTCCCCCCTCTTGTTTTTTTTTTCTCAAATTTCATTTCGGGGGGGGGGGCATGCCCCCCCCTGCCCCCCCCCTGGCTACGGGCCTGGTTAGGGGTGAAGTTTTGTGTTCGACCCCAGGGGCGTAGCCAGGGAAAAATTTCGGATGGGGAATTTCTCCATCTGAGTGCAGCGCTCAGATGGCATTCCCATCTGAGCACCAGGAGCGGCGCGGGGAAAATTGTTTTTGATTTTTGATGGCAATTTGTTAAGAAAATTGGTCAAAAAATTGTAAAAGTGTAAAACAATAGGGTCCCCCTAGCCAGGAATTTTTTTCGGGGGGGCCGATCCAAAAGTCGATTCTTAGGGGTGTATTTTTGGTCAAAAAATTACAAAATTTTGAAAAACAAAAGGGTCCCCCTTTGGTTTTTTCTCTCAAAAAAAATTTTCGGGGGGGGGGGGCCCGGGTCCCACCCCCAAAATTTTCGGGGGGGGGGGGGCCCGGGTCCCACCCCCCCCCCCCCCCCGGCTACGCCCTTGGTCCCCCCTCTTGTTTTTTTCCCTCAAACTTCATTTCGGGTGGGCGGGGGGATTCCCCCCCCCCCTGGCTACGCCACTGTTCTACCCTAACCAAGCATTGAATTCGGTGTTGTTGGGGGGGGGTGTACTTTTAAGAATTTTTTACATTTTAGAAAACGTTTTTTTGTAACAATTGTAACGGGGTAAAAATGTGCAAAAACGTGTGGTATTTTTTTACTTTAGAAAACTTCAAATTCGGGCGCCTCTTCTATATTTATGAGAGTGAAATTTGTTTTTTTTCAAACAGAAAAAAAACATTTTAATTTTTTTTAAATTTTTAAGCCTGCTGTGTTGACGATTTCACAGCGCGAGCGCTCGGCTGTGAACTGTTGGTGCACTACGGGCACAGCTGTTTGGTGCCAATCCAGGTTGGTTGGTTTGGGGTTTTCATTTTTGGAAATTTGAATGTTTTTTTCGGTTTTATTGCCTTTTAAAGCAATTTTCCAGAAGAATAGACAATCAAATGCTCTTCGCTCCATTTAGGAGACTAGGAAAAAAGATATTTTTAAAATTAGGAATTAGATGCTTTAAATTTTTAGAAATGTTTTTAACATTACCCAAGTACGGAGTCGTATTTTTTTGTTAAGAAATTAGCCGATTTCCAAAAATAAAGGGTTTTTTTGACCCTTTGAGGAAACTTCGAATTTTTGACTCAATTTGTTAAGAGATTCAACCAAAATTTTAAAAATAGGATAATTTTTTGAATTTTTTTTAAGATTTAACGATAATTGTTAAGAAAATTGGCCAAAAAATAGAGGTTTTTTGAAAAAAATGTTTGTTTGACTATTTTAAATGGTTTATTCCACATTTGTTTGAACAGAAAAAAAAAAGAATTTTTTTTGGCATTTTGAATTGTTTTTTTTCCATTCAGGACACTGTCGGCATTCACCTGTTGTACGTGTTCGTCAACATCGACATGGGCACTGCCCATTTTTTGGACACAATTCGACACCATTTTGGGGCGGACGATGATGAACAGCGCCGGCGGCGCCCCCAAACGTTGGCATTGGTCAGCACCATCCAATTTGTGGCCACACTTCAGGTTTTTATTGTTTTTTTGGGTTGGGACGAGAATTTTTGATTAAAAAAAACATTTGTATTACACATTAGAGGGTCTCCCTCCTCTTTTCGTTTAAAAAAAATATGCAAAAATTGGATACAAATTTTAACGAGACAGATTTTATGTAGCAGAAAAAAGTTAAAAAATTTTAATTTGTATTATTAGGGGGCCTCTTTCAAAAAAAATGTTTTTTTTCAACAAAAAAATCGGACACAAATTTAACGATTTTTGTAATCACAAAGTTTGGGGTATAAAATGATTTTAGGTTTAAGGCTTCCCAAGGAAAACAAATTCAAAACATTTTCGTTTTTTCAACAACAACAAAAAAAGAAGCAAAAATTGGACTACTTTTTTCGTTTATTCAATCAAATTTCTTTAAAATAACGACATTATTAAGCACAAAACAAAAACAATTTATTAATGTTTTTGAGGTGGCCAAACGCGAATTGGGGGGCAAGGACGGCTTGAACATTGTGATCCCGCAAAGCAGTCCGCTGAGTCCGGGTGAACTGCTTGGCTGCACTGCGCCCGTACTGCCCAAAGATGTGACGGCAATTGTGTAAACAAAACAGTTTTTTTTTTGTTTAATTAATGAAATTCTGAGACTCTGTAAACTGCACAAATTGACAAAGTTTTTGGATGAAAACAAGAATTTTTGGTTTTTTGAGATTTTTTTGCTTTTTAAAATAAATTCTGTTTTTATTTGAAATATTGGGCCGTAACTTAACAATTTGAATGGGTTTTCGCTTTTTTAGTACAAAAATTTGGTTAAATTTTTGAAGTTTTGGGCGACACCGATGCCCGGGGGGAACAAACTTTTGAGTTGTTACAAAAAATTTTGGGCTACAATTTTAGGAACTGTTTTTGCAGTTTAAAAAACCTTTTTAAAACATTTTTGTGGAGGGTTAGTCAAAAGGTCCCATTTTTAATTTAAAAAATAGCTGTTGGATAGGCTACGACGACGGGGCAGCAAATTTTACTTGTAGAGCATGGACCGAATCTTGATATTCTCGATCGAATTTTTTCGAGATTTTCAGTGATCTCGCACAAATCTCGATCGTTTATAGTTATTTTTCGAGATTCTCGATCGAAATCTTCAAATGCCTCTATTTTAATGATTGTTTTCATTTTGTAAATTGAATTGAACTTCTTTTTTGTTTGAAGCTATTTGGGCGACGGACGCTTCCATCTCGAGTCGGTGATGATCCAGAACCCGTCGGTGCCCGCCTACCAGTACAACCCGTACTCGCGCGTGTTCACCCGCGAACGGTACGGCTTCGAGCTGATGTTGGCCAATCGACGGGCCGCCATTGAGGTGGCACAGCGTGCCGACAATTTTGGCATCATTCTTGGCACATTGGGACGCCAAGGGAATGCCAAAATTTTTGAGGTCAGATTCCTCGTTTTTGAATAAGGAAGTTTAAATTTTCCACACCCCACACAATTTTTGCTCAACCAATTCGGGTTTGGGGAGACAAAATTTAGCAAGAATTTTTTTTTTTGCAAAAATAATATTTGGGCCACATTTTTGTTTTGCAGCCCACTTTATGCCTTATTTCAAGCTTTTTGAAAATTTGCAAAAAAAAAAGAAATTTTTGTTTTTTTTCAGTATCTCGAGCAGAAATTGAAGAAAGCCGGCAAACGGATGATCAGAGTGCTGCTCTCCGAAATATTTGCTGACAAATTGGCACTGTTCTCGTCTGTGCAATGGTTGGGGCGCCACCAAATTTTGATCATTAGTGATCGGGGAATCGATTTGTTCCTTATTGATCGATCGATTGATGATCTCACCTCTTTGTTTCTGATCACTTTCTTCCCTCCCTGATCAGCTGGGCCCAGGTGGCATGCCCGCGTCTGTCCATCGATTGGGGCCACACATTCACTGCCGCACCGCTGCTCTCACCGTTTGAGCTATCCGTGGCGTTGGACCGTGCCAAAACAGCAGTGCCGCCCGGGGGGCCGGAGCACGCCGCCCTCATCGATTACCCGATGGACTTTTACGCATATGACAGCGGTGGACCGTGGACAAACAACCATCAAATGCACAGACGAAGTACTGCTAGCCAACCACGGCGACGTCGCGAACACATTTCGTTGAAATGATTATTGCTTGTTGTTTTTTAATTCTTTTTTGTTTTTTTTGATGTTTATTTTATTGTTTGTTGCATTTTTGTTTGCCACTTTTCAATGCTTTTTGTTATTTATGCAATTTTTTGGGGCTTCGAATTTAGGTCTCCCTTAATATATGTATGTAGTGTTTACCGAAGAAATGCTTCTTCAATAAAACATTAAATCCTGACAACAAAAAAATAAATACAAATTATCCGAAAAACTATGAAAAGATGCCCGCCCCATCACATCTCTTTTCTCAAAGCCAATTAAATTTATTGGCAAAATAGATCATTTAGGGTAGGTAGTCACGGTCGGGTTTTAAACCGGTTGGGCATGTTTTTCGAACTCCGGTAAATCCATAAATTATCACAAATTGCTGAACTTCTTCTGTCCAGCAGCAGGGAGGGGCAATGTCTGAGGTGGTAAATACCCTATTCGCTTTTGGCCAATTCGCTTTTTACCCTATTCGCTTTTTGTGTGTTATAAGTATAGGCACTCTAACCTTCTTACTGCCTGCGCTCTTTCTATTTTGTATTAGTTTATATAGACAAAAAGCGAATAGGGTAAAAAGCGAATTGGCCAAAAGCGAATCGGGGTCTTGTCGTCTGAGGTTAGCCCACATTTGCGCCCCCACATTTGCGCCTCCACATTTGCGCCCAGGGATCTCAAATGCCCTGTTTTTATGGCAAATGCCACCCTGTCTTGGGGTTCGTTAGGCTTAGGCCTAAGCTAGCTTAGGTTTAGACCTGAGCCTAATTTGCGCTAATTCAAATTAAGGTATTTTATCGAAAATGAATTTTTTTTCTCCATCTGGGGGCGCAAATGTGGGGGGCGCAAATGTGGGAGCACGATGTCTGATGCAATTTTTAATTTTTTCAATAAACTCAAAAATTCGATCGTTAGAGGTAGGGGTGTACATATATTTTTTATTTTTACGGCCAAACCCGGGGGGTACCGATTGGTATATTGATGGAAGAAAGGGTCCTCAATCTGGGCTCTAATTTGTTTGACTTTGAGAATCTGATTTATGGTGCAAAATTGGAGAAGTGAAATGCCGAGCAAGTTATGTGACGCTGCCCCACATAATGCGGAAGCCACGAAACGTCGAAGCCATGAAATATCAGAGAATCCGTCTCTGCCCTCTATTTTAAGCAACTCCGAACCCGAATTCGCACATTTTTTCAAAAATTTAAAAATTTACAGAAATATGTTTTGGTCTCAAAATCGTTATCAAAAAGCATGAATTCCATCGTTACCTATTTGCCTTTACCTATGTTGTTATTTTGTGCGTTTTAATTGATTTTGAAACATACCTAATGTGAATTTGAAAAAAAATTTTAAATTCGAAGATGTTCGATGGACAAAGGCATTGCACTTTGTTCAGCCACTGAACTAAAATATGACGATTTATTTGCAAATCTTAAAGCCGAGATTCATAAAGTTGATCACTAGGGCTGGGATTTATATGTGATAAAAACCCCAAAAATGGCCAAAATCGAATCAGTTTATGCATAAAAACCTTCAAAATTCATCTATCTTTATTAATTTTGCTCCTACAGTTGTAAATATAATATTTTTCATGGGAAATTTTATAAAAAATATCAAAAGTAAAAAATTTTAGGGAAAATGTCGATGTGCTAAAACTCTGAAATTATATGTCAGTAAATATGTGCTAAAAAATACCCCCAAAATATGTTTTAATATGTGCTAAAAAGTTGCCCTAATTCAAAAATTTTTCAAAACAAATACTATTTTTGGGCTTCTCTCATCCACGAAAAAAATATGTTAAAACATAAAAATCCCAGCCCTATTGATCACTCACAAAGTTGTGCAGCAAAAATGTTATCGGCGGTACTATCAGGGTTATCAATTTGCCTTATTTTAGATTGAAATTCCTTAAGAAAACTGCTATAAAAATGGCATTTTTTTGGAGCCGGTTGCCATATTTTCTCGCAATGAGTTGAGACCCCTGGTACCTATCAGCAACGGCCGACCCTCCCCCCCCCCCCTCCTCCTATCCACGAATGCCGGATTTAATTCCGGATTTTCGACAAAAAGTTCGAAATCCGGTTAATGCAACAAAAAAAAAGCCGAATATGCACCGAAGATGGCACTTTGGCACTTTTAGTGCACTAATTTGCTTTATTTGGTTCATCGCAGCTTCATATTTCCATTCAATTGCTGCCGTTCACAGTGATGTTATCTCATCTCATCATCATCACCGAATCGGAAAATGATTGGCGTCGTTTTTTTTGATCACCAACGTGTGCAGAATTAAATGGTGGTGGTGGTGGTTGAGAGTTTTTGTTGGCGAGGACACCATCGGTTGTGGATGGAGATGATGATGATTCATTTGTCCGTCCGTCTGTTTTGGTCCATTTGGCGTCGCTTCACATTTTCAGATTTCATTTATCGAAACTGATTTGGCTTCACAGTTGGATTTAATTCATTTTTAACACTTTCTCAGTGCCGCCACTAATTATTTTTCGAATATTTTGCTTTTGCTTTCAGAGTATGATCGGCATGTGCCGTGCCGACCACTGGGATTGCCTGAGCGTTTGCACGTTTTAAAGCCGGTTGGTATAACGACTGAACCCGGAAACAAAACGTTGACCGCCTCCAACTCGTCGCTGGACCGTGAATCGTAAATTGTGCGACTCCAAAGTGGCCTTTGAACCCGGAAGCGGACCATTACTGCTCCAAATCGTTCTTTGAAATTGGAAGCGGAACATTGAACTGCTCCAAATCGGCCTTTGAAATTGGAAGCGGAACATTGAACTGCTCTAAATCGGCCTTTGAACCCGGAAGCGGAACAGCGAACTGCACCAAATTGTCACCGTAACTCGGGATCGGATCGTAAACGGCTTCAAGCACTGGAACAGGGAACACACCAGCTTCTGAAGCTGAACTCGGTTGCCTATAACTTGTTTTTCTGATGTTTTCGTTTTAAAAATAAAAGAAAATCACTTAGGTATGCCCATTTCCTTTAACCCTTTTCGTTCTAATGATGGTCTCACTGATGACGGCATTTGTCGGAAAAGACGGATCCCCAGTATCAAACTTTCATAATTGTCCTACATTTTCAGCTTTACTTTTAGCGCTTCTTCCGATCCCTTTTCACCCTTCTCGGCACGTTGAATGTGGCACAAGGTGGCATTAATTACCCTACCAGGTCATATCATAATCTTTCTTTAGTCATTTACAAACGATTTTGTGAAAGGGACTCAACGACAGAAAATGCGTCAGTGATTAATTAAAAGTAGAGAAAAAAGTGTTTTTATCGGATAAGGGTGTAGACAGCAATTTTAACATCCATTTCTGCCGATTTCGAACAATTTTTCAAAAATTCCAAATTTTACAAAAATCCATTTTGGTCTCTAAATCATTCAAAAGTATGAAATCGATTGTTACTTTCGTAGTAAAAACCTGAAACTACTTGCTGTCCCGACGGGTATAAATATCGCTGCGCTGCGAAGAAGTTGGTGTTAGCTGTGAAATGACACAATTTGAACTCAAGACTTTTGTTGTGATCTAAACCCAACCACCCAATTTGAACTCAAGACTTTTGTTGTGATCTAAACCCAACCACCCAATTTGAACTCAAGACTTTTGTTGTGATCTAAACCCAACCACCCAATTTGAACTCAAGACTTTTGTTGTGATCTAACCCAACCACCCAATTTGAACTCAAGACTTTTGTTGTGATACACAATTTGAACTCAAGTTGAACTCAAGACTTTTGTTCTGATCTAACCCAACCACCCAATTTGAACTCAAGACTTTTGTTGTGATCTAAACCCAACCACCCAATTTGAACTCAAGACTTTTGTTGTGATCTAACCCAACCACCCAATTTGAACTCAAGACTTTTGTTGTGATACACAATTTGAACTCAAGTTGAACTCAAGACTTTCGTTGTGATCTAACCCAACCACCCAATTTGAATACTCAACAACCTTTCTTTCTTCCGCCTTCAATTTTTTCATTAATTGCCCAAATTGCTATCTTTTTGTTTTGTTTCAACGATTATTTGTTAGCACAATTTATTTGTCTCGTTAAAATGTGCCACACTTTTTTGGAAATAAAAAACGGCTTCCAAATGCTGTGAAATGCCTGAAATTCAGCGCAATTTTCTCATATACACCTACTTAATGTTCTGGAATGGGACATAAATTTTTCTAAAATCCGTATAATGATGACCTCCGTTCATTCATTTTCGGTAGGATCGGGGTGGATTTTTTGTACAGATTAAAAATTTAATGGGTATTTTACAACTCAAAAAGGAGTCTGAAGACGCCCCCAAGCCTATAATTACTTCCTTTCATAACCAAATTTGCTCAAAATGGTGAAAAGTATTAATAAATATGCTAGTTAATGATTGTTTCGAGCAATTGATTTTTCCTTTAAATTAAAGGCTTAAAAAATTTCCATGTTTTTTTCCACGTTTTTGAAAAAAATTTTTACGTTTTTTCGACGTTTTTGAACTCGTTTGACACGTTTTTGGGTTTTGGACATGACAACCCTAGCCGGTGCTATAAAAGTAAATTTGGCGGGGGGGGGGGCGGCGGTGTGTGTTCCGCGATAACCGCCAAATTGAATTGCGTAAGTGAAAATTTAAAATAATAAAAAAAGACTGCGATTTTGTGCTGAAGCCGACTCCGCCCGTTTAACAACCGCCCACTTGGATTGCCATTTCCAGGCAGACACAAAACCCATGTACAGGATCAGGTTCATGTTCAGGTCTTTGTTCTGGTTCATGTGCAGGGTGGTGAATACAAACACGGGATTCCTTGTCCTTGTTTATGCACATGTTCATTCACCGTCCACGCCCATGTTCACGAAACACGGCGACAGCGTGCCAACACAACACACTGTCGAAGCCGAGGGGCGGGAAACGGCGCCGGCGAGCGAATCGCATATAATCAATCACTCGTCGTGTTCTTATATAATGTAAGGATATTTTCCCCATTATTTTCCGATGGGGTGTAAAAGAGGGAAGAGAAAGAAAGAAATATGTGAACTATACTCTTTTCTCTCCTTTCTCTCCGTTCTGATTTGTTTCAACTATTTTCTTTTCCGCGGAAACTGTTTTGAAGAAAGTTCTATGACAATATGTTACCTATTTGATGTGCATTACTAATTCGGCAATAGAAAATAAAAATTAAGAAAAATCTATCATCCGAGCCTTACTTATAATTTTTAGTTATTTAACTATTTTTGGGCAAGCGGAGTCAGCCATATTTGAAAATTCTATGATAAAATTGCAATGAGGAGTCGAGTTTTGCGCGCCCCCGGTCCAGATTTACTCCAAAAAAATTGGAACTCCGGACCCGAGAATTTGAACCCTTTCTCCAAAATTCCAAATTTTTCAAAAAATCAATTTTTTTTTGACTTAAAATCATTTGAAAAGCATGAATTCGATCAATAATCAACTTCAGTGCGTCCATCTCAGCACACACATTTGGCGTCCGTCAGTTACAGCCAGAACCAGGCTACTGACCGGGCTGCTGACCAGGCTGCTCACCGGGCTGCTGACCAGGCTGCTCACCGGGCTGCTGACCAGGCTGCTCACCGGGCTGCTGACCAGGCTGCTCACCGGGCTGCTGACCGGGCTGCTGACCGGGCTGCTGACCGGGCTGCTGACCGGGCTGCTGACCGGGCTGAGCAGCGGCGGCCACAGAAGCATCAGGCTCTTCATCACCTCCGGCCTTAATAATTGTGTGATCAAAATAATCACTAATTAATCGATTACGATTAGATATTATGTGATTAGGAGTGATCGATGAATGACTCCTCCGGTGATCAACTATGAATAAGCGGATCAGCAGAATTTCGAACCTGATCAGCAGCAGGCTCAGAGATATATATTATTGTACATAGATTTCAGTTGATCATCATCAGCTACGGAACTGAATTTGATCAAAACTGAAAATCATGCTGGTCACTCACTACGAGAGAAAGGACTTGAGAACCGATTGAGAATCTCGAAAAAATCTCGACGAGAATCTCGATCGACCTTTCCCCCTACTCACTACTTATAGAATTCAAATTATGGATTATGAACAAAAAAAATTTGTCCGTACAAGGTTGTTGAGGGCGGCTTGGCGGGCAAAAGGCTCAACACCAATGTAGAAGGTGGCGAAGAGCATCATCAACACAACGAAAAGCACGGATAATTGCATTATTATTTTATTTGTTCTAAATTCAATTAAATAAAATAAATTTTGGCATTTTATCAAAAAAGGGAATGTACAAGGGTACCTATACTTATAGGGTTACTGGGCGCAGGATGTAACCAAAAGCCCATGCAATCATTGGAACGCTTTTACCTTTATGCTACCAATCAATTTTTAAAGCAGAGGGGTTTTCAAGTTCCATGGCAGTGTTCAGGTCTTACTAGAAAATGGGGCGAAGGTGGATGGGTCCCGGTAATAGCCAGATCGCCAATGCAGCTAATAATGGTCACGAAAATTGTCTTATATCATATTTTCTAAAAGAAGCTACCTTTTGTTGCGTTTCGGGCACTTGTTGAGGTAAGATAAAGTCCCCATTCCTCTGTTTTCAATGAAGAAAATTACTTGATGCGCAGTAGGTAGGGGTTTCCCTGCGGCTAAGCAGCAGAGCAAGCAGCAGGTTTTAGCAAAGGTACTGCCTGACGTTGCATGTTGGAGCCCATCAACGCAATGCCCCCCTTAATTGGGGCAAACAGGTTGTAAACTTTATCCTCATCTAAAATGGTTTTTCATCGGTTTTGGTGCATATTGCATCATGAAAGTTCAGAGCATTGGAGTATAGAGGTAGGATACCATCAGAGAAAGGAGCGGCTGCTAGCATGGCTTGTTCAGGAGCAGTAGATCTATATCAGCAACAGGGACGCGCTGCCCGCAGGGATATTGTTTGGGGAGTTGGTAGAGCTTGAAGACAGTGGCATCCGTCAGTTCTTCTGCCATACGTTTGGTCAGCGTGGTGATCAATACCCCTTCTTTATTAAGACCTAGTTACACCCTACACAAACCATTGCTCCCCTTTTGTATAAGGGCAATGTTTAGCATTGGCTGAAGCGGCTCGTGCAACCGTGTATTGGGTATGGTGCTTACTTTTACAGTAAATGGCTTACTTCTATTTCCCCCCCTTCGAACCATTGCCAACCTATGGCGCCAAGCCTATCAAAACCAAAATGCTTTAGAAATAGCTACGCAAGGAGGGGCTTTGTGTTCTTGGGGCCATTCCTTATTTACTTTTTCGAATGCTTCCCTAAAAAAGTTCTCAGCAGCTGACGGGCTGTATCGACCAACGAATTCGGCCTTCAAGGGAAGGTGCTCCTCTTTTGAAGCATGGAGTAGGGTTGGATAAAAGTGGTTTTCCCAGCAAAATCGATCCAGAACGGGTTGTAGCGCCTATTAAGGTACTGCGCACTCTGAAAGCGGAATAAGATAACTTAGTGATGAACGCTTCATCTGGTCATTGATTCACTGCTTGCACAGTCGTTCCAATGGCGCACTCCCAATCACCATCAATAGGAAGTTTAGAGATAAAATCAGAGTAAGGATGGGGTAAAAAGTTACGTGGACATTTATTTAGATAATGCCGCTACCATTGTCTTCAACTTTAATTGCCTCATCATTAGGCTGTCGTTTCAAAAAATTCTCGGTTAACCAAAACCAAACCCGGTAACCGAACCGATGAACAAACCGAAATTTTTGGTTTTCCGGACCCAATTATCGAGGGGGATTGGTCGACCTAAATTCCCTATTCCATTCCCGAGGCCGATGGGCAGGTTGCCATTCGGCAACCATCCGGTGCTACAGTAAGCTGTGAGCTGCTGGGCTTCGGGAAATGGTCTCCCTGGGGCCCCTTGTGATCGATCACTCCTTCTCCTTCTCAGATGTTTCTGATCACTCCTTCTCCTTCTCAGATGTTTCTGATCACTCCTTCTCCTTCTCAGATGTTTCTGATCACTCCTTCTCCTTCTCAGATGTTTCTGATCACTCCTTCTCCTTCTCAGATGTTTCTGATCACTCCTTCTCCTTCTCAGATGTTTCTGATCACTCCTTCTCCTTCTCAGATGTTTCTGATCACTCCTTCTCCTTCTCAGAAGTTTCTAATCACTCCTTCTCCTTCTCAGATGTTTCTGATCACTCCTTCTCCTTCTCAGATGTTTCTGATCAATCCTTCTCCTTCTCAGATGTTTCTGATCACTCCTTCTCCTTCTCAGATGTTTCTGATCAATCCTTCTCCTTCTCAGATGTTTCGGGAGAATGGCCTTGATCCCGCTTAATCCATCCCTTTTATTGATTCCCTCGGGGAGGTGTCTCCGGTGGGCTCATCCACTCCGCGGGTCCTCAGTCCCCCGGCCTTACATTATTTATGGAAACATTTTTAAAACTTTTTTTTTTAAAGTTAACACAACTAGGTAATTTACACAAAAAAATGTTTATTTTGTAAAAAATTTTAATTTTAATTTTTTGTGTTTTTAATTAACAATTAAGATGTACATCAGTAATTTAAATTAGGTTTCTGTTTGAAGTTATTTCAATGATTGTAAATTAACCGTTTTAAATTTAGCAATTTGCATATTGTTCCGTTGCCTTTTTCTCTAAGATTTGCACTTCAGGCATTTGGGATTAGTATATCTAAAATTTAAATGTTATTCATTATTATTTAAAGGAATACAAAATAAATAAGAGTTAATAAATTGCTATTTTTGGAATTTTTAAGAAAAAACACTTGAAAATTTAAAACCTAAAGATTGAATTGGGTTGATCAACTTCGGGGAGAGAGAATTTTTATTTTAGTTTACAAATTGTTGTTATTTTTATTATTTGCGTTAATTAATTTAGTTATTAAGATTTACAAAATTTTACTTTAGCCAATTTTAATTTCTTTATTTGATTTGTAGAGATATTTGAAAAGATATTCCATGATTAAATACTATCTATTTGCTTTCTATAACATTATTTATTTACCTTTGTTATTTCTTTTCTAAGAATTTTAATAATTTTCATTGAATTTATTAAATATGCATACATAAAGCTAAAAAAATTTAATTTGTTAGAATTTTTGCTATAAGATTGACTTTTATGAAATATTACTTCTTATATTAAGATTTTTTTTTATAATGTTAATTAAGCAGAATTTGTTGCAAAACAACTTTTTCTTGTTCACCAAGACAACGCTTATTTTGTATAAGTTTGCCGTGCCGTCTGCTTTATTCTTTTTCATATTAACTTTTGTTTCAATTCTTTGCATTTATTTTTAGTTAGAAAAAATTATGTCTGCATTATTAAGCACTTTGAGTTTGTAGGATTTGGATTAATTTGCATTTATTGTTAAATAAAGCGGTACTACGAAGCCTTCAGAATTTCCAGCACATGGCGAGGTATACGTGAAGTTGTTTCAAGCCCACCAAAATTTTCATTAATGATTATATAATATTCTTGATGACGTAAATCAATTTTAAGGCATTTTTTGCGTTGTTCCTATATTTTGAATTAAATTTGACTGTAATAATGTTGTCTTCATTTTATTGAAAATAATTTCCTTTTATAAATATATTTTAATGTATTCAAGCAGAGATGGCCTTGTTTACTAATTTTTAAATTTATAAATATAAAATTTAAATTGTGCTATTGGTTATTTTGAAAATATGATTTATTATAAATCTAGTTCAATAGCTGTACATCGATAGACGATTTTATAAATTTTACAAGGAAATATTTGTAAAATGTCGCGATCAGTTTATTTTATTAACAAATTCGTCAACGATTTTTTTCATTATTGTGTCCATCGATTTCTCTAACGACCTGACAGGTTTGTAGCACATGGCATTCATAAGTCAATAGTGCCTTTTTAATTTTAATGTATTGCAAAAGTTTAAAAACTTTTCAAATATTATTTATTTACTTTATTCGGCATCAAAAATTTTGTTTTTTATTGCAATTGTTTCCCCTGTTGAAAAGTCTTGTACTTGCGTCGTCTCGCAGTTGGTAAAGTTTCAAGCATCTTTATTTAAATTAAGTTAATTATATTTTAAAATGCCAACGGATGAGATCCATTAGTTGTAATTTTTTATTTATATTTTTACATAAGCACTATGATTAGATTATTTTCAATATTTTAGTTCTAAATTAGAGCTTATCAATTTGCGTTCTCAAACAGCCAAATAATCAATATAACTGTTATTATTTCTGAGGTTTGTATGTTTATGCGTATTTGTATAAAAATTTACATTTAGTTATATAATTTTCAAACATAATTTTCACTCATTTTTTGTCACATGATTTTTACTTGAACATATGACCGTTAAAACATTATTAAATTTTATTTTCCATTTAAAATAAAAAAAATTGTATGTATAAAATGAAACAGATTTAACATATTAAGTCTTTTTATTTCTGATAATAATTTTAATTTTATTTAAGCCTGTAGTTTCACGAACATGTGTATGGTTTCAGCGTTTGGAACACATTGTTTTGCTTCTTTTTCAAGCATTTAATTCATTAAATAATTCATGTGATAATTCATAAAATTTTAAAATAAGAACGATTTTTATTACAAACAAAACACAAAAGACCATCTGCCAAAAATCTTTTTAAATAAGATTAATTTTGGGTTTAAGCAAATTTCTTTTTAATAAATGGGTCAATGTTATAGTTAAGTTACTAATAATATTATTTTGTTTTAATCAATTGATCATGCAATTGTTGAATTAAAAATTTTTTGCGCCTCATTTAACTATTTAAATTCTTATTATTATATTAAAGGCAATTTTGTTAATAATCTAAAAATAAGTTAGAGATATTTTGTTTATTCGATATTTATAAAACGTTTAGTTAGTCGGCATCGTTAATTGGAGTAAATTTTTAAGCCTCTTGGTATAATTAGGTAAAATATATATTTTGTATATTCTACAAATTTATTATAAATTTGTAAAATAAATTGACTAAAATTGTTTTTTATGTTTATTTTTTTTAGTGTCTGCAGGCCTTTCTGAGCTGGATATGAATTGATATAATTTAACAAAAAGACTTAATTTGTATTCATGAACTGCCGTTGGGAATGTTGTCATAAAGCTCATGCAAGAGCGTGAGCATCCACGTCATTTAATTGTTTGCACCTTAGGCTAAATTATTTTTGATCACATTTGTAGAACCACAAATTAACGAAGGCTTCTTTATAAGTAACTTTTTAGGTATTATCAGAATATCAATAAATGCATAAGTATTTTAAAATTATTCAAAATTATGTTTTATTTTTTCTTTAAGATTTGGTTTAAATTGGACTTATCACTGGTATTATTGGTTAGATTTGGATTTTTTCAACAATAATTAAATTTATATTTTGTTTCGTCGGTTAATTCGAGCTAATCGTCGAGATTTTAAGGCTGGTTAAATTGTGTTTTACTCGTTCTTGTTCGCTCTAATTCCATAATAATTTAAAAATTACCTTTGATTCATATTATTTTTATAAAATATTTTTAACATTTCTTTATTAATGCATTTTATCAACTTGCTTCAATCACAACTTCCCTAACTGTCAATCTCTACACGTCGTTTTATAACTCTAATATCAGCTTTAAAATAGAAAACTTTTTATTTTGGATTTTAAGCAGTTTTTTTTTGTTAAAGTTCGCGATTTAATTTCAAAATTATATAATCGGACATTTCACACAGTTTGTGAGCTTTGGTGAAATGCTTTTTTAATGTAGAAGTCATCTTGTTGCAAAATTAGAAATCTTTTTACACAGAGAGTTTATATAAATATTTATTTTTATAATTAAGATTGTATTTTGTGCAAACTTTTATCTATAATGAAATTGATAAATTATAAATATTAATTTAATTTTAGTAAGCTTGATGGCGGAATGTTTTGGAATTTATTTAATTTTTTAGAGCCCAATTAATGTTATAAAGGCACACGCATGACGAGTATTTGCTTTACCAGTGGGCTTCTAAATCGCAAACGCTGTCGAGAATTTCTACCGCCTCTCTAAAAGAAATATAATTATTATAAAAATTAACGGCGTCGTAACACATCCAATTCATAATTCACAACTTTTGTGTCATTAATTTACAATATTATTTTTATTAAAATATTTATCTATTTTGTTAATCATTTAATTTGTCATTGATTCATAACTTGATTCTTCGGAAGACATGAAAAATTGAAGATAACGGACAATAATTCTCTAAAATTTGCCGATTTTAGAATTTTTCAAAAATGTCAATTTATTGACGTTCTCTTAGTTAGATGTATTTGATGAATTCATCTTATGATGTGTTCATTTTGTAAAATTTTAATAAGAAACATTGAAACATGTTATAATGATGTAGAGAAGTTTAAACCTTATGTCATGATGGCGTTGAACTCCTTGTTGTATGAGCGTTTCACAATCATGAAAATTGATTGTTTTAGTGAATTTAAATATTTCATTTTAAAACTCGGTATTTGTTTTTTATTATTATATTATTTCTTTGCACATTTGACTGTAAAATTTAATTGAATTAAATAGCTTTGAAATTAGACTAATATTTTACTATATAATTCAAAATTTCAAAAGAATTTTTTTTTTGTTATTTATATTTATTTTCTTCATGTAGTCGCTAAAGGAATAGGTAGTTTTAACTTGATGTGCTGTATTATAACTCTTTGCTGCTGTGGCCAAACTCTCTCTCTCCATTTTTATTTTTGTTTTAAAATGCCTTTTAACAAATTTTTAATGGTATTTTTTTATTCCTTTTAAACTTTGCTTAAATTATTTTTTTTTTATTCGTTATTTTTTGAATTGCATTTTATGAACTTCATTTTAGTGCCTTTTTTTGTTTTGAGCAATTTTATTAAATTAATACATTAAAGCATATACCTATTCATAATGCCCACACTTCATTTTTCAAATCGTTTTCGCGTGTGGTAATTTTAGAGTTTAATTCAGGTAATAAGTTGTTTGTCGCGTTTAAAAAATTCGTATTCAGATTCTTCCGAAAATTGTGTGAGGCTATCGTCGCTTGGTGTTTTAGCTGCCGAAAACAAAGAACAGTGACTGAATTCAAATTATTATGTCATTATTTTGTTTTTAATATTAAATTTTTATTATCAATTACATATACGTTAGAATGACAAGGGGTTTCGTGCCGAAAACTAATTTGAGCATTCCTGGCATCGGGAGCCCCTGGAAAGTTGTGGATTACTTCTTCAACTTTTTGAGGTGCATCCAGGAAAAATAAGCATTTTTCAGTACGGTGGACGACTGAGTCCCAGGAAGCGGGTTGTGGGTCACAACGGCAGTTGCACAAAGGGAAATTCTTTTATTTTTGCCCCAATCGCTTAACACTTGCTGGTAGGATTTTAAGTTGGAATGTTTCCGACAACTTGTCTGTTGATCACTTTTTGATCAGAGCAAAAGCCTGGTCTGCAAAAATCCGCACAAATTGCTGGGTCGAATTTTCAAAAATCGTTTTTTGTCCCTAACTTTTTTTGCTTTGCCCGTGTTGGTTTGAGATGTTTTGCATTATTGTAGAGTTTTTCAAACTGCGTCGAATGGTGTTTAGTTTGTTTTAAAAAAATTTGAAATTTTTGAGCTAGGCCCCCTAGAAGGTTTTTCGGTTTTTTGTCATTAACTTTTTTTTGGCTGGATTTCAGGCGAAATAAAGATCGCTTTCAAAACCCAACTTTTGAAGAGCTATCGATTGGTGTTTATTTCGCTTGAAAATTCCAAAAAGTGCTTTTTGCCAGCCAAGTGCATCGGTGGCGGAATGGTTAGTGGTGTGGGTGTGGGGGGTCGGGTGGGGGTTCGAATCCGCTTGGCTTAAATCATTTTTTACCACTTTCTGTGCATATGTACGGTAGTGGAAACAATTTCTAAAATCCTTTTAAATTATTCCCGAGTTTTTAAAAATATTTTTGTGGGCTGTTTGGAAATTTTTTAAATTTTCATTTTTTTGGTCACCAAAATTGGGTTAATATTGAAAAAATTCATAACTTTTTTCAAAATTCAGATATCATAATAAGTTTAATATGATAAAATGCAGAAAAATCTGCGCTATTTTATTAGGATCAGCTTAAAGATTTGTTGAAATAATTGCAAACATAAATTGAAGTTGATGTATTGTTACAAATTTCTTCTCAAATGTTGTGCCTGGCACAATCAACGGTTCCAAATTGGATTCGCGCACCTCGAACCGTTGTCCCTGACTCAATCAACAGTTCAAACTTGCTCTCCAAGCATCCCAAACCGTTGTACCTGGCCTCATTTTTGGCCCAATCATCAGTTCAAACTCCATCCCCGCACCCCTAACCGTTGTACCTTGCTTCATCCTCAACTGCACAACCCGAACCCCGACCTAGGTAGCGAAGCTCGATAAGCGCGTTAGCGCTTTTTTTGGTTAAACAAAGTTAAACATCGAAAAAGTGCCTCAAAATGTGAATAAAAATAGAGTAAATAAATGCGAAGAAATAGAGTGCAAATTTGAGAGTTTTGGGTAGACACGTTAGAGGAAAAGAGAGATAACTGTGAAAGTCTTATGCTCCCTTGAGTATTGCACCCCATAGAATTATTGTTTTGGAAAATTATTAAGAGGGGGGAGGGGCTCAGCGAATTCGAATCAGTTTTTTGATCAGCTTAAAGATTTGTTGAAAGAATTGGCAAACAAATTGAAGTTGGGTTATTGTTACAAATTTCTTCTCAAGTGTTGTACCTGGCACAATCAACGGTTCCAAATTGACTTCGCGCACCCCGAACCATTGTACCTGGCCCCTTTTTTGGCTCAATCATCAATTCAAACTGCAATCCCGCACCCCGAACTTTGTTTTTTGGTTAAACAAAGTTAAACATCGAAAAAGTGCCTCAAAATGTGAATAAAAATAGAGAAAATAAATGTGAAGAAATAGAGTGCAAATTTGAGAGATTTTGGGTAGACACGTTAGAGGAAAAGAGAGATAACTGTGAAAGTCTTATGTTCCCTTGAGTAATTTGCACCCCATAGAATTATTGTTTTTGAAAATTATTAAGAAGGGGGAGGGGGCCCAGCGAATTTGAATCAGTTTTTTGATCAGCTCAAAGATTTGTTGAAATAATTGGTAAATAAAAATTGAATGCGAGGTATTGTTACAAATTTCTTCTCAAATGTTGTACCTGGCACAATCAACGTTTCCAAATTGAATTCGCGCACCCCGAACCGTTGTACCTGGCCTCTTTTTTGGCTCAGTCATCAATTCAAACTGCCATCCCGCACCCCGAACTGTTGTGCCTGGCCACTTTTTTCGCTCAATCATCAATTCAAACTGCCATCTCCAAACCCCAAAACGTTGTACCTGGCACAATCAACTTTTCCAAATAGCCATCCCCGCAGCCCGAATCGTTGTACCTGTGCCATCCCCGCACCCCGAACCGTTGTACCTCGTCTCTTTTTTGGCTCAATCATCAGTTCAAACTGCCATCTCCGAACCCCAAAACGTTGTACCTGGCACAATCAACTTTTCCAAATAGCCATCCCCGCAGCCCGAATCGTTGTACCTGTGCCATCCCCGCACCCCGAACCGTTGTACCTCGTCTCTTTTTTGGCTCAATCATCAGTTCAAACTGCCATCTCCGAACCCCAAAACGTTGTACCTGGCACAATCAACTTTTCCAAATAGCCATCCCCGCAGCCCGAATCGTTGTACCTGTGCCATCCCCGCACCCCGAACCGTTGTACCTCGTCTCTTTTTTGGCTCAATCATCAGTTCAAACTGCCATCTCCGAACCCCAAAACGTTGTACCTGGCACAATCAACTTTTCCAAATAGCCATCCCCGCAGCCCGAATCGTTGTACCTGTGCCATCCCCGCACCCCGAACCGTTGTACCTCGTCTCTTTTTTGGCTCAATCATCAGTTCAAACTGCCATCTCCGAACCCCAAAACGTTGTACCTGGCACAATCAACTTTTCCAAATAGCCATCCCCGCAGCCCGAATCGTTGTACCTGTGCCATCCCCGCACCCCGAACCGTTGTACCTCGTCTCTTTTTTGGCTCAATCATCAGTTCAAACTGCCATCTCCGAACCCCAAAACGTTGTACCTGGCACAATCAACTTTTCCAAATAGCCATCCCCGCATCCAAACCGTTGTACCCGGCTCAATCAACGGTTGCAAACTGCCATCCCCGTACCCCAAACCGTTGTACCGGGTACAATCAACGGTTCCAAATTGAATTCGCCCAACCCGAACCGTTGTCCCTGACTCAATCATCAGTTCAAACTGCCATCCCCGCACCCCAAACCGTTGTACCGGGCTTCATCCCCAACTGCACACCCCAAACCCGAACACTAGGTAGCGAAGCTCGATAAGCGCGTTAGCGCTTTACCAGCACACAGAAAGCGTTGTACAGCACTTCACTAGTTAATACAATATTAGAATGAATTTGAGTTTCGCGCCGAAAAACAAAATCTCTCTTCCGGGAATCGGGAGCCCCTGGCAAGTTGTGGATTACTTCTTCAACTTTTTGTCGTGCATCTGGGAAAAATAAGGATTTTTCAGTACGGTGGACGACTGAGTCCCAGGAAGCGGGTTGTGGGTCACAACGGCAGTTGCACAAAGGGAAATTCTTTTCTTTTTGCCCCAATCGCTTAGCACTTGCTGGGAGGATTTTAAGTTGGGATGTTTGGCATAAGTTAGCTGTTGAACATTTTTCGGTTGGGCTGCCCAGTTTTTCTGGAAAAATGGATAAAAATTGCTGGGTCGAAATTTCGAAAATCGTTTTTTGTGCCTAACTTTTTTTGGGTTGACTGTATTGATTTGCGATTTTCTCCATTATTGTAGAGATTCTCAAACTGCGTCGGATGATGTTTAGTTGGTTTGAAAATTTTCGAAAATTTTCGAGCTAGGCCCCCTAGAAGGTTTTTCGGTTTTTTGTCATTAACTTTTTTTGGAGTGGATTTAAAAAAAAATAAAAAATACTTTCAAAACCCAACTTTTGAAGAGCTATCGATTCGTTTTTATTAGGCCTGAAAATTCCGAAAAGTGCTTTTTGCCAGCCAAGTGCACCGGTGGCGGAATGGTTAGTGGTGTTGGTGTGGGGGTCGGGTGGGGGTTCGAATCCGCTTGGCTTAAATCATTTTTTCCCACTTTCTGTGCATATGTACGGTAGTGGAAATAATTTCTAAAATCATTTTTAATTATTCCCGAGTTTTTAAAAATATTTTTGTGGGTCGTTTGGAAATTTTTTGAATTTTCATTTTTTTGGTCACCAAAATTGGGCTAATATTGAAAAAATTCATAACTTTTTTTAAAGAAGAGCATTTTCAATGCATTTGGTGTCATAAAATGCAGAAAAATATGCGCCATTTTATTATTATTTTAGTTTTTGTAGAAGGTTAAAAGTCAAAAAGTTAAGGTCAATTTTTCGAAAAAAATGAATTTTTCACAAAAAAATTCATAAAAATTTTCGGAAATGAAATTTTCAAAAACTAATTAATTAGATAAATAGCTTATTTTTTTCTCTATTAAAAACAATTTTACTTCTTATTAATGCCTCAACACAAAACTGAGTTATGTTGAAAAAAGTGAAATTGGGTTTCAAATCCATAGGGGGACCCCTTTTGGGGTATAATCGAAAATTTTTTTGGTCCAAATTTGATAAAATGAATTTATTTCGACTAAATTTAATACGCTGAACACGAATTTGAACTTTGTTTTTTGGTTAAACAAAGTTAAACATCGAAAAAGTGCCTCAAAATGTGAATAAAAATAGAGAAAATAAATGTGAAGAAATAGAGTGCAAATTTGAGAGATTTTGGGTAGACACGTTAGAGGAAAAGATAGATAACTGTGAAAGTCTTATGTTCCCTTGAGTACTTTGCAACTCATAGAATTATTGTTTTTGAAAATTATTAAGAGGGGGGAGGGGGCCCAGCGAATTTAAATCAGTTTTTTGATCAGCTCAAAGATTTGTTGAAATAATTGGCAAACATAAATTGAGGGTGAGATATTGTTACGAATTTCTTCTCAAATGTTGTACCTGGCTCAGACAGTTCAAAATTGCCATGCCCGCACCGCGAACTGTTGTACATGGCCTTATTTTTGGCCTAATCAACGGTTCAAACTGCATCCCCTTAATCAACGGTTCAAACTTGCCCTCCCCGCATCCCAAACCGTTGTACCTGGCTTCATTTTTGGCCCATCATTAATTCAAACTCCATCCCCGCACCCCGAACCGTTGCACCTCAATCAACGGTTGCAAATTGCCCTCCTCGCATCCCAAACCGTTGTACCTTGCTTCACCCCCAACTGCACACCCCGAACCCCGACACAATATTAGAATGAATTTGAGTTTCGCGCCGAAAAACAAAATCTCTCTTCCGGGAATCGGGAGCCCCTGGCAAGTTGTGGATTACTTCTTCAACTTTTTGTCGTGCATCTGGGAAAAATAAGGATTTTTCAGTACGGTGGACGACTGAGTCCCAGGAAGCGGGTTGTGGGTCACAACGGCAGTTGCACAAAGGGAAATTCTTTTCTTTTTGCCCCAATCGCTTAGCACTTGCTGGGAGGATTTTAAGTTGGGATGTTTGGCATAAGTTAGCTGTTGAACATTTTTCGGTTGGGCTGCCCAGTTTTTCTGGAAAAATGGATAAAAATTGCTGGGTCGAAATTTCGAAAATCGTTTTTTGTGCCTAACTTTTTTTGGGTTGACTGTATTGATTTGCGATTTTCTCCATTATTGTAGAGATTCTCAAACTGCGTCGGATGATGTTTAGTTGGTTTGAAAATTTTCGAAAATTTTCGAGCTAGGCCCCCTAGAAGGTTTTTCGGTTTTTTGTCATTAACTTTTTTTGGAGTGGATTTAAAAAAAAATAAAAAATACTTTCAAAACCCAACTTTTGAAGAGCTATCGATTCGTTTTTATTAGGCCTGAAAATTCCGAAAAGTGCTTTTTGCCAGCCAAGTGCACCGGTGGCGGAATGGTTAGTGGTGTTGGTGTGGGGGTCGGGTGGGGGTTCGAATCCGCTTGGCTTAAATCATTTTTCCCCACTTTCTGTGCATATGTACGGTAGTGGAAATAATTTCTAAAATCATTTTTAATTATTCCCGAGTTTTTAAAAATATTTTTGTGGGTCGTTTGGAAATTTTTTGAATTTTCATTTTTTTGGTCACCAAAATTGGGCTAATATTGAAAAAATTCATAACTTTTTTTAAAGAAGAGCATTTTCAATGCATTTGGTGTCATAAAATGCAGAAAAATATGCGCCATTTTATTATTATTTTAGTTTTTGTAGAAGGTTAAAAGTCAAAAAGTTAAGGTCAATTTTTCGAAAAAAATGAATTTTTCACAAAAAAATTCATAAAAATTTTCGGAAATGAAATTTTCAAAAACTAATTAATTAGATAAATAGCTTATTTTTTTCTCTATTAAAAACAATTTTACTTCTTATTAATGCCTCAACACAAAACTGAGTTATGTTGAAAAAAGTGAAATTGGGTTTCAAATCCATAGGGGGACCCCTTTTGGGGTATAATCGAAAATTTTTTTGGTCCAAATTTGATAAAATAAATTTATTTCGACTAAATTTAATACGCTGAACACGAATTTGAACTTTGTTTTTTGGTTAAACAAAGTTAAACATCGAAAAAGTGCCTCAAAATGTGAATAAAAATAGAGAAAATAAATGTGAAGAAATAGAGTGCAAATTTGAGAGATTTTGGGTAGACACGTTAGAGGAAAAGATAGATAACTGTGAAAGTCTTATGTTCCCTTGAGTACTTTGCAACTCATAGAATTATTGTTTTTGAAAATTATTAAGAGGGGGGAGGGGGCCCAGCGAATTTAAATCAGTTTTTTGATCAGCTCAAAGATTTGTTGAAATAATTGGCAAACATAAATTGAGGGTGAGATATTGTTACGAATTTCTTCTCAAATGTTGTACCTGGCTCAGACAGTTCAAAATTGCCATGCCCGCACCGCGAACTGTTGTACATGGCCTTATTTTTGGCCTAATCAACGGTTCAAACTGCATCCCCTTAATCAACGGTTCAAACTTGCCCTCCCCGCATCCCAAACCGTTGTACCTGGCTTCATTTTTGGCCCATCATTAATTCAAACTCCATCCCCGCACCCCGAACCGTTGCACCTCAATCAACGGTTGCAAATTGCCCTCCTCGCATCCCAAACCGTTGTACCTTGCTTCACCCCCAACTGCACACCCCGAACCCCGACCTAGGTAGCGAAGCTCGATAAGCGCGTTAGCGCTTTACCAGCACATAAATAGCATTGTACATCACTCCACTAGTTAATACAATATTAGAATGAATTTGAGTTTCGCGCCGAAAAACAAAATCTCTCTTCCGGGAATCGGGAGCCCCTGGCAAGTTGTGGATTACTTCTTCAACTTTTTGTCGTGCATCTGGGAAAAATAAGGATTTTTCAGTACGGTGGACGACTGAGTCCCAGGAAGCGGGTTGTGGGTCACAACGGCAGTTGCACAAAGGGAAATTCTTTTCTTTTTGCCCCAATCGCTTAGCACTTGCTGGGAGGATTTTAAGTTGGGATGTTTGGCATAAGTTAGCTGTTGAACATTTTTCGGTTGGGCTGCCCAGTTTTTCTGGAAAAATGGATAAAAATTGCTGGGTCGAAATTTCGAAAATCGTTTTTTGTGCCTAACTTTTTTTGGGTTGACTGTATTGATTTGCGATTTTCTCCATTATTGTAGAGATTCTCAAACTGCGTCGGATGGTGTTTAGTTGGTTTGAAAATTTTCGAAAATTTTCGAGCTAGGCCCCCTTGAAGGTTTTTCGGTTTTTTGTCATTAACTTTTTTTTGGCTGGATTTCAGGCGAAATAAAGATCGCTTTCAAAACTCAACTTTTCAAGGGCTATCGATTGGTGTTTATTTCGCCTGAAAATTCCAAAAAGTGCTTTTTGCCAGCCAAGTGCATCGGTGGCGGAATGGTTAGTGGTGTTGGTGTGGGGGGTCGGGTGGGGGTTCAAATCCGCTTGGCTTAAATCATTTTTTCCCACTTTCTGTGCATATGTATGATGCTGGAAACAATTTCTAAAATCATTTTTAATTATTCCCGAGTTTTTAAAAATATTTTTATGGGGTATTTGGAAATTTTTTGAAATTTCATTTTTTTGGTCACCAAAATTGGGGAAATGTTATGAAAATTCATAACTTTTTTTGCTGAAGAGCATTACCAATGATTTTGATATCATAAAATGCAGAAAAATCCGCGCTATTTTATTAGTATTTTAGTTTTATGAAAGGTTAAAAGTTCAAAAAGTGAGGTCAATTTTTCGAAAAAAACGAATTTTTCACAAAAAAATTCATAAAAATTTTCAGAAATGAGATTTTCAAAAACTAATTAATTAGATAAATAGCTTAATTTTTTCTCTATTAGAAGATATTTTAGTTGGATTTAAAGCATTGAGATGGAATGGAGTTATGTTGAAAAAAGTGAAATTGGGTTTCAAATCCATAGGGGACCCCTTTTGGGGTATAATCGAAAATTTTTTTGCTCCAAATTTGATCAAAATGAATTTATTTCGACTAAATTTAATACGCTGAAAACGAATTTGAACTTTGTTTTTTGGTTAAACAAAGATAAACATCGAAAAAGTGCCTCAAAATGTGAATAAAAATAGAGAAAATAAATGTGAAGAAATAGAGTGCAAATTCGAGAGATTTTGGGTAGACACGTTAGAGGAAAAGAGAGATAACTGTGAAAGTCTTATGTTCCCTAGAGTACTTTGCAACTCATAGAATTATTGTTTTTGAAAATTATTAAGAAGGGGGAGGGGACCCAGCGAATTTGAATCAGTTTTTTGATCAGCTCAAAGATTTGTTGAAATAGTTGGTAAATATAAATTGAAGGTGAGGTATTGTTACAAATTTCTTCTCAAATGTTGTACCTGGCACAATCAACGGTTCCAAATTGCCCTCCCCGCATCCCAAACCGTTCTACCAGGCCTCTTTTTTGGCTCAATCAACGGTTCTAAACTGCATTCCCCGCACCCCAAACCGTTGTACCGGGCTTCACCCCCAACTGCACACCCCGAACCCCGACCTAGGTAGCGAAGCTCGATAAGCGCGTTAGCGCTTTACCAGCACACAAAATAGCGTTGTACAGCACTCCACTAGTTAATGCTTTAATGCTTTAGAACTTGGTCAATTGCATTGTTGTATTGTCGCGTACGGATGCACACCAGGGGTGCTCGTAACCATCAAAAAAAATTCGTAATAAGTAATCCGTAATTAGTAAAAGGCAAAAAAAATTCGTAAAAAGTAATCCCTAATTCGTAAAAACCAAAAAAATTCGTAAAAAGTAATCCGTAATTCTTAACAGCCAAAACGCCGTAAAAGTAAGTAATTCGTAATTCGTAACTCGTAATTACGAGCACCCCTGATGCACACGCTCTTCTTTTGTGATAATCAAATATTTAACATCAAAATCAATTATATGTAAAAACTTTGTATTTAAATTTATAGAAAATTTTTCTTGTCGACAAATTGCAGAATTATAATCAGCTTAAAAGATTTTAGAAAAGTATTTTCTTTTAATCAATTCAATTTATTTATTGGTATAAAGTATTTTTAATGGGATGAATTGCATATTCTTTCTCTTGCATTTTTCAATTTGCATTATACCTTACTGATTATTTAATATTTTAGTTAAATTAATGCAATGTTAAAATGCGGTATTGCTTTTTAATTTTAATGTTAAAAATATAGAATGCCTAAATTTAGAAAGTATTGTTGATTATATAGTGTTTTTGCAACATTAATATTATAATGAGAGTTTTACGTTTTTATTATTTAATTAAAACTTCTCCTTATACTATTTAGTTTTTTACAATTAAATATATGTTAATTAATTAATTCACCTTTTGATGTCTTTATTTTTAATTTTTAATGGGACTTCAGTGTCATAAGTTAGATAGAGAAAACTTAGGGTATGTATGTCACTTCAGTCTTCAGGTCTGACAAATTCTTAGTTAAAATTATTTTAAGTTTGAATAACTTGTTCTTATCGAGATTGAGGCCTAGGTATTATTATTTTTTTGCTTTTAATAATTGGATTTTACATAGTTTGTTTTATTAATTTTAAATGAACAATTCTTTCTTCAATAAATTTCATATTATAATTAAATTTTAGGGTTTCAGCGGCGGACCACTTATTTAGATTATCGAATCCTGGTTAAATATATATTAATCTTTTATAAACTTTTTTTCTGTATTTCAAGGATTAAAGAATTATTTTTTATTTAATAAATGTTAGCATTACAATAGTCTCAATATATGGTTAATAACTATTATTATTTTGTTGCTAAATATTTAGATTTTTCATCTTTTTACGGCTAATAAATTAAATGTTTTAATAAAAATTCATTAATCTTTTATAATATCTATATTGCAGTGCACCATGTTGTGGTTTAGATCTGACTAAATAACCAGTCTGAACCAGTTTTTATTACCATTTACTATACTATTTTTATGAATATTTTGCGCACGGTGTAAAATTTGCAGCCATTGTTGATAATGAATATGGTGATACAATTTAAAATATATTTTGTACATTTATACCTTGCTTATTATTTCAATATTAGTTGCTCCAAGTTTGTCTTTTTATTTATAAATTAACTTTTTTTAAATTGATAAATTCTATAATAGGAAACAGAAAACACGCCTCGCTTTCATGAGCCAAATTTAGTGTTTTCATATTTCTCGTTTTTTGCGGCACTGCATGGGTCTTTAAATTAATTAATTAAAAAGTAAAAATTAAATATAGTTTTGTTTTAATCTTTGTTTATTTATTTTGCTGGTTGCTTTTGACGACAATTAATTGAATTCATCATAATTTTCAAACTTCCCAAAAACGATGAGACATCGCTCAAGCGGTACACTTGCTGCTGAACTGTCTTTCACCGTATTTTAATTTTGCCTATTGCATATTTGATTTCATTTATATTTGTTAACTTTTTGCCTGATTTATAAGCAATTTATTTGAATAAACATTTTTATCTTTTTCAAATTTTAGCAAAAATAGATTTAATAACTGATTTTGATGAACTATAATACTTAGATTAAAAAGCTAGACTTTTACAAATTTGAAGCACTCAATTCAATTATTATGAGTACATTCTTTAAAATAAGCTTGCTTCTTTTTATTTACCCCTTTGTGTTATTTTATCATTATTTATAATATTTAAACTAAAATTTAATTATAATGATGTTTTGAATGTCATATCGTTGGTTACGTAAATTTGTATTAAATAAAACGTTCCGTTTAGATATTTGTTTATATTTATATTGCCTATAACGCCGATGTTTTTAATTTTTTTAGTTTTAACATTATTTATTCTGATTGATAACACATTTAATTTTGAAGAATTAGTAAAAATACTGAGTTGGATATTACTATATTTTAACATTATTCGAAGCTTTTTGTTGATATGAACTGATATATTGACAGGATTATTGTTTTAAATAAAATTAAAGAAAAAAATTTTTAATTTTTAATTTAGGTTTGAGCAAATTGATATGAAGATAAAAAAGTTATTATTGCTCCTCGTGCGTTAAGCGTGGCTCGCTCTGACAAGCTAAAAAGAAAAATCTTTCATTTAGGCATTAAAAAACAATTCAAATTATTTTTATTTTTAGATAAAATTTGGTTTAAAGGCTTGCATTGTGCCTCACTTTGATCGGCTTTCAAGAAAACATTGAAGGTCCTTCTCACAATTTTTTATGGAAATCGAATAGTTTTTTGTAATCAAAAGTGATCAGGTCAATTCCACCGATTCCAAGCAGATTCAAATGATTAGATCGGTTTATTTGTTGAAATCAAAAAAGCGCCCGGTCATTTAAGGGGCTCTAATCAAGTGCCTGATAATCCATTTAAAAAGCCAGAATCGATCGGGATCATTTTAAACCCACTGGTAGGAGGGAAAAGATTTTCTTAGTTGGCATTCTGTTACGATTTCCAATTGTTGTCATTCTGTTATATATGGGGCATTTTTGAACACCAACCGCCGTTTTTGGACCAAATGATCTGTAAAAAATGGGAAAAACTGATCAGATCATATCCAAACTGATCAGATAACTTTTCTTAGGTCGTCATCGATTGTGTGAGCTGCGAGCCCGAGTACTCCGTGTTCCTCAAGCAGTTCAGCCATCGACTAAAAAAATTCGGACTGATTCCGTGCATTATTTGAGTCCGGGATTCCGAATTTGGGAAGTTGGGGAACATTCTGTGAATTCTGCTTCCAGCAACAGCCAAATTTTTGATGGCGTTAAGAAATTGCCTCGAAATAGGATAATTACCGCTCTTGCTGTTTTCGTCCAGTTGTGTTGGTCTCCTGCTTCCTCGTCTCCATGGCCCACGCATCATCGCTTTGAACGCCAATTCCTCCCAGTGAATCTATTCGACGAATTGATTTCGTACTTTTAGTTTAAAATTTTATCAATATAAATTAAATAAATATTAACGATCGATGTTTACATTTTATTAGACGTGCTACCAATTTCTGGGCACCTTACAATATATATTTGTCAAAATATATTATTTTTATTCTGGAAAGTTTAAATTAATTAATGTACTTTATTGCAGACGATAAAAACGGCTGAATTTACATTATTTTTTACATAAATTAATTTTTGAATGGCCGTAAAATCTTATTTTATAAACTTTTTATAGTTTTGTTTGTTTAATTTTTTGCGCGCACCAGTCGTTCATTGACATAAAATTGTTGAATATATCATTTTTTAAATTTTCATTGATATATTTGAATTTTTTTTTAAATAAAAAGTAATTACATTTTTCGTTGCACCTACGCAATAGTGTTCGAGCTTCATTAATTTATTTATATTTACTTTTTTTTGTTTATGCATAATATCTTATTATATTTGTTGTGTATTTGAATACCTTTATAATTTCCAATAGTTAATTTAATTAAAAAAAAAACTTTTTAATTTAAAAACTTCTCCGTTAACAATTTTGGTAAGGTTAAATGAAAAGACAAATGTAATTTTTTATTACCTAATTATTTTTTAATTATAGTTATCTAAATTTGTCATTATTAATCATGATGGAAACGCATTTTTATCTGTCCACTTTTTGTGTTGGATCTGAATGCGGATATATGTAGATGTTCTTGTATCATTAAACATCGTTAATTGGAGTTAATCTATTGGTATAGTTAGGTCAAATATATTTTTTGTCTTTTAAGTTCTACAAATTTATAAATTTAAAAATTCCTTTTTATAGTTTTTATTTATCATTAATTAGAATTTTATTTGTCATATAATGGGCAATCCATAAAAATAAGTTTTAGTGGGTTATAATATTTTTAAATTTGTTATGGTTTAAAGGGTTTTTAAAATCTCAATAACCTGGATGTGTCATTTTTTAATTATGATTTTTTAGAAATTCATCTGATCATAAAATAATTCGTTTTTTTATTTTCTTTATTTATACAGTGAATTTTCATTTTTTTTTGTTTTGAAATTTTTAGGATAAATAACTACTTTTAAGTCCTATTCTTTTTTGACCTAAAGATATCGGCTCGTCTTTGTCTATTATCGCTCTGCTATCCAACTTGTCTTTGACTGTTTTATTTACGTATTAGCGAAAATTTTAGTTATTTGACAAATCTTTTTTTTTTTGTATTAATTTTTTAATTTTTTTTTAGTTTTTACAAATTGATTAAAACATGTGATTAAATAATAATTTTATGCAGACCATGAGCCATGGAGATCCTCCGCCAATTGATTGTTGGTTAGTATGAGTGTATTCGTTTCGGCAGCATAGTAAATTAATTTATTATTTATTGCAATTTCTCATTTCAATCGCTTTTTTCTCCAATGATTTTTATTAACATCGCCTCTTGTATAGCGTGTATAAATATTCATTTAAATTTTAATATTCGCATAAATTTATTATCACTTAAATGTTAATTGCAACAATCTTTATTTTTTCATTAATCAATTAGTTTAAAATTTATGAAATGACTTAGTTTTTTTATTTGTATCCTTTGATTATTAATTTTAAATTGTTTTTAAATAATTAAAAGTTGTAGAATAAACTTTATTTCATAACAAATCTTAAAATTTATATTTTTTGTTTATCCATCTTAAATCGTTATTTTTTAATGATTAATTTTATTTTATCCGTTACATAACAATTCTCTTACTAAAACTGCGACCTTCATATGAC
Source organism: Globodera rostochiensis (assembly GCA_018350325.1). NCBI lineage: Eukaryota > Metazoa > Nematoda > Chromadorea > Rhabditida > Heteroderidae > Globodera > Globodera rostochiensis. The sequence goes on from JAEVLN010000023.1 coordinate 687,025, forward strand.
GAAGTGTGTTTCTCACATACAAATTAGATTAATAATTACACTTATATTATTTAAAATTACTTGTTAACAGCTTAATAGCATATTTACGTTCATTATTGGATATTGATTTTTGTAAGAAAATATCTATAACTTTGTTATTCTTTTAAACACTTCAATCTTTATTGCTAAACAACACAGATTGTTTGGTGCTCGTGTAGCCATGAACCGTCATTTAATTGAAATAAATTTATTTTATTAATATTAAAATAATTAATATGATTTTTTCATCTTTGCCTGTTTAGTTTTATTAAATAATAAGGTTGTACATTTCTTTGCAATTGTCCAAAATAATCAAATTTGTATGGAATTATTATTCTATGTTTTAAAGTTATTGCTGTGAAACTGCTGTGTCAATTGATAAATTACTGGTATTATTGGTTAGATTTCTATTTTTTTCAACATTCATTAATTTTATATTTGTTTCGGCGGTCAATTGAGCTAATCGTCGAGATTTAAGGCTGGTAATATTTATTTTTATAATTTATATTGTTACCTATTTTGTTCAAACTATTTATGTAATAATGAAATCAATTATGTATAATGTTAATTTTAATAAGCTTAATGGCGGAACGTTTTGGAATATATTTAAATTTATTTCAGCCCAATTAATGTTTAAAGGTAACATGCTTTATTGAATGTTTAAATTAATGTTGTTTGTCTTTATTAATTTATTTTAATCTCGATACGTTCAGTCCCAAACTACTCATAAGAATTGTGCTCGAACGTGCATAAATCCTTTTTCAATATATTTTTTTAAGATTTAGTTTATAAGGTTTGTTTTTATATATTCCGTTACTAATATAAGTTATAAATAAATATGAAACGAATTTTTTGGACACGTTTTTTTCATTTCATTTTAACAATATTATTTTTATTAAATCTTTATCGTATTTTGTTAATTTCGTCCCACCACAAAAACTAAAAAATTGTTATTTTGTAATAAATTTTAATTTGCATTTTGCTGTGTTTCTAATTAACAATTAAGATATACATCAGTAAATTAAATTAAAGTTATGTCACTGATTGTAAACTAACCGTTTTAAATTTAACAATTTGCATATTAATTTGTAATAATTATTTATAAAGAAAGATTAAGCATTCGTGTTGTTGCCTTTTTCTGCAAGATTTTGCACTTATCGGCAGGCATTTTTTCCTTTGGGATAGTATATCGGAAATTTATAGGTTATTCAATATTAATTAAAGCAATAAAAAATAAATAAGAGTTAATAAATTGCAATTTTTGATTTGGGGGGAACTTTGATCAACTTCGGGGAGAGAAAACTTTATTTTTATTGTGAAAGTTTTCAAATTGTTGTTAATTTATTGTTTGCGTTAATTTATTTAGTTATTAAGGTTTTATAAAATTTTAAAGATTTAATAATATTTTCCGAATTGAGCTAAGTTTTGTTAGGAATTATTTGGACTTATACCTTTCTTGTTAGCTCTAAATTCCATGATTAATTTAAAAATTACTTTTGATTATTTTTATAAAACATTTTAACATCTCTTTATTATTACATTTTATCAACTTGCAACACAAAATCACTCACTGCCAAGCTCTTCAATTCGCTTTATGACTCTTTAATATTATTTGATTTTTAGCAGTTTTCTTTTTAAAGAGAAGTGAAGTGCATCTTGTTGCAAAATTAGAAATCTTTTTACACAGAGAATTTGAATTTATATAAATATTTATTTTATAATTAAGTGCTGCGTGTTAAAAGCCAAGCCGCCAAAAAACATGCGATCAGTTGTACAATTTGACGTCGTGTTGTGTTGTACCTCCATTTGGAGCTCGGATAATGGAGAGAACCTTTTGCCATTGATGCGCTCAGCAGGGGTGTGGCTTCCGGAATATATCAAATATTTTACCAATGATATTGGAAATTTATAGTGTTATCAAGACGAGATGACTTTTTCGAAATTTAATTTTTTTTGAATTTTATATTTTATTTTGTTACATAAATATGTTTATTTTGAGTATGAATATTTGTTCTTATCGAGATTTAGGCATAGGAAAGCATTTGAATTTTATATAAGGAGCAAGCAGAAACACTGACTAAATAACCTTTTGGCTTTAAATTTTAAGTTGTATTGTTTTTTATTTCAAAAAGACTAAAATTTTAACAATTTTATTTACAAAGAAATTATTTAAAAATTTATTTTTAAAAAAGAGCGTAACTTCATTTTTGATTAAAAAGATTAATCCGTTTGATTTTTTCATACTTTTTTAAAAATAGATTGCATATTAACTGCTTGCAATGAGAGTTAAAGACGGTTAATTATTATTATTTTATTTAAAGTTATTATTGAGTATAGATAAACAATTAGGTGTTTACTTAATTTCGAGATTTTAAGGCTGGCTAAATTGTGTTTTACTCTTCTTGCTCGATCTAATTCTATGATTATTTAAAAATTACCTTTGATTCATATTATTTTTATAAAACATTTTTATCATCTCTATTGCATTTTATCACTTGCTTCAACCATCAATTCCTCTGCCGTCATGCTGTTCAGTTCGCTTTATAACTTTCTAATATCAGTTTTAAAATAGATAAACTTTTTATTTTGGATTCTAAGCAGTTTTCTTGTTAAAGTTTGCGATTTAATTTCAAAATTATATAATCGAACATTTCACACAGTTTGTGAGCTTCGGTGAAATGCTTTTTTTTATTATAAGTAAAGTGCATCTTGTTGCTAAATTAGAAACTTTTTACAAAGAGAGTTTGAATTTATATGATTTAAATAATTATTCAGGATTGGGCACTTACTGAATATGCCATTTTTTCGAATTAGCAAAAATGATTAATAATAAAATTTTAAAATGTATTTGTTGCTTTTCTTTCGTTTTAATTCTTGTTGATTTTTTTCATATTGTTTTTGAAATGAATTTATTAAAAATTTATATTTTAATGCATTTTTCTTTATAAATTTTTCTGATATTTTTAATTAAATTGTGCTTTCGGGTTGTTCGCTGTTTTCATGATGGTTTGCGGAGCCTCATATGACTGTTTCGTCATTTAGTTTCGTAATAGCATCTAATGGAATAATAAATTTTATGAAAAGTAAATAATGCAAAAAAATATTAGAGATTTTATTTGAATGCAAATTATTAATCGGACTAAAGTCACACGATGAGGTGAAAGATTTTGAATTGGGGGGAACTTTGAAGCAACTTCGGGGAGAGAGAATTTTTATTTTATTGGGAAAGTTTTCAAATTGTTGTTATTTTTATTATTTGCGTCAAAAACTTTTATTGGTTAAGAAGATTAATATTTTATAAAATTTGACTTTAGCCAATTAATTTCTTTATTTGATTTGACTGATGAGGAGAAAACGTTACGATTTTATTGTTTTTAAAATTTTTCAAATTATTAAAACCTTAGAGCTGTTCATTCCGAACTCCCGTGGCATCATGCTTTGCCTCCTAGACTTTTTTCACTTTCTACCAAATCGTTCATCATATGCATTCAATTGCTTTTTTATTACTTTTATATTAATTTGTTTTAATTTTGTGCTTTAACTTTTGGTTATGGTTGCTGCGGCGTTTAGCCCGCAAGTAAATTATAACAGAGAGTAATTTGAAACGATTTTTTTTTCCATGATTAAATACATCTATTTGATGTTCTAAAACATTATTTACTTTTGTTATTTCTTTTACCATAAATTTTAATTTCATTGAATTTATTTATATTCATATACATAAAGCGAAAATAATTTAATTTGTTAGTGCTTTAAAATTGTCTTTTATGAATTTATATTAAGATTTTTTTTGTAATGTTAATTAAGCAGAACTTGTTGCAAACCAATTTTTTCTTGTTCACCAAGACAACGCTTTCAGAAGCAGAAGTTTTCAAAAATATTGCCAAATTTATTTTTTAAATACTGAATGTATAATTTTTTACAAAATTTAATCATTTTCATTAACATACATTTTCTAGTCGTTGTAGAAATTCTCTGTTGGTCCGGCGTAAGATACGCGCCGCCACCATATTGACTTAATTTATTCTTTATTTATTAAACGTTATAATTTATATTTTAATTAATTTGTCGTCTTTTATAATGGGAAATTATCGCCCAAATTGTTTGTTTAAAATGACAGATTTGATGACCCGTCATGCAATTTAATAGTCATTTTTGATCATTTATATATTAAAGTTTTTCTATTTTTAATTATTAAAAAGAACACATTTGAAATAATGTTGTCTTCATTTTTTATTGAAAATAATTTTCTATATAAATATATTTTAATGTATTCAAGCAGAGATGGCCTTGTTTACTAATTTATAAATAAATTTATTATAAATCTAGGCCAATAGCTGTTCTTCGATAGAGAAAAATATTATTTTTAAATAACGGTTCACTAAATTCTTATTTTGTATTTTTAAATATTTGCATTTAATTTTTGAATTATTTGGGTGACTTGGACTTTGAGGAGTTGGCGGGGAGAGGCGTTGGTGAAATTTACATAATAGCGAAGTTTTTGTTTATTGACATTGATGGCTTATCTTTTTTAAATATGGAATTTTAAATTATTTCATTTTTTTTTGTATAAAAATTTACATTTAGTTATATAATTTTCAAAACATATTGTTCTCTCATTTTTTGTCTCACATGATTTTTTTTACCTGAACATATGACAGTTAATTAAAACATTTTTAAATTTTATTTTACATTTCAAATGAAAAAAAACTGTATGTATAAAATGAAACAGATTTAACATTTTAAGTCTTTTTATTTCTGATGATAATTTTAATTTTATTAAAGCCTGTAATTTCACGAAAATATGTATGTTTTTTTTGTTGCTAAAATAAATAAACACTCCATCAGAAATCATGTGATAATTCAATTTTAAATATGAATGATTTTTATTACAAACAAAACACAAAAGAGTTTAACAATTTAAATAAATAAGTTTAAGAAATATTTTTATAAGTTTCATTTGAATATCAATGATTTTTGTTTTATTTTGATCAAATTTCTTTTTAATAAATGGGGCAATGTTATAGTTAAGTTACTAATAATATTAATTTGTTTTAATCAATTGCTCATGCACTTTTTGTTGAAATATTGGACATTTTTATAATGTTATCTAAGAACGAACGACTTTTTCGATATTAAATTCTATATTTTATTTTGTGTTACATATAAATAAGTTTATTTTGAGTATGAATATCTGTTTTTAATAAGGTTTAGGCGCTTGGACTGTTGGTGAGGGTTTTCGACGGGGATCTGTAGGCGGTTTTTCAAAACGTTATTTTAGATTTTTCAACAACAAGTTCGTTGCCGAGATTCTGTCCCATTGCGATGATGTCATTTTATCATTATGAATTTACTTTTTTTGTTTGTTAACTTTGTTAGCTTTTGCACAAAAATTAATTTATTTAATTATAATTCCTGAAAAACATAACTCCTTGTGTTCATTTTTTCAGCTAATTATATGGAATATTTTAAAACGCGGTATTTGCTTAAATGTTTTTTATTATTATAATATTTCTTTGCACATTTGACTATAAATTTAATTGATTTAAATTGCTTTGAAATTAGACTTAATTCAAAATTTCAAAAGAATTATTTTTTTGTTATTTATTGTTATTTTCTTCATGTAGTTGCTAAAGTAATAGGTTTAACTTGTTGTGTCTTGATATTATTCTTTACTTCGGCGGGCAACCTCTCTCCTTTAACGAATTTTTAATGTTCCTTTTTTTTCGTTTTAAACTTTGCTTAAATTATTTTTTTTATTCGCTAAAATTTATTGAATTGCATTTTATGAACTTCATTATTTAGTGCTTTTTTTTGTTTTGATCAATTTTTTTAAATTAATACATTAAAGCATATACCTACTGCTCAAATCGCTTTCGCGTATGGTATTTTCTGAGTTTATTTCATGGAATAGGTTGTTTGTCGCGTTTAAGAAATTCGTTTTCAACATTCACAATTTATTAATGTTCTCTTAGTTAGATGTATTTGATGAATTCACCTTTTGATGTGTTCTTTTTGTAAAATTTTAATAAGAATAATTAAAACATATTTTAATAATGTGGAGAAGTTAAACCTTATGGCATGATCAGACTATCTGTTTGCTGTTTGTTGCGCATGAAGGTTCGTTTCGCAATCACTCGATATTTGCTTAAATGTTTTTTTATTATGATATTGTTTCTTTGCACATTTGACTATAAAATTTTATTGAGCTTTGAAATTAGACTATTTCCTATAAAATTCAAAATTTCAAAAGAATTTTTTATTTTCTTCATGTAGTCGTTAAGTGCGCTAGATTATGACTCTTTGCTTCTGTGGCCAAACTCTCTCTCAATTTTTATTTTTTGTTAAATGCCTTTTAACGAATTACTTTTTTTATTTTCTTTTAAACTTTGTTTAAATTTTTTTTTATTCGTTATTTATTGAATTGCTTTTTATGAACTTCATTATTTAGTGCCTTTTTTGTGGATTAAAGAATTATTTATATTTAATAAATGTAAGCATTACAATATTGTCAATATATTGTTAATAGCCATTATATTTTGTTGCTAAATATTTAGATTTTTCATCTTTTTACGGCTATTAAATTAAATGTTTTAATAAAAATTCATTAATGTTTTATAATATCTTATAATAAAGTGCACCATTTTGCGGTTTAGATTTATTTGAACTGATTAACTCACCAGTCTAAACCAGTTTTTATTACCATTTAATATTTTCGCACGGTGTAAAATTTGCAGCAATTGTTGATAATGAATATTTTAACTTAATGATAATTTCATTGCTTAAAAAGGTAACTTCTTAGCATAAAAATATCATTAAAATTCTTTATTAGCAATAAACAATCTCAAATTGTTTGACAAAAAAAAACATAATTCATAATATGTACGCAATGTTTGGTTAAAAAAAGCTTTGTGTTCTCCAATTCATTCGATTCTTAAAGTTACATTTTTGGTTTAACTAATTCATTTGTGTAACAAACTTATTTGTTGATCATTTCATTTTTTTAATTTTTTTTTATAAATATGCAATTAAATGTTACTACTTATAACATAATCAAAGAAATTATTTATTATCCATTGCCTCTTTCTAGCTTTAACTGCTTTTTAATTTTAGTTTTATTGTATTAGGTTTTAAGATTAATAGGAATTATATTTTGAAACTTATTCTTTATTCATTAGTTTTAGTATAATTATTTTTATTAGCTGCATTAAAATTGTCCATGCGCAATGACCGTTGTCATTCCATGCGCTAGTTACTCATTCTGAAGCGCCCGTGCGAAAATGCCATGATTATAGTTTTAAATGGAGTTTAATTATTGTTGTTGTCCACAAACTTGGTTTTTTAAATTAATTTTTAACTAGTTTTTTAATTTTGGCATCCCAACTCAACTTCAAAGTGCCCTGATTGATCTTTTTTAAAATTTTATTATCTTCTTAGCTTTTATTTTTAGGATTTTGTTGATATATTACAAATAATCATCTATATATATCATCTTTATAGATTATTTATAATTAGAACCTCAAATAATTACATATTAAAGATTCTCCAATTTCATTAGGATTTAGTTTCTAACCGCTTGCAATTGTATAACTACATTTTTTAAATTCATTTTTATTTAATCTCCAAGTAATATTCAGAATTTTTGAACAATTAAAGTCTTATTATTATTAGGTTTAAAAGAATTTCGGCCCGACATATCTCCTTATCCTCACAAACTTCGTCGATAAACAGCACAACGTCCGGGTTGAAACCTTCTTAGACATGACCAGCTCCACTGACCTGTTTTGGCGATTGTTCTTTTATTTAAATTTACTTGTAAATGGTAAACAGACAGTAAGTAATTGATATTTATATTTGAACTTTTGTGCTTTTTAATTATAAACAATTAATTTTACTTTTTTTTAGTTTCAAAGAATTTTAAATTTACGGTTCTTTGCTTACATTTTATTTTTATTACAATTAATCTTTATTATAGATTTTGTTGTTTCAAAGCATGTACAAATAGTCTATAATTAAGCTTTTAATATTCAATTAGCCAGTTGCACCTATCGAAATAATTCCAAGTAAGTTGCTGTGCTTATTTATTATTCTGCTTTAAGCATATTGTAATTAAAATAGAATGTTAAATTATTGTTAATAATTTGAATGTATATTTATTTACTTTCTTTTGAGCCATAATTAAAATCGGCATGTTTTATTAATAATAAAATGCACCCTAAACTTGCCTCTCTGTAGCGTGTTGGCTCATTTTGATTTTAATTTTTTATTAGGTTTCAGATTAATATGAATTATATTTTGAAACTTATTCGTTTATTCATTACTTTGTAGTATAATTATTTTTATTAGCTGCATTAAACTAAGACTGCATATCAAAATGTCATGAATAAAGTTTTAAGTATAGAAGTTTAATTATTGTTGTTGTCCACAAACTTGGATCTTTAAATTTTATTTTGGTGTTACATTGGATAACTAGTATAATGTGAATATGTATTACGTAATTTAATATTACCAATTCAACATACATATTAAATTGTCAAAAAATTCGCTGGTGGTCGATGAACCTCGCTCGCTCTTCAATCAGAAATCAAATTTCGTATTGACAAATTTAATTATTGATCAAGAGTTTAAAAATCTAATGAGCATTCAGTAATTTTTTTATCAAGAAAAAAAAATGATCAAGAAAGAATTATATGCACTTTACATTAATGGGTTGAACATTTTTTTGTAATACATAATTGTTATTGTTAATTTAGGTTTTAGATTGTATTTATTTAATTGCACTTATTTTTACATGACTTGATTTTAATTAGAAAACATTTAAATTTTTTTTTACTTTATACATTTTTAAAGTAGTAATTTTGGGGCCCTAGCATAACTCTATGACGGGAAACAGCCCAACTTTCTCAAGCATTTCTGTGAGCTTTAACATAGTGGCCTATGACCCCAGTTCCAACATTTAATATTTTATATACATTTTCATCGATTAATTTGTTCTTTTAGAAAAGAATCTATTATGTTTTTACATTTAAATGACCTTTCATATTTATAAAAATTTAATAAAAACAAAGATCTTTACATAATTCTTAATTCACAAACTGTATTTAAAAATATATATTTTTTAATATATGATATTTTTCCTTAACTCGGCTTGTCCTTTTGATTTACGCCATATGAAGATTTATGTAAATAGTTTTGGCCTGTGATTTTTTTGCTAATTCCGTTTATTAGATAGTTATTTAACTGTATTTCAATTTTTTTTTGAAAGTTTTAATATAGGAAAAATTCACATAATTTTGTTATGGTTTTATTTCATAAATTTTTAGTGTTCTCGAATGAATGAATCTTTTCATGCGGAGGATAACTCGTGTAACAATGTTTCTCACGGGTTTAGGGCTTTTCGCATGATCATATGCATCAAAAGTCCTTCTCTGGCCGGATTGAATTATGCATTGTTAATTATTGATATTAATTTTAAAAATTAATGCTTTTAATGTTTTATAAACGGAAAGTTGTTCGTATTCTTTACCTACTTAATTGTAAATATAAAAGAGGATAATAATTTTGTTTTTAAAAATCTTTATTGGTTTTTTAATATAAAATATTTTTTAGTTTTTTCCCATTTTAAAATTTTCGCGATTTTTAAAGCGTTTGCATTTTCCATCGACCTTATAAACTGTTGAATATTAAAATTAATTGAATATTTTATTATTTACTATTGAATTTTTAGCAGTTAGTATATGGAAAGCTTTTTGTTTAAGATGTTGGTTATTTTAAGCATTCTACATTTATTAAATTTTTAACATTTCACAATTTATTAACGTTGTCTTAGTTAGATGTATTTGAGGAATTCACCGTTTGATGTGTTCTTTTTGTAAAATTTTAATAAGAAACATTGAAACATGTTTTAATAATGTGGAGAAGTATAAACCTTATGTCATGATGGTCATTGTTGTATAGGAAGCACTTCGCAATCAAGAAAATTGGTTGTTTTAGTAAATTTAAATATTTTATTTTAAAATTCGGTATTTGCTTAAATATGTATAACTATTTATTTTTTCAATCAAGTTACTTTAATTATATAAGCATTACATGGGATTGCTTTTGAAATTAAATTAGCATATTACTGATAAGTTCAAATAAGCACGCATCGACATAAATTTTAATCAAATAAATTATTTTGAGTCCATAATATATGCCTAAATTAATTACACCAACATGCTTTTATTAACCAAACGCAAGTATTAAAATCAAAACAAAAAAGAAATCCGAAAAGCAATGGAAGTGTAAACAACTCGCTGTTTCGAAGATTTACAGGTGATTAGGCAAGATCTGGCGGGAGATATCAATCACACGTTGTCGCGAACTTGCCAAACGACTTAATTTAAAAAAAGGGTTTCTTGTAATTAAATACAAATATGTACTGTTTCGCAAATAAATTGGTTTTACTTTGGGTCTCAGCTTTATTTTTTTAACTGTTATAGCCTTCCATTTAAAATTATTTCTTGTAGCTTTTAAACCATTGAAGAAAACTTTTTTTTATATTATCTTGATTCTACAAATTTTTTAGATATTTAAAAATTTTAATATATCTAGCCATTAATTTATTTTAAATTTTCTTAATTAGAACAGTTTATTTATTTTTTGCTTAACAGATTAAATTAATTTTATTTTTGAGACATTCAAGTTTCTTCGTGTTGCCTCTTCCAAACGACAAAGAAATTTTATAAAAGATATACAAAATAAAAAATCTATCAAGTCTATTTCAATTTATATAACAAGTTATGAAAAGACAAAAAGGATTATTGTAAAGAAATATTGAATATTTGCCAGAATTAAAACCTTTTAAAATAAAAAACAAAATTAAGATAAAAAATAAAAGCATTTTCTAATTTCTTAAAGTTTTAAATGTGATTAGCGCTTACAAATATAAATAATTAAATTCAAGACTCAAATTCAAGACTCGCTTTTGAGGATGGTTTCCAAACTTTGTTGCCTTGACTGAACTGTCTTGATCCGTACTTGATCAAATATAATTATAGGCAGAATTCAATAAAATTGCACATAATTAATCTAAATACACGTTGAATATATACAAAAATTGAGAAATTGGATGAAAAGATGGCAAATTCTCTAATGGTGACATAAAAACAAACAAAGTAAAGCTAACACAAAGCGGTAAAATAAAGATGTAATGACAAAATGAAAATATATAAATATAAGGTAACAAAATTTACATGCTAATAAAACGATATTGTAAAAAATATTGGACAACACTTTAATTTTAGAGATTAACTCTGCATATTATTTATGCCAAATATAAACATACACTTAAATTATAATATAATATTTTAATAGTATGCTTTTCGAACTACACTGAAATTTATCATAATTTAAAAAAGTGAAAAAGTAATAGTCAAGCAATGTGGACCTAATATTTGTAGGCTATGTTTTATGCGACAACACAAAAGTAATTAGACCCAATAAAAAAAATAGAAATCACAATGATAAATACATAAATAGAATTCTAAAGCTTTCAAAGCTTGGCAAGGACCTAGCCGTCATGAAAATATAACAACGTATAATAAATATAAATTATATCTCCATTAATTGTGCAAATAACTTTTTATTCAAGTGAACAGCTATAAATTTATTATTGATTTAAAAAAAATGTATGTTATAAAAATATTTGACACCACCAGCACTTGCCTAATGATACGTACTCCCGCAGTCATATTATAAAAGAAAGATAGTAAAACAAATATCTAAAACATTAAAAATTCAATGGATTTAAAAATGTTTAACTTTATAATTTTGAAAAGTTTGATGTTTAATCAACAAAGGTATTGGCTGCGGTGAAATCGAAAGAAGATCTCTAACAGCTAGGTAGCTACAACGAAATTATAAGTATTTTGAGTATTTGTATATATACTTTAAATTTTTATAAATAATAAAACAAAAATTGGATATAATAATTAGTTTTATATTTAAATCACTTACAATTAATTGAATTAAAAAGTTTTATATTTAGATTTATCATAATGTTGTAATAAAAATTGATATTTAGTTTAATGAATATAATTTTTGTTTAATGATAACAAGAGGTATCATTATATTTTATGATTGAGTCGTTTGTTTTAATCGGAAGGTTTAATATGGCGAAATTTTCATGAAGTTAATTTAGTTCAAATTATTTAATAAATGAGCATATTCGTTGGCAGTTCTTGGTTCGGACTTCGAAATGCTCTTAGAATGCGGCATACGTTTTTTAACTGAATAACTCGTTTAATATTTTATAATTTATTTGTGGTTAAATTCTATTAAATTAACTTGTTCAGCTTTGTCTCAGATTAGTTGTATTAAAATTCAGATTCTTTTTGCCCCGCTTTTTGTATCATAAAGGGGTATAAATATTTACTATAATTATTTATAATTTATATTTTATTTTATTTTGGATTGTTTTTGTTTTTTTAAAGTATGGTTAATTTTAGGTACCATCATTTTTTATTAATATTTTGTCATGCCATACACCCTCTCTAGAATGATAAAGGGCATCACGGAGCTGTAAAGCTCGTTGAGGTGCCACAAATCCTTTTTTGATGGAATCGTATGTACACTCTTCAGCTTACTAAATTCCATACATCAAAATTTTTATTGTAAGAAAAAAAATTGGAAAGAACTTGAAAATACTTAAAAAACTTTGGATAAAATGGAGAGGAGAAAAAAATATAAACGGAATTTTGAGAAAGTTGGCACACAATCGCGGGAGGCTCAAATCCACCCGTTCAGCTAGATCATAAATCAAACAAAGTTTCGTATTCTTTGACTTTTTTATAAATAACCTTTTTTAATTTCTTACCTAATAAATTAAGAAAACCAAGCAAAATGCCAAGAATAACATGTCCCCGCTCCATTTAACCTTAACTTGAGTTCAAATGTTTTGATAATTATTTTTGTGTTTTATTTTACGAATTTGAAAGCTTTTTTAGATTAACATTGACCATATTAGCATTTTAATTTTAATTCAGTAATTTTTTACAATTAGGAATAGGGTCAAGCAAGGTTGTTTTATAAACTAATTTTAACGACACATTGCAATTTAAAAGTTTTAAATACTTAAAATTTTTTTGTAACAATTTATTAATTATAAAAATCTACATTAAGTTATTTTATAATTTTAAATGACTATTTGAAATTATTAATAACTTTCTATTAATTGTATATTTTGCTAATTATTTTAAATATTAAAAAATGTTTTTTTACTTTAAACTTTTTTTTATTATTAAATGAAATTAATAAATAAGATCCAAAGTTATTGCCACGAGTTCTCAAAACTTTTCTCTGCTTTGCTTGGCCGTCTTATGACATTTTTTTACCCAGAATTTATTTATATATATTCTTTTAAAATTAATCATATACCTTGATTTGCTGATATGCCAGAGTTTTGTTTCATCTTCTAAAATTTTATACAAATAATACATCCATCTTATTTTTGGTATTAGAAATAACTTACTATTTTTGTTTTAAAGTTTTTATTTCAATTAATTATCAAACTAATAATCTTTTTTGAATTAAAATTTAATTTTGCATTAATATGCGAAATTGTAAGAGCGTAATAACAAAATTTTTTACAATGCATATAATTGACATAATAAATATTTTATATTGCTTCCTTTAAATTAAATATTATTTTGTCGTGTAATTTAAAACGTAGTTTTGGTTTATTTATAAAGTTGCTTAAGAACACAAAAAATTTTAATTGCCCTTTATTGCTGTTTGAGCTCTGTGTTAGGTTGAAATCAATGCTTAGGGTAAAGTAGCCCTATTAAAGTGCATTTCCAATATTTTCATATAAATTTATATTTAAATAATTAATAATGGAAAAAAATGGCTAAACACTAGTCAAAATAGTTTAATTTTAGTTAAAAATCATATATGTGATTAAATGAATTAAGCTTTAAAAAAACATCATCGCGTCCAGATTTTTATTTTATTCTTGCGTTTTTATTCCAGATTTATCTTTTTATTCCCTCATTCTCTCTTATTCATTTTATACGCAATTGATTAATTTTATATTTTTGAAAGTATCATTTTTTTAAATTCTAGTTTATCTATTTACTTATTAAATTACAGATCAAAAATTTGTATTCGTCATCGTCGTCCTCGTCGGTGAGGGACTCAGAATGACGGCGCTTAGGAGAAGCCTTCCACGCCAACGTAGTTGACGAGATTGGTCTCGAGCATGTTTACTTTAAATTATTGCTAAATGCATTATCGAAATTCGTGTGTTGTTGAGTCTGTGATTCTAAAAAATATAAATTTAATTAAAAACAGCCGATTAAATCATTTTAGTTTTGGACCAGCTGTTACAAAAATTTTTTTACTCTCAATTAATATGCCAAATGTGTAGAAAGTTACATTTTTTAACTTTATTGTTTTTAGTATGCTTGATTCTTATATTTTTCTTTTGATTTTGATATTTTTATTTATTTTACATAATTTATCAATTCATTTAGAAAGCTACTCAGAATAAATAACTTTGCACTCGCGTTTTCTTTTAATTATAGCGAATTTATACCGCCATATTACTTTACTACATCTTTTATTCTTGATCATCCTAAAGTTTTTTATTCTATGGTTAATTGATAATTTCTATAATTCAAAAATAAACAAATTTATCAGTTCTTATTGAAATATTCTGTCCACACAACCGATTGTTAAATTTGTTATTTTAGATAATAACCACGAAATTCTTTTTTTTCTTCAATGAGAATTTTTTATTAATTTTGTTGATGAGGCAAATCTTTTTTTGACTGACTAAAAAAGGGGCAGGATTATTTAGATTTAAATGATTTTTAAAAGTTAATCATTTTCTAAATTAGAAAAATTAAAATTTATTTTCTTTACGAATATTTTTTAATAGTTTAATATTTTATAAATATAGTATCTATCAGCAAACTTATAATTTTAGGTTTAGTTTACAAAATTAAATATGTTTTACGATAATTTACAATTAACATGTTTAATTTTCTAAAATTAATTCAAAAGCTAATTTTTTAAAATATTTATTGTAAAATGTTTTTCGCCATATTGTTATTAGGTAGTAAACTCATTCTAAAATCTTCTGCGACCCTTGTGAAGGATCCAATCAGCCTATGATTTGAGTTCTTTGGGTGTCTTGCCAACAATTATTTCTATTTAAAATAATAATTATTACTTTATCTTCCCATACAATTTTGCATATTTTTTTTTTCAAAGTTTAATTGCTTCATTTTTAATTCCCAGTTTTGTGTATGTCACGTTTATTTGGTCCTTCCATTCATGGGGCATTTTAAATATGTTTTAAATTTTTATAATATATATTTTATTATTGGTTTATTAAATTAATTTAAATTATCATACGTTGATATTTTGAATTAAGTCAAATCTCAATGATTGTTTCACGTGATGATTGGGAATTTCTTGCTGTGTGAATGTCGATGTAAAAAACTGTTTTCAAGTGTTACCATTTTGCTAGCCTTTAATAAAAATAAATAATGTTACTCATAAATAATTTTGATGTTTTAAACTATTTTTCGTAATTTTTCTAACAAAAATTTTTAGATATTCTTCTGCATTTTAAAATAAATTTACCTTTAAAATATTTATTGAAGCCGTCTGGGCATTCAATCGTTTACACAGCTTTTTGTAATAATATTTTAGTCATTTTATTCATTATTCTCTGAATGAGTCGTCCTTGCCTCTCGGGATAAGCTCAAATGACTTTGTTGCGTGATTGTAGTGAATTTTAAAATGATTAACTGAAGCATACCGAACGAATAAAATTTTATAAATTCTATAAGCTATGCGCACCCAATACATCAAATATACTATAAAAATTTGCACGGACGTATTATTCAATTAGTTTTTTATACGTGCATCTTAGAATTTTTGTTTATTTTAAGCAATTTTTATTTTTGTTACATTATTTTGGTTTTCACATATTATTTTTTATTTAAGAGTCTCTATTTCGGAACGGGTATTAATATTTTCCGGTGAGTTGTTCAAGCTCTTTATCTGATTAATCAAAGTGAACTTTTAACATGAAAAAATTTTTATTACGTTTAATTTATTGAATTTAATTAAACTATTTTAATAATATTTAGTATTTTCAAAAACTAATTTATTTTAAGTATTTTTGTTCAGCTGAATGTGCTAATTCTTGACATTTTGTATAGATTATAATTTTAACGATACAAGGTTAAAAATTTTAGCTCATAGGTATGTTCCGCTATTTGTATTCAAAACACCTTATTTTTTATTACTCTTCGATTTTAATCGCGTTGATGGGCTTTGTTGTTGTAAAATTTATTGATAAATCAAATATTATTAAATAAAAATCGAACTCTAGATGATACTTTTACTTAACATTTATAAAATTAAACAATCTAAATCTTTTACGTTTTGCTACATAATTTAAATCATGTTATTACTTTTTTTAAATATAGCTATAATTTAAACAAATAATAGTTCGGATTTCACTAATGACTTCAATTTTAAATATTGATTGCTATAAATGGCCCTTACAAGCAATCCCATGTAATTTATATTAATTATTGTATTTAGTGATATTATCAGAAAAAAGACGGTTCATAATTTTTCGGTATTTTTTGAAGAAAAAAACGCTGACTTTTATTTTTTAAGCAGCTTTTTCAATCCTGACAAAGTATTTATGTGTGTGTTTGAATAAGAAAATATTTTACACAATTTCAACCTTTATTAAAAAAAAGACATGTGAAGAGGCGCGGTGTTTTGTTTCGCCCACACGTTCGGCAAGGTTTTCGCCTATTTATATATGTTTTTATTTTCTTTTATCAAATTGAATTTTATCATTTAATGTTTCTTATTGATAAAAATTTTAATTTTAATAATAGAATAACAAGCAATTATTTTTATTAGATTGTTTTTCATAATTGAAATAATATCAAAACGAATCTCATCTTTAAATTGATTATTAATTATGGTCTTTAGTGATATCTCAACAAAATTATATGAATTTGTAATGAGTTTATTAGTTTTTTAAAAAATTACGCGTTATTATCACATGCATTCACATCTGGCTTTGCGTGAGCAGGTGCGCTAGCTCTTTGCATATTTCCTTAGAACTTAAAAATGCTCATGAAGGTTAATTCCGATCAAAATTTGTGGGTTCATTCCGTGTTCTCAACACCAATCCGCATATAATTGTGGCCCGTTGTCAAATAAATAATAATTATACTCTTTATTTTTTTTGATAATTTAACTGGGAAAGTTTTACACTCTTTAAAGAAATCGCTCTCTTTCACAAAAATTTACGAATTAAATTTAATTTTATTTGTTCCATTTTCCTTGGCTGCATGGTTTTCATTTTTTTAAAAAGTTTTGCTTAATTGTTTAATTCTGTTTTTTAAAACTGTGGAAATTTTGATCAATTTACTTATAGTACGATTAGCAAAATTCCGATTATTCAATGGATTCTTTCAGTTTATGGTAGGTATTCGGCGAAAATCAATTATCGTTTTTCATAGAGAGAATGCTTAGGAGCCTGTCGTAGAACCAGATGTATCGAGCAAGAGTTTTTGGATTTCGGCGAGCAGCAGCTCTGCTGTTAGTCATTTTATTTTCTAAAATAGTTTTTATATATTTTGTAATTATTCGCAAGCACGCATTTTACATAACAAAAATAAAGGTTTACTTTTGTTGTTTCATTTATTTGATTTTTTTTGTGTTGTAATTGAGATATTTTCATATTTATGCAATTTTACGATTCGTAGTATCTTCACATCGTCCATAAATAATCAAATAAAAACTATTCTTCAAAAATTTAATTTATTTTTCTTGGATTCAAAAGGTGATTTATGCTAAAATTTTTAAGAATTATAATAGTAAGCTGTTTTTAATATAATTCATTTTTTATTTAATTAGATTCAGATGGTTTAAAAAACATAACGTGTATTAAAGCGAGACTCTCCAACAAATGCCTTTATGCCAAAATTCAGTAAAATAATTTCTTATTTCTGGTATTTATTATTTCTTGAAATTGATATAGAGATAATTTCTTATTTTAATTGAAAAAATTTTGTTTA
This sequence comes from Globodera rostochiensis, assembly GCA_018350325.1. NCBI lineage: Eukaryota > Metazoa > Nematoda > Chromadorea > Rhabditida > Heteroderidae > Globodera > Globodera rostochiensis. The sequence continues at coordinate 705,144 of JAEVLN010000023.1, forward strand.
AGTTAATTATAGAAGCCAATTTCACACTATCCAGGAAAAGTCCAAGTCCATAAAAAATCCAGGGTACCGGGTGCCTGTACCCAGGCCCTAGACCTGGACTTTTAAAAACTGGGTGCATAAGCAAAAATAGGATCGAAAAAATGGGTGTAAAAAACAATAATAGCTTAAAAAGTTTGGTTTTTACATCTGAAAATTCTATGAAGAATTTGACAAAAATAAAATTAAAATTTATTTTTTATGACATTTTTTGTGATTTTGGCAAGAAAAATTTGAATTTTATTTTTATTTTTCTTAAGAATTTTACACAAAAAGCTCGAAATGAAAAGTCGCCAAAATTAGGCAAAAAATTATCTTCAAATACCCAAAATATGATCGTCTCTATTAGGATCGAAAACCCAAAGTAGCTATTTTTAGGTTCGATTAGGGGGTTAAAACGACGAAATTTCCGACTAAAAACATGTTTTTTCGTGCATAACTCGCCAAAACAAACTGAAGAAAAAATAGGTAAAAACCTAAAAATCCCAGCGCAGCTGTCAAACCCAAAACAAACTTTCAGAATAAATTTGCGCGTAAAATCCAACAAAATTCCTACTTTTTTTGCCCAGAAACAGGTCGCTAAGGCTCCACTAAACCTGGGCTATGGGTAGCGGAAAAATTCAGGCCTGTACCAAGGTCCAGGTTAGTTTCTAGTTAGAATAGTAAATTTAAGGTCTGTATAAATCATTTATTACATAGTTGTTTAAAAATAAAGATTTATAAATGTTATGGATCATTATATCAAATCGAGCTTTGTTTATTAGTATTTTTACTTCAATAAATCTTTAATAGATTTTATATATTAATTTATCGAAGAAATATAACTTTTAATATATTATTTTTTGTATCTTTTGCTTATTTGAATATAGAATTCGAGGGATGCTGGAATGTCTTAACGCAAGCGGCTCCGTTTTTTATTTAGAACAATAATCAATCTGAATTACTTTTTTACATATTGGACATTTCTAAATTTTATGATTTTTTTATGGAGCAGATTCCTTTCATCAATTGCTGCCGTTGGGAATCACGGTTTCTGAATATTGGAAGAGGCAAATTAAATGAGAGTCAAACGCCCAGCAACAAATGCATAAAATTGATTCTTTTAATTTTAAAAGAATTTTATTTGATTAGCTTTTCTATTTATGATTCGCAACTTTTGTGCCGTAGTTGGCTGAACTTTTATTTTTTCAATATGATTATGTAGATAATTGTATATATAGATACGGCGGTTTTCGTTTCGCTGAATGAGGCGATGAATACCAAAAGTAAAGCTAACAAATATTTTTCTTACCCTTAGTATCCCTATAACTTTAAAACATAAAAATTATTATTGAAAAAATAATTGGTTTTTATTAATTTTAAACCAGATTCGCGCCGTATTATTAGCGGGATTGTCATTGACCCGTTCTCGAAATGCTTCGTGCAGGGTGGTTCAACTGTTGAATTTGAGCCATATGCTATGATTATATTTAGTGATTCCTTTTTTTAAATAATAAGGTCTCGATAAATCTAAGAAAAATTTCATATTCGTTTCAAATAAAACTAATTTTTGATGTTTAACATTTGAATAGAACCAAAATTTTAATTTGATTAATATTCAGTATTTAAAGAACGATTTGTAATCGATTGTCCAAACAACCTCTAGTGCAAATAAAGCATTAAATCGTACTTCATATAAAACAAATTGATGAATAAAAGCACAGTAATATATTTATTAACTTTCTGTCGTCGGCATCTTTAAAGTATTTTTCAATAAATTTTTTTTTAATTTTTTTTGAAGATTTTCACAATGTTTGTAAGAAATTTTTGCAACACCTAATTATATATATGTTTAAATTATTATTTTTTGAACAATAACAAATATTTTGTTCTCATTTGTTTTTTTAATTTTTTTAGTTTTAAATTCTAATAAATTAAAAATTAATTTGTTTTATTAATTGCGTTCTTTGCAGTGCGCTCTTCACTGGTAAGTGCTCCGGACACGGACTCGGTGTTGTCTCGCTAACAAATTGTTTTATTTGTCCCAATACTGTTTTTGTCATTATCATTTAATACAATTCCAAGACTTTCAGATGAACGCTCCAGAGGTCTTCAAATTATAAACAAATAGGATATGTATATGAAATAAATGGTTGAAAATTTTAAATAATGTTATCTTCCAAATAAAAATTTTAACTTTAATGAAATTAATTTGTTTGCACACATTTTGATTATCACAAATAAGTCTCCATTAATTGCAGCAGGTAGCAATGAAATAAAATGTTAATTTTGTTACATTGGATATTTATTAGATTTTTCTGATTGTTTTCGGTATAACAACATATTTTAAATATGTGATTACGGTTATTTTTTTCAGATGATGGGCTTCGTAGGTTTGAATCAAGGTATTATGCCTATTAATATTTTAATTCAAATTTCTTTCATTAAATCTTTTTTCTTGAATACGGCCGGCACCTTCACATAAAGATTATTACAAAGGGAATTTTAACAGCCTGTATTTGCTGTTAGTATTTCCTATGTAATTTAACTTTTAATTTTTTCATCGTTGTTAAATAATTGAATATATAAACTTTAATTTATTTGTTTGGCTAACATGCAGATATATAAAAATCACTAAATTAATTTAATTGTTAATATTTTTGAATTCTTTATTTCAATGAATACAAGTAATTTTCAAATTCGCTTCATATTCAGGCATATCGTGAGTAATCATGTTTTTTTGATCATTACTTTAGATTCAAATATAAGGTTATACAAGCTGAAAATGTTTAATTATTATTTTGCTTTTAATTTTTTCCAAATAATGCTTTTTAGCTTAATTCAGTTTTTTCATAGTTTTATGATATACCAATTCCCAATAGTCTTTTTTAGAAACTGTAAAAATTTATGATGAGTATTTTTATTTATCTTTTTATTATTTATTGGTTACATCAATCGAATAATTCTGTGGCACTTGTCCTTCGAGGCAATGAACGTGCGTGTTGCCCGCTGTTCGCTGAAAAACTCGTAGTAAATTAAAATTTATTATTTTTCTGCTTATGTTTAGAATTTTTTTAAATATATAACATTAATTTCTCTATTAGTTGTGTCGTCAATCGAAGCAGCCACCTTTTATTTAAAACATAAATTTAAGTTAGACGTCGCCTTTAACATATTGTTATTTTGCTAATTTATGAATTAGGTAAAATCGATAGAAAAGTAAAAAATTGGAATTTTTATGTTTTGTACTTATTTAACTATCACATAGTGTTGTCATAAATAAAGAAAATTATTTTTAAATGTTTTAAAATTAAATTGTAATGGGATGCAATTCTTTGTTGTTTTTATGCTTTTAATTTACAAAAAGAATTATGATGCTGCTCTTGGTCTTACTTTGTGACTTTATATTTATTTTGTAGAATTACAAAAAATTATATTCTAATTATTATAGTGTTTTATTTTTTAATTGCCGTGTAAACATGTATCGGCGGTTAACATTGTTTTTGATTTAATTTTTATTATCGGCGATATTTTGGTAAATAAGTGTTCGACTTGTGCCCCACCAGTGCTGCACGAAATTTCGTTTCGTTTTCGTGGTTTTTTGGGTGTCGTTTTCGTGTTTCGTTTTCGTCCTAGAATTTTTTTTGTTTCGTTTTCGTTTTCGAAAATGAAAAATTTTACGAAAAAATGAAAAAAAGTACAGCCCTAAAGAATGGGCTTTTGGAGATAATTTTAATTTTATGGGAGATAATCTAGTGTGGACACCACAATACATGGCGGTGTAGTGGATAGTGTTGACAAAAACCGATAAAATTTAAAAATTTCTCGGCGGCGCCTACCGACACCACCGACTCCCTCCGTATTTATAGAGGTGCCAACTCTATGGCATCGGGTCAAAAAAATGGCTTTTTTATGGTTATTTTTCTTAAGGAATCTTCAAAAAAATGCTTTTTTGAAGGGTGGTGGGTGGTTCGGCACTGCCGATAGGCGCCGCTAAATTTTTGAAGATCAACTAGCACTATTTTCGCGAAATTCTCATTTTCAAAAAAAATAAGAAATTTTCACAAAATTCTAAATATGGCAAAATTATGGCATTTGCCTTAAAAATAGGGCAAATTGGCACCCCTGCTCATCCAAAAAATTTGTTAACGATTATTTTACTTTTCCCTTTCATCAGAAAATCTTGAAAAACAATTATTGCATCATAATTTGTTGATCAATGGTTTTGCTTTCGTGTTTTTCGTTTTCGTTTCGTACGAAAACGTATATTTTTTCGTTTTCGTACTAGAATTTTTTTTCGTTTCGGTTTTGTTTTCGTAAATGAAAAAAAAATTTTTCGTTTCGTGTTTCGGTTTCGTCCTAAAAAAATTTTTTCGTTTCGTTTTCGTTTTCGAAAATGAAAAATCCTGTTTTCGTGCAGCCCTGTGCCCCACATTGACTCTTGCTGGGCTCTTTTTTATTTTATTATCTTTTATTGTATTGCTTTATTTATGGGTTAATTCTACGATGTTTTGTTAGCGAATTTAAAATTCTATCTTTGGTTTAATTGAAAATGTTATTAGCGCTTTTAAGTGTTTTTTTAGGTATTTTACGTTTACAATAAGTAATTTATTATTTTAGCTTCATTTGTCTGCAATTGAAAGACGAAATCAAATATCAAATGTGATAATCGAAATATTTTTTTATATTTATTCGACGTCACTGGTTACGTCAAATATGTCCGACTAGCAGCTTCCCTGGAATAAATTTTTAGTCGTGAATTGTTTAGAATAATATGTTATTTTTTAAGTTTTACTTTGTTTATTAATAATTTTTTATGCTTAAATTAATAAATTTTTATATTTAAATTCTTCAGTTTGTATAATGGAGCTATTATGCCAAATGTTTTTTTGGTAACATGCGATTTGTTCGTCGTTTTTCTGCATGGTAAATTTTATTTATATTTCTCTCAAAAAATGCAAGTTCAACGGTTGTTGTTGGAGTTCTCACCGCTTCTTATTATTCAATTTCTTTTAAACTAAATTAAACATCCTTTTGAAATGTATTATTGTCTGCCATTGTAATTGGTTTAACTGTCCATCAAATTGTTTGCTTTTTTGTTTTTTATTTTGCTAAATAGGATATTGTCATTAGAATTTGCTTTACCTTGCTTTATAACTTTATTTTTTAAGTGCCTTTTTTTTGTTAATTTTTTCATATTTTCAAATTATAATATTGAATTCAAATTCAAATTAAAAAATACGGTGTCCAATTCATTTAAGTTCATTGGGATTTGGCCATGCAATAATCGTCCATTGCCCCACTTTATCTTTTTTTTTGAAGACCTCGCTTGCTTAACTTATTTCTATACTTAGAATCTCGTAGCCCGCATTGTTCTTTCGCGTTTATATATTTTATTGTTTATCTTTAGTTATATTGTTGTTTTGTTGTATGTTTTTTATTTATGCCACCATTAAGCAATAATTAGTCCGGCAATCATTGTTATCTAGAATCACAGTATTTCAACAAGAATTTGCACCGTGTTTGTCAAAACCACAAAGTTTCTATGGGATAGAGGATGCAAATTGAGCATTCTCTAATTTGTTTTAAATCATGTTATATTGGTATGGACTTCCGGATAAATTGCACGCAGTTTTGTGAAACATATCCAAACCTCCATCGTAGTTTCCTTTTTATACTGTAATATTCATTTTGCGTTATTATTATTATTTAATTGCAATGTTTATTTTTTTATTATTAAAAAAATAAGTTTATACCATTTTTAAATTGTTGTTTAAATATCACGATCGGGTTTTTTAAATTTAAATAAGTTGGATGTGTCAGTGTTTTTTAAAAATTATGATTTAACTATATATGCATGTTAAGTAATTATATTTTAAGCTTTTCGGCTATTTTTCCTCGGAAATTCTTATTGTGGACAACAACAATAATTAACTTTACTTAAAACTATAATCATGGCATTTTGATATGAAGTCTCGTTGGTCAGAGCAAGCCGAGCCTGGCGGGTGCTCGCACCGGCGCTCCAGAAAGAGAAACTCTCGCTTGGAATGACAACGGTCATTGCGCATGGACAAGTTTAATGCAGCTAATAAAAATAATTATAATACATAAAAATTTCAAAATATAATTCCTATTAATCTTAAAACCTAATACAATAAAAATAAAATTAAAATCAGCGGTCAAAGCTAGAAAGAGGCAACGGATAATAAATAATTTCTTTGATTTTGTTATAAGTATAAGATTTAATTGTATATTTATAAAAACAATTAAAAAAACGAAATGATCAACAAATTAATTTTAAAATCTAAACAAACAATTAAACATTGATTAAATGCTCAGTCAAAGTAAAATATAATCATTAAAATACAAATGTAACTTTTAACAATCGAATGAATTGGAGAACACAAAGCTTTTTTTAACCAAAGATTGCGTACATATTATGAACTATGTTTTTTTTTGTCGACCAATTAGAGATTTTTTATTGCTAATAAAGAAATTTTAATCTATTTATACTAAGAAGTTACCTTTTTAAGCAATGAAATTATCATTAAGTTAAAATATTCATTATCAACAATTGCTGCAAATTTTACACCGTGCGAAAATATTAAATGGTAATAAAAACTGGTTCAGACTGGTGAGTTAATCAGTTCAAAAAAATCTAAACCGCAAAATGGTGCACTGCAATATAAGATATTATAAAACATTAATGAATTTTTATTAAAACATTTAATTTATTAGCCGTAAAAAGATGAAAAATCTAAATATTTAGCAACAAAATATAATGGCTATTAACAATATATTGACACTATTGTAATGCTAACATTTATTAAATATAAATAATTCTTTAATCCAATTGTTAGAAACAAAAAAGGCACTAAATAATGAAGCTCATAAAATGCAATTCAATAAATAACGAATAAAAAAAATTTAAACAAAGTTTAAAAGGAAATAAAAAAAGGAATTAAAAATTCTGTTAAAAGGCATTTAAAAAAAAAAAAATTGAGAGAGAGTTTGACCACAGAAGCAAGAGTCATAATCTAGCGCACTTAGCGACTACATGAAGAAAATAACTAACTATAAATAAGGAAAAATTCTTTCGAAATTTTGAATTTTATAGAAAATAGTATAATTTCAATCTATTTTAAATCAATAAAATTTTATAGTCAAATATGAAAAGAAACAATATAATAATAAAAAAACATTTAAGCAAATATCGAGTTTTAAATAAAATATCTAAATTCACTAAAACAATCAATTTTCATGATTGCGAAACGAACCATCATACACAACAATCAGGTGGACAGTCTTCTCGACATAAGGTTTAAACCTCTCCACATTATTAAAATATGTTTAAATTATTCTAATTAAAATTTTACAAAAAGAACACCTCAAAAAGTGAATTCATCAAATACATCTAACTAAGAGAACGTTAATAAATTGTGAAATTTGAACTGGAATTTTTAAATTAAAATTTAATAAATATAGAGCGCCTAAAATAACCAACATTAAACAAAAAAATTTCAATAAGAACCCACATCTGCTTACAACTCTTTTCACATATCATCCAAGCTAAACATATCACTCAAATATTAAACAAAAAAGTTAATGAATGCGAGACCAAATGGTTAGGCATGTGAATCCATTAAAAAAATAAAACAAAATTTATTTCAGTGGTTTATTCGGAATATAATTTATTATTCAAGCAATGCGACGTCACCCGATAAAATTTTACAATAAAAATGTTTTTATTGACGCATCTATAAACAATAAAAATGAATTAGTTATATTAATTATTAATAAATAATTGGCTATACTTTATAAAAAATTGAAATGATAAAACCGAAGCTAAAGCATAGTGTGCAGCAGTGTTTTGCTGTTCCAACAATTTTGAACCTGTTATCAAAAGAGTTATAAAAAGAGGGGACAAATCATTTACACATTCGGGGGTTCGAACCCGCTGCCCCAGGAATCACACATCACTCACCATTACACCACAAAAGGGAATAAAATAAAAAGAATAAAAAAGATTTTCACTGGGGAAAGTTGAACTTTAATGCCAAAATATGTGCTAAAAATCCCAAAAATGGCCAAAATCTAGTCAGTTTATGCATAAAAACCTTCTAAATTAATCTTTCTTTATTAATTTTGCTCCTACAGTTGTAAATATAATATTTTTCATGGAAAATTTTATAAAAAATATCAAAAGTAAAAAATTTTAGGGAAAATGTCGACGTGCTTAAACTCTGAAATTATATGTCAGTAAATATGTGCTAAAAAATACCCCCAAAATATGTTTTAATATGTGCTAAAAAGTTGCCCTAATTCAAAAAATTTTCAAAACAAATACTATTTTTGGGCTTCTCTCATGGTAAGGAATCCACGAAAAAAATATGAAAATCCCAGCCCTATTGATCACTCACAAAGTTGTGCAGCAAAAATGTTATCGGCGGTACTATCAGGGCTCTCAATTTGCCTTATTTTAGATTGAAATTCCTTAAGAAAACTGCTATAAAAATGGCATATTTTTTGAGCCGGTTGCCATATTTTCTCGCAATGAGTTGAGACCCCTGGTACCTATCAGCAACGGCCGACCCCCCCCCCCCCCCTCCTCCTATCCACGAATGCCGGATTTAATTCCGGATTTTCGACAAAAAGTTCGAAATCCGGTTAATGCAAAAAAAAGAGCCGAATATGCACCGAAGATGGCACTTTGGCACTTTTAGTGCACTAATTTGCTTTATTTGGTTCATCGCAGCTTCATATTTCCATTCAATTGCTGCCGTTCACAGTGATGTTATCTCATCTCATCATCATCACCGAATCGGAAAATGATTGGCGTCGTTTTTTTTTGGTCACCAACGTGTGCAGAACTAAATGGTGGTGGTGGTGGTTGAAAATTTGTTGGCTTGGACACCATCGGTTGTGGATGGAGATGATGATGATTTATTTGTCCGTCCGTCCGTCCGTTTTGGTCCATTTGGCGTCGCTTCACATTTTCAGATTCCATTATCGGAAAACTGATTTGGCTTCACAGTTTGATTTAATTCATTTTTAACACTTTCTCAATGCCGCCACTAATTATGTTTCGAATTTTAATATTGCGCTTTTGGCTTTCAGAGTATGATCGGCATGTGCCGTGCCGACCACTGTGGGATGCCTGAGCGTCTTCACATTGACGCACGTTTTAAAGCCCGTTGGTATAACAACTGAACCCGGAAACAAGACGTTGAACCACCTCCAACTCGTCGCTGGACCGTGAATCGTAAATTGTGCGACTCGAAAGTGGCCTTTGAACCCGGAAGCGGACCACTGAACTGCTCCAAATTGGCCTTTGAAATTGGAAGCGGAACATTGAACTGCTCCAAATTTGTCTCCGGAGTCGGAATTGGATCGTTAAACGGCTTCAAGCACTGGAACAGGAAACACACCAACTTCTGAACTGAACTCGGTCGCCTATAACTTGTTTTTCTGATGTTTTCGTTTTGAAAATTAAAGAAAATCAGATTAGGTATGCCCATTTCCTTCAACCATTTTGTCCTGCCAATGGCCTCACTGATGACGGCATTTGTCGGAAAAGACGGATCCCCAGTATCAAACTTTCATAATTGTCCCACATTTTCAGCTTTACTTTTAGCGCTTCTTCCGATCCGTTTCAACCTTCTTGGCACGTTGAATGTGGCACAAGCTGGCATTAAAAATTTAATTTTCGACCAAATCTTCGAATTCTGGTCCGGGCTTCGGAATTGAGAGGTCAGAATCGGATTCTTCGTCCCCAAAAACCTCCAGAAACTTGTTTTGCATGACATTTAATAATCACTGACGCATTTTCTTCTGACGCATTTTCCGGGAGCCGCCGATAGGTGCCGTTCCGACCACTTTTTAAGATGTTGTCATTTTAAGAAAGTTTCAAAAAAGGGGCTTTTTAGTTTAAAGGGGATTTACCATATTATAAAAAAATCTACAACAAATGGCATTGGAAAATGGCAAAATTTCAAAAAGTGAACAATTTCTATTTAAAAATGGCATTTTCTGGCCACTCTGATAACAATGTCGAAAATATGCAAGTAATTTATAAAGAAGCACTTTGTAGCCAAAACATGAATGCAACTGGGGAAATTGTTGGCCAGAGCCTGCGCAACCTGAACTACTTGCTGTGCCGACGGGTATAAATATCGCTGCTGCGAAGAAGTTGGTGTTAGCTGTGAAATGACACAATTTGAACTCAAGACTTTTGTTGTGATCTAACCCAACCACACAATTTGAACTCAAGACTTTTGTTGTGATCTAACCCAACCACACAATTTGAACTCAAGACTTTTGTTGTGATCTAACCCAACCACACAATTTGAACTCAAGACTTTTGTTGTGATCTAACCCAACCACACAATTTGAACTCAAGACTTTCGTTGTGATCTAACCCAACCACACAATTTGAACTCAAGATTTTTGTTATGATCTCACCCAACCACACAATTTGAACTCAAGATTTTTGTTATGATCTCACCCAATTACACAATTTGAACTCAAGACTTTTGTTGTGATCTAACCCAACCACACAATTTGAACTCAAGACTTTTGTTGTGATCTAACCCAACCACACAATTTGAACTCAAGACTTTTGTTGTGATCTAAACCCAACCACCCAATTTGAACTCAAGACTTTCGTTGTGATCTAACCCAACCACACAATTTGAACTCAAGACTTTCGTTGTGATCTAACCCAACCACCCAATTTGAACTCAAGACTTTTGTTGTGATACACAATTTGAACTCAAGTTGAACTCAAGACTTTTGTTCTGATCTAACCCAACCACGCAATTTGAACTCAAGACTTTCGTTGTGATCTAACCCAACCACCCAATTTGAATACTCAACAACCTTTCTTTCTTCCGCCTTCAATTTTTTCATTAATTGCCCAAATTGCTATCTTTTTGTTTTGTTTCAACGATTTATTTGTTAGCACAATTATTTGTCTCGTTAAAATGTGCCACACTTTTTTGGAAATAAAAAACGGCTTCCAAATGCTGTGAAATGCCTGAAATTCAGCGCAATTTTCTCATATACACCTATTTAATGTTCTGGAATGGGACATAAATTTTTCTAAAATCCGTATAATGATGACCTCCGTTCATTCATTTTCGGTAGGATCGGGGTGGATTTTTTGTAGATTAAAAAAATATATGGGTATTTTAAAACTCAAAAAAAGGAATCTGAAGACAAAATGACAGGAATTTCGCCCTTACCCACTCAGCTGACGGTGCTATAAAAGTAAATTTGGCGGGAGGGGGGGCGGCGGTGTGTGTTCCGCGATAACCGCCAAATTGAATTGCGTAAGTGAAAATTTAAAATAATAAAAAAAGACTGCGATGGTGGGGAATACAAACACGGGATTCCTTGTCCTTGTTTATGCCCATGTTCATTCACCGTCCACGCCCATGTTCACGAAACACGGCGACAGCGTGCCAACAACACACTGTCGAAGCCGCGGGCGGGAAACGGCGCCGGCGAGCGAATCGCGTGGAACAAGACACTTGTCGCGTTCTTATATAATGTAGTGATATTTTCCTCATTATTTTTCGATGGGGTGTAAAAGAAGGAAGAGAAAGAAAGAAATATGTGAACTATTTCTCTTTTACGCTCGTTTCTCTCCGTTCTGAGCAAGCGGAGTCAGCCATATTTGAAAATTCTATGATAAAATTGCAATGAGGAGTCGAGTTTTGCGCGCCCCCGGTCCAGATTTACTCCAAAGAAATTGGAACTCCGGACCCGAGAATTTGAACCCTTTCTCCAAAATTCCATATTTTTCAAAAAATCAATTTTTTTACTTAAAAGGATTTGAAAGCATGAATTTGATCAATCATCAACTTCAGTGCGTCCATTTCAGCACACACATTTGGCGTCCGTCAGTTTCAGCCAGAACCAGGCTGCTGACCGGGCTGCTGACCGGGCTGAGCAGCGGCTGTCACAGAAGCATCAGGCTCTTCATCACCTCCGGCCTTAATAATTGTGTGATCAAAATAATCACTAATTAATCGAGTAGATATTATGTGATTAGGAATGATCGATGAATGACTCCTCCTGTGATCAACTATGAATAAGCGGATCAGCAGAATTTCTAATCTGATCAGCAGCAGGCTCAGAGATATTATTGTACATAGATTTCAGTTGATCATCATCAGCTATGGAACTGAATTTGATCAAAACTGAAAATTCTGCTGGTCACTCACTACGAGAGAAAGGACTTGAGAAACGATCGAGAATCTCGAAAAAATCTCGACGAGAATCTCGATCGACCTTTCCCCCTACTCACTACTTATAGAATTCAAATTATGGATTATGAACAAAAAAAATTTGTCCGTACAAGGTTGTTGAGGGCGGCTTGGCGGGCAAACGGCTCAACACCAATGTAGAAAGTGGCGAAGAGCACCATCAACACAACGAGAAGCACGGAGAATTGCATTATTATTTTATTTTTTCTAAATAAAATAAAATAAATGTTGGCAGTTTGTCAAAAAAGAGAAATTGAATTTGTGACATTTTTGAAAAGTTTTTTAAAAATTGAATTTGTTGTACAAAAATATTGTAAAAAAATTTATTTTTAAAAAAAAATCTAAAATAGTCAGACATTGACATTTTAAGAAGAAATCAAAAAGAGTGATTTTGAATTGTTTTTGGTAATTGGAGCTGGACTTTTATAGACGCTTTGTAAAAGCATAAATTGGATAAAATTATTCAACGGAGTCCATCCATTAAAAAAGGGGAAATAATATGCTCAAAAAATTTATTTACGACAAAAAATGTGATGATTGAAGACGGCCAAAACGGTGGAAAGATACGACGAACAGGAATTTGAAGCCCAATTTTACGACCTTTGAATAATATTTTCGAATTTATTTTGTTAGCATTTTTGCCTTATATGTTTTATTATACATATATGCATATCCGGGACCGGGATCGTGAAAGCCGGGATCGGTCGGTACCAGCATTTCGGGAGAATGGCCTTGATCCCGCTTAATCCATCCCTTTTATGGATCCCCTCGGGGAGTAGTCTCCTCTGGGCCCATCCCCTCCCCGGATCCTCAGTCCGCCGGCCTTACATTATTTATGGAACCTTTTTTAAAACTTTTTTTTTAAAAAGTTAACAGAACTATTTTACACAAAAAAACACTAAAAAAATGTTTATTTTGTAAAAAAAATTTTAATTTTTGCTGTGTTTTTAGTTAACAATTAAGATGTACATCAGTAATTTAAATTAGGTTTATGTTTGAAGTTATGTCAATGATTGTAAACTAACCGTTTTAAATTTAGCAATTTGCATATTGATTTGTAATAATTATTTTTAAAGATGAGGCACCCGAGTTGTTGTTGCCTTTTTCTGTTCGGCTGGCATCTTTATCTTTGGGATTAGTATATCTAAAATTTAAATTGGAATTCAAATTGTTGTTATTTTTATTATTTGCGTCAATTAATTTAGTTTCTTAGTAGTAAGAAAACTTTTTATTTGGTTAAGAAGATTAAGGTTTTATAAAATTTGACTTTAGCCAATTTTAATTTATTTATTTGATTTGTCTGATGAGGAAAAACCGTTAACTTTTTAACGGATTTTTATTGATTTCTAAATTTTTTTAAATTTTGAAAACCTTAGGGCTGTTCATTCCGAACTCCTGTGGCAGAGAGATATTTGAAACGATTTTCCACGATTAAATACTATCTATTTGCTGTTCTATAACATTATTTATTTACCTTTGTTATTTCTGCTACTAAAAAATTTAATAATTAATTTTTGAATTTATTTAAAAATTCATATACATAAAGCTAAAATAAATTAATTTGTTATATTTGTATGCTAAAAGAAGCACTAACCTCGCTGGGCCTATTACTTCGTTAATAATTTTAAAGGCTTTTCGGGATTTTGCTTTAAGATTGACTTTTATGAAATATTACTTCTTACATTAAGATTTTTTATTTTAATGTTAATTAAGCAGAATTTGTTGCAAAACCATTTTTTCTTGTTCACAAAGACAACGCTTATTTTTGTATAAGTTTGCTGGTGCCGTCTGCTTTAGTGTTTAATTGTATTTTCATATTAACTTTTGTCTCAAATAACTGCATTTATTTTTAATAGAAAAAATTATGTCTGCATTATTAAAACACTTTAAGTTTGTAGGTTTTGAAAATTAGCATTTATTGTTAATGAAGCCGTAAAAGACTGTAATTAATCATTTTTGATTAATATTTTTTAATTTAAAGATTTTTTTAATCCATTTTATTTTTTCATACGTTTTTTTAAATAGAATTTTTTATTTTGCATATTAACTGCTTGCAATGAGAGTTAAAGACGGTTAACTATTATTTTTTTATTTAAAGTTATTATTGAATATAGTTTTTGGTAATATTATCAATCATAACAAACTAATGATTTAAATGTTATAGTTTGTTGTAATTTGTTGTTTTTTATTTTAACACTAAATTATACATTGTCCATTGCATACTATTTTGAATTCTTTTCTAAATGAGTACAGTAAATCATAAATAAATTGACTAAAATTATTTTTATGTTTATTGCTTTTATTTAAGTGTCTGCTGGCCTTATTTTTCATTGTATGCACATTAGGCTAAATTATTTTTGATCACATTAGTAGAACCATAAATTAACGAAGGCTTCTTTATAAGTAGCTTTTTAGGTATTGTCAGAATATTAATAAATGCATAACTATTTTGAAACAAAAAATTATTTCAAAATTAGGTTTTATTTGTTCTTTAATATTTTTTAAAATAAAATTAAAGAAAAAAATGTTTAATTTTATATTTAAAGTTTGAGCAAAATGATATGTAGATAAAAAAACTTTATATGATTGCTCCTCTTTGCGTTAAGCGTGGCTTGCTCTGACGAGCTAAAAAGAAAAATCATTCATTTAGGCATTAAAAAACAATTCAAACTATTTTTATTTTTAGATAAAATTTGGTTTGGCGGCTTTTGCATTGGGCCTCACTTTGATCAGATTTCAAGAATACATTAGAAGATCCGTTCCCAATTTTTTATCGAATAGTTTTTTGGAATCAAAAGTGATCAGGTCACCCCCACCGATTCCAATCAGATTCAAATGATTAGATCGGTTTATTTGTGAGATCAAAAACACCCGATCATTTAAGGGGCTCTAAGCAAGTGCCTGATCAACCATTCAAAAAGTCAGAATCGATCGGGATCACCGATCAGCCATGATCAGTGTGAGGAGTCTGATCAAATCGACCAATTCATTGCACAAAAATTGTTCCGCTCGACAATCTCCGTCAGTTTTTGACGAATCTGGACAAAATGTTGTCGGGTCGTCCAACAATTGCTGCGCAAAATCAATTTTGACCCGCTGGTAGGAGGGAAAAACGATTCTTAGGTTGGCATTCTGTTACGACTTCCAATTGTTGGCATTCGTTATATATGGGGCATTTTTCGAACACCAACCGCCGTTTTTGGATCAAATGATCTGCAAAATGTGCGAAAAACTGATCTGATCCTATCCAAAGTGATCAGATAACTTTTTTTAGTTCGTGATCGATTGGCTGAGCTCCGAGCCCGAACCGTCCTCCGTGTTCCTCAAACAGTTCAGACATCGACTAATAAAATTTGGACCGATTCCGTACATTATTTGAGTCCGGGAATCCGAATTTGGGAAGTTGGGGAACGTTATGCGAATTCTGCTTCCAGCAGCAGCCAATCTCTTGCCCAGAAAGCCTCGGGGCCTAAGCTTTGGGGGACCATAAAAGTCCCCCGGATTATAAAACTGCTCAAAACAAAAAATTCTGTTGTCACAGCATTTTGTGATGGTTGTTAAAAATTGCCACAAGAATAGGATAATTACCGCTCTTGCTGTCTTAGTCCAACGGTGTTGGTCTCCTGCTTCCTCGTCACCATGGCCCACGCTGCGTCCTTTGAACTCCACTTCCTCCGTGAATGTATTCGACGCATTGATTTGTTCTTTTAGTTAAAAATGTTATCAATATAAATTAAATAAATATAACTATTGATGTTTATTTATATATAGACATGCTACCATTTCTGGGCACTTACTATTTGTCAAAATATTATAAAGTGTTTATGCTGTTACATATATTGAGATGAACTTTAATACTATAATAATAGATTTATATTAAATAAATTGTTTGCACTTATAAGCTTTTAGGTAACCATTGTAGATAGGTTATTTGATTTTAATTTTGACGTTATTAAATTTTAAAGTTTAAAATAAAATTTAAATGTTTATTTGAGTAATTGAAGTTTTAGTTTGTTTTAGTCTTTCTTTATTTATTTGCTGTTGATTGCTGTCGCGTATCGATTTACTTTAAAACGTTTATTTGAAAGTTTAAATTAATTAATTTACTTTATTGCAGACGATAAAAACGGGTTGAATTTATTTTTACAATTATTTTAAATTATATTTTTGAATGACCGTAAAATCTTATGTTATAAACTTTTTATAGTTTTGTTTTAATTTTTTGCGCACACCAGTCGTTCATTACATAAAATTGTTGAATATATCACTTTTTAAAATTTTCAGTGATTAAATTAATTGATTTTTTTAAAAAAAAGTAATTACATTTTTGTTGCACCTACGTGTATTTGTTCGACCTTCATTAATTTATTTATATTTTTAATTAACTTTTTTTGTTTATGCATAATATCTTATTATATTTGTTGTATTTGAATACTTTATAATTCCCAATAATTAATTTAATTTTTAAAAAAGCTTTTTAATTTAAACTTGCTCAATAACAATTTTGGTAGGATTAAATGAAAAGACAATTTAATTTTTTATTACCTAATTATTTTTTAATGATAGTTTATCTAAATGTTTGTCATTATTAATCATGATGGAAACGCATTTTTATCTGTCCACTTTTTGTGTAGTATCTGAATTCGGATATACCTAGATGTTCTTAAATCATTAAACATTTTGTTAGTTTTGTAAAAACATAGTTTTTCCCGCCGTCCATTTTTCGCATAATTATGCGGGCATGGGCTTAAGACCCCTTTTTATCGTTTTGTAAATTTTATCATTAATTAGAATTTTATTTGTCATATAATGGGCAATCCATACAAAGTTTCAAATTGATTAATATTATATACATTATCAACACGTGGACCTTATTATTATTATTATTTAATTAAGTTGTTTATTTTTTTATTAATATAAAAATAAGTTTTAGTGGGTTATAATATTTTTAATGTTATGATTTTTAAAATCTCAATAACTTGGATGTGTCATTTTTTAATTATGATTTTTAGCTATCATCTAATGTTAAATAATTATATTTTAAACTTTTGTTATATTTTGTTAATCAATAAACCATGTTTACTTTTCTTGGTAAGCGAAAGAAATGCCTAATTTTTACCTTTTAAATTATTTTTATTAAATTTTTTGTTTAAAATGGGTTCTTTTTGCAACCATGTACAAATTCTGCAAAGGAAACAATGCAAACTATTTTAAGTCCTTTTCGCTCTTTTTTGACCTAAAGAAAACGGCTTGTCTTTGTCTATTATGGCTCGGCTAACCTTGTCTTTGAATGTTTTATTTACGTATTAGCGCAAATTTTAGTTATTTGATGAATCTTTTTATTTGTTTTTCGTATTAATTATTTAAATTTATTTTAGTTTTTACAACAATAGATTAAGACATATTTAAAATAATAATTTTATGGAGACAATGAGCCATGGTCAGCCTACTCCATTTAAAAATTGGTTTCAGTGATCACTGCAGAAAGAAATTAAAAAAAAATAATTGTCGTTTGGCAAAATAAATTTTACTACTAAATTCTTCAATCATGACTTTAACAATATTGTTTTATTTGGAAACATGTTTGAATAAATATTAAGATGCATTTTTTTGTAATATTTTAAAGATAACTTAATTAAATTATAACAATTATTTTATTTTTTTGTAAAAACTATATTATATAATGAATTGTAATTAAATGTTTTGTTGCATTTGGACAGAACATGCACCAGGCAATTTCTCATTTCAATTCACTTCGCCTCTTGTATAGCGTGTATCTAAAAAGCAATATAATATCCGCATAAATTTATTATCACTTAAATATTTCATTAATCAATTAGTTTAAATTTAAGAAATGGCTTAGTTTTTTTATTTGTATCCTTATTATTAATTTTAAAGATGCATAACTATTTTAAAACAAAAAATTATTTCAAAAAGGATTAGATACTTAATTATTTTAATGAAAAGCTTAATTCGATTACGAATTTTATTTAGGATATTGTCTTGTAAATGATTGAACCCGATTTTAATGTTTTTTTTAAATTGTTTTTTTTAATAATTAAAAGTTGTAGAATAAACTTTATTTCATAACAAATCAAATTAAAATTAAAATTTATTTTTTTGTTTACACATCTTAAATCGTTATTTTTTAATGATTAAATTTTATTTTTTATCCGTTACATAACAATTCTCTTACTAAAACTGCAAAATCTTCATATGACGAAGTGGAGTCCAATTGTTTCTCACATACAAATTAGATTAATATTTACATTTATATTATTTAAAATTACTTGTTAACAGCATAAGAGCATATTTACGTTCGTTATTGGATGTTGATTTTTGTAAGAAAATCTCTACAACTTTGTTATTCTTTTAAATACTTCAATCTAACTTGACGTTTATTACTAAACACAGATTGTTTGATGCTCATGTAGCCGTGAACCGTCATTTAATTGAAATAAAATTTATTTATTAATATTAAAATAATTAATATGATTTTTTCATTTTTGCCTGTATAGTTTTATTAAATATTAATGTTGCACATTCTTTTCAATTGTCCAAAATAATCAATTTTGTATGGAATAATTATTCTATTTTTTAAAGTTATTGCTGTGAAACTGTTGTGTCAATTGATAAATTACTGGTATTGTTGGTTAGATTTCTATTTTTTCAACATTCATTAAATTTATATTTGTTTCGGCGGTTAATTCGAGCTAATCGTCGAGATTTTAAACTTTATTGTTATTGGAAAATTTTTCAAATTGTTGTTATTTTTATTATTTGCGTTAATTAATTTATTTATTAAGGTTTTATAAAATTTGAATTTAGCCAATTTTTATTTCTTTATTTGATTTGTCTAATGAGGAAAAAACGTTAACTTTCTTTAACGGATTTTAATTGTTTTTTAAATTTTTAAACCCTTAGGGCTGTTCATTCCAAACTCCCGTCGGTGGCACCATGCTTGGCCTTAGACTTAATTTATTCTTTATTTATTAAACGTTATAATTTATATTTTAATTAATTTGTCGTCTTAATGCTTTGATGCCGGCTGTAATTTTATTTGTCGTAATGGTTTTAGAATTGGGCATTTAGGAATATGCAATTCCGTCATAGTTTTTCGTATGAAATTAAAATTATAAATATTATTGTTAATTTTAGTAATCTTGATCGCGTTATTAATTTATTTTCATTTGTTTTAATACGCGATGTGCAGACGAAAACATTTCATAAGCATCGTGCAACGCGTGCATAAATCCTTTTTTAATATATTTGTTAACGATTATAATCTATAAGGTTTGTTTTTATATAATCCGTTACATTAATAAAGTTATAAATAAATATGAAACGAATTTTTTGGGATACGTTCTTTCATTTATTAATTCCCCTGTTTTTTTAACATTTTAGATTTAATAAGGTCTATTTTTCATTATGTAACAGTTGTGACAGTTCAGTGAGGCGTCTAACGGCGTCGTAACACATCCTTTATTTAATCAATTAGTTTAAAATTTATGAAATGGCTTAGTTTTTTTATTTTTATCCTTTGATTATTAATTTTAAAGATGCATAACTATTT